>OY747095.1:35536760-36130207 GCA_963556455.1 Epiblema foenella | reverse complement strand
ACGAAAGTCACACAAAGCATAGAGGATTTCAACTTTAGTACGAAGGGGCAAGAACTGGAAATCAATGTCAGTATTGAATGGATTGTATCTTCCTGTTTCTTGACATTTTCTTCTAAATAGGCGTCTCAAATACATCTGAAACAAGTAAACAATAGCATAGTGTAACAGTGTCTGTGCATAAATAAATTATTCTATTTTTATTATTCTAATGGTATCTATTAAATACAGATACCTAGTACAAATTGAAGTAGTACATACCTGATAGTTGAAAGCAGAGATGTCATTGTTGCCCAGACATCCATTGAGAAGACGCACGATCAGCTCGGTCAGGAGGGAACTAGCAGACTCTTCCGTCCCATCTGTCAGAAGAGCTTCTTCTAGTTCCTTTAAAACACGCACATCATGTTATTACCATGATACTTATTGATGAAAAGAAGAATATATCAGGACAAAACGAGCAATACTCACTTCAATGTCAAAATCCAGAAGATTGAATGCAGTCCTGAATAAGGAACAAAAGTACGCGATACTGGGCACTTCCCACCATGACTGAATATCTAGAAACCGTGAGAAATTCATTCAGACATCACTTTTAGGGATACTTTTCTCGAGAAAAACAGGCAATTGATCTTCGTGTTCACTAAAACCCACCTAAAATACCTATAAAAGATGGAAACATAACCTAAAAAACGTACGCTTTAACAGTTAGAGGAGTCCTAGCTAAACTAAAAACATATTTTACGATCACTAAAAGAATTTTAAGCAAATTTTAATAGGTTTTAGTAGAAGTTTCGTCTTGAATATGGTAAAGATGTGAATATGCGTTGTGTATCGCAGGACAAACGCCATAACAGTTTACATTGAACACCACCATTCACAAAACCATAAA
The DNA here is from genome assembly GCA_963556455.1 of Epiblema foenella. Classification (NCBI taxonomy): domain Eukaryota; kingdom Metazoa; phylum Arthropoda; class Insecta; order Lepidoptera; family Tortricidae; genus Epiblema; species Epiblema foenella. Next base: position 36,129,318 of record OY747095.1, on the reverse strand, counting down.
TAAGTAATGGTAATCTAGCTAGTTCTTAGATATACCATTGTAGTTTTTTTTATTTACCTTCTAATTTAGGCTTTTGTTTATCCATTTAACTGTTTCGATTCCCAAGATACAATTAAGAGAAGTAAAACGATCACTTGAAACGGAAGTCTCTACGCTTAGTTTATTTTTTTATATGCATCACTGACCACAGACTGTGATGATCACAAACAAGAGGGGCTACCGTGAACCGAAAACGAATGAAATTCGAATATCTGCCTCTCTGTCGCACGGATCTGCAAGTGCCACAGAGAGGGAGATATTCGAACTTCGTTCGTTTTCGTTTCCCGGTAGCCCCTTAGGTTTATCACATAAAGGGATCTACGGATGTCACAATTTCAAGTAGCCTGGAAACGATCAATGCTGAGGGGCTACCGCGAACTGAAAACGAACGAAGTTCGAATATCTCCCTCTCTGTCGCACTTGCTAATACGTTCCACAGAGAGGGAGATATTCGAACTTCGTTCGTTTTCGGTTCGCGGTAGCCCCTCTGCCGTCAAGAAATCTAAATTATTGATTGCGTTTGATGGCCTTAATCGGCACGTCAAACAAACGTCAATGTGTCAAAGTTTCTAACCTCACTTTCCTTCATGCAACTCTGTGAAACGCTAGTTATAATCATCAAATCTGTACAGGGATATTAAAAGAGAAATAGATTCACGTTCTTCCATATTTTCGGCTAGCCTGCCGCTATCAGCCATTTTTAAATGAAAATCAAAACGATTGATGCTTCGCCTCATCGATCAATATAGCAAGTGTATTGTATAGCCCCTTTCAATGACATTGACAATGGCCTCAAACGCGATGGCAACGATCAATATTCATTGACAAGCACGTAATATTGACGGCTGGTATCGATCGGTGCAAGAGGGGCTACCGCGAACCGAAAACGAACGAAGTTCGAATATCTCCCTCTGTCTCACGAATCAGCAAGTGCGACAGAGAGGAAAATATTCGAACTTCGTTCGTTTTTAGAGGGGCTACCGCGACCATAAACGAAGTTTTCCCTCTCTGTCTCACTTATATGCAAACTTGCAAGTCCGACAGAGAGGGAAAACTTCGTTTGCTGTCGCGGTAGCGCCCCAGTCGCGGTAGGCCCTCAGGCCGCCTTACCACCGATTGCTGAACAAGTCGGTGACTGTGACCGTAGATCCCTTAAATGCTATTTCTCTCTTTTTTTTCAATTGGCTACCCGGACCTTTTGTCACACTTTTTTTTTTAATTTCGTTTCGTTTTATAATTTATAATTAGGCGATAGACATTTAAGGTATTGGATTCTTATTTAATGTTATTTTTATGTGACAGTGGCTTTAATTTAATGTTATATTACACCATGAATTAGTCGATGTACTTGATAAGTTAACAATTGCCTTTCTTTTCAATACATAATTTTAATAAGAACTGAGAATCTATATTGCCAAGTTGAGCACCTATAATCCATAAGAGGAAGAGGACGTTCATCGTTTGTTCCGAGAACTTAATGTAAGTATATCAAACTATTTAAGCTGCTTTGTGGAAGTAAAGTGATAACTGAAATCTAACGTATGTAAATTTAGTAATTAGGTAGCTTGTTTGTTTTCTAATAATTATGTTTGTGTCGGTGATAGTCGTTTCCGTTGAAAGTGGGTTTTACTCATTCAATTGTTTTGTTGCAGCGAATATCTGCCCCGTCGAAGTATGCACAGTAGGATAAACAAATATGCCGCGGGATATTCTTAGTGACAGTCTATCAGTGTTGAGTATAGTGGAGGTAACAGCAATGATTACTATCTTTATTTAATATTTTCACTGTTTGTTTTATAATTCTATCATGTTATATTATTGACTTTCAGCATGAAGATGAAGAGACCTGGCCTCTCGAAGAGAAACCATCATGTAGACAAAATGATAAGAAAACAACTCAAATTCCATTGGATAGCCAAAAAACAAAAGATGACTGTGCATGCTATTACAACTATGGGTAAGTGTACTGTTAGGGTGTTATGGTCGTACAGACATAAAAAGAAAAAACATCTTAACTAAGAGGGGGCAACAAAGACAGCCTTTGTTTGAGAAGAATATCGGTTATAGACACTCCCAACATAGTTATGGCCAATATCAGAATTGTTGGTATCAAATGTTATCACATAGGCAAAGCTAACTATGCCTCAACAATACTGCTGTGCTGTGGTTTTGGATGCACTATACCTACTGTTACCATAAGTGTTACTATATGTAGGTGCATACAGTAAAATCATGAGATATTATCATGCGTAGGTACTTCTATTTATTTGTGTTTTAATATTTTTGTCTTGCTTTTCTTTTGCAAGTCTGATTGCCCCTCAGCAAAGTCCCTTTCCACTCATGTCTGTTGTGTGGGACTCTGTACCATGTATTATTTGCCACCTGGCATATGTCCTCATCCCATACATATTATTGTATGTTACATTTTTCTAAGACTCAGGGATGGCAGCAGTAACAGGCAACTAGATCCAGTGTACCAATACAAAACCAGCAGTTTGCCGACCGCATCCAGCATCAATCAATCATGGGATGAAATAGTTTGTTCAGCATTAAGATTGAGTCCGGAAGATATTGCGAATCAATTGACATTACTCGATCTACCATGTTTTAAAGCCATACAACCAAATGAACTGACTACTTGCTGTTGGAATAAGGCGAACAAGCAGACGGTGGCACCCAATGTAGTGGCATTTACTAAAAGGTTTAACAGGGTGAGAATATTATAGCTTTGTTAATAATTCTAGTAATTCATGGCAGGCTAAAGAGACATATAATGTTTTTACATGCAAATAATGTTTTTACATGCCTTCGGGCCCTAGCATCAACATACTTTAGTTTATTTACTGTGTTTATTTATTTAATGTGTTTTTTTCTCATTAGGTAAGCTTTTGGACAGTACAAGAAGTTTTGAATGGACAATCACCTAAAGCAAGAGCTGAAACACTGGCACATTTTATTAAAGTAGGAAAAAAGTTACATGAGCTCAATAATTTACATTCTCTGTTTGCTGTAATATCTGCGTTGAATAGTGCAAGTATCTACAGGTAATTTTATAGATAAATGTGAACTTAGTCTTTGTAACTAACCTTTGTATGTATACCTACATGTATAGATGCGCTTAATGTTAGTAAAATAATATTCCTTTATCAATCATTTACTCAATGTGGAAGTCCCCATTCCTTTTCATTGCATACGAGTTTGTTTTTTTGTCCATGGCAAAGGTAGAAGTCGGTGCCTCGTAAGTCTCGTAAACCCGATAAGTCGCCTAAAAGGTTTTTGAAAATAGAACTGCGTAATGGATGTTGAGTACTTATTTCAAAAAGCAATTATCTCGACTTATCGGGTTTGACCACAGACCCCTATTTTTATGTTTATTATCTGGTGAATATAGTCACTGTTTTTTATATGACTGTATGTGTTGTTCAATATTATGTATAAATAATTTGTAACAGATTGACAAAAACATGGGCTTGCTTATCAAAAAAGGATAAACAGCAATTTGATAAACTAGCAGAACTATTTGGAGAAGAAGATAACTGGACAGCTCTGAGGGAATATTTGAAGAGCATTTCTCTACCCTGCATACCTTTTATGGGTAGGTATCTTAGTTACGTTGTAGTTGTAGTAAACATCTTGTTATTTCCAACTGAATATAATTTTTTTTTTGTATTTGAATGAATGATTCCCCTGAACGCCGCGTTCATCGCGTTTTCGAATATTGTTAATATATTACAGATGCATATAGAGCAATTTGTTTTCAGGGTTCCGTATAGTTTTGTAATGTCCGTCCGTCTGTCTGTCCGTAATGTATGTGTATGTCACAAACATTTTACTCAAAAACTATTGGATGTATTAGAATAAAGAAATGATTTATTCAGTAACTTAAAAGTTCGAAAGCAATAACTGTGCTGGTGCCTCATTTTAAGCATTCTTGATACTTGGTGCTAAGAGAGCACCGCTCTTCCAGTTGTTGTTATATAGAATTTGGTTGAGTGTAAACTTACTTATACTAAAACATTAATTATGTAAAAAATACAGTGTGTGCGTAAGAAACAAGTTCATTAGATACATCGTAAATGAAAGTTAGGTTCTTAGAAAAAACAATTAATTGAATGTTCGGAGACAAATGCTCCAATAGTTACAATGCTTTTGTGTGTCCCCTCTAACTATCGAACCGTGAAATCAAAACATGAATATATTCATGGATATTAGTTACACCGAAAAATGTTTTGAAATTGTATTTTCAATACAAACACAGGATGGCGTTTTTAAATGTGGATTAGTATTATTTATGTGGTAGGTACACTAGGTACTAGGTACGAAACCCTTCATTGTGCGTGGTCCGACATGCACCTGGTATCAAGTAAGTTTCATTCTCCGTATTTAACTACAAAGACTGGCGTGTGAGACACGACTTACGTAATTCACTGTGGCGGTGAAGAGGTTAATTTGGTACCTATGGAGTTTCATGTTGATTAGTAAGCATGTTTTGTTACAGGTATATTTTTAACAGATTTAACATACATCAATATTGCCCACCCGGCTCGTTCTCCGCACCGGACTGCCAAAATGGCGGTGGTTCTAAAGACAATAGAAAAGTACCAAACGTCGGAGTATGATATCAAGCCTTTGCCTCATGTTGCTACGTATCTTAACAGCGTCCGGTATATAGAGGAACTTCAGAAATTTCTGGAAGACGATCAGTACAAGTAAGTTTGGTTCAACGGTCATCCATAAATTACATCACACGAATAACATGATTTTTTAGAAAGAAAGAAAGATAAGAAAAGAAAGAAAAAACATTTATTTTAGAAAGAAAGAAAGATAAGAAAAGAAAGAAAAAACATTTATTCGTGGCACAGACACAGTACAAATTAACATAACACCAAAATACAGAAAATAGCCACGAAATGGCCCCAAATCAGCATAGTGCTAGCCATTGGCTAGCGCTGGTCTTCCTTTGGGACCACGAGCATCCACGAAAGACAAAAAACACTAAAGTCACAAACAACATAACAATTAAATAAATGTCATAATTAGGATTAGATTAGGTGTATTTTAGGATTTCTACTTATGATAACACAGAGATTGTCCACCATTTTATTGTTTTTTCTGACCATAAAGGTAGGAGTTATATAATTGGAAATTAAATGGAACTACCGTTGATAAATACGTAGGTATGCCATAAACCAAGATTTCAGACTTGATTTAGAAATCGCGGTACAGATTATACATAAAAGTAGTAGTAGCAAAGTAGCAGAGTCAGCTCTTTCCGTATACGTAAGCATTACGTTCACTCCAAAGGAACAGAAGAGTGAATGTTTTAAGCTACTTTGGTATTGTACACTTTTTGGATCAGATTATCACTTTAGAATTACCTTTTTTAGGGTTTCCTACCAAATTTATTAAGATTAACGCAATCCGACGCTTGAACATTAGTTATTTTAAGCTACGCCCCTCCACGCTTTCATTCGTCTAGGAAGTCTCGTGTAGGTATACATTTTACGCACACATTCGTACCTCAAGCTGCGTACACGTCACCTGGCGTCATAAGTGAGAACTCGCTAAGTAAGCAGTAAGCACTATAGACGAGTGGTTGGACAAAAATAGGGTTTAATAATATTAGTTTATTATTTATTTTTCAACATGTCGTTGGGGGCATGGTAAACCATTTTTAGCTGGGGTGTGGGCCATATTGAAATATTTTAATTATTGCTAAAAACTCGGTAAATATAGAATTATATTAAATCTGTCGTGAAACAAACACTTATTTCAAAAGCATATTATAAGATAAACGATTACATCATGAATAGGGATGTTTGGCCAGTGATCGTCCCGCACAAGTAATCTAACACAAATATTTTGTCCAAAATATTTTCAAAGAAAAAAAAAAAATATGTATATATATATATTTTATGCATTGTAATTTGAAAAAATGACACCTCGCCGAGTTTCTTACGCCGGTTCTTCTCGAGGCAGAGGTTTATTTTATGAACCGGTGGTAGTTTTTTGACATTCAGTTTTAATATGCCGAAATTGAAGAATAAATAATTTAATTTAATTTCAATTCAATTAAGAGCTCTAAAAAATTTAGCATATCGTATAATATTTTGATCTTTTTACAATATTCCATTTGTAGAAATCTGGACCCCGCATTGTGGAAAACGAAAAAAAAAAAAAAAAAATTTGTGAACAATCGTACACAAATCATCAACCTAGTACAAAACTAAGCAAAGATTGGACTATGGTTACTATATAGACGATGATATACATACTTATATAGATAATTACTTACTTAAATACATAGATTACATCCAAGACTTAGAGATTAGAGAATGCGTATTATTTCGTAAATAAAGAATTAGAGTAGTAGTGTCCGACCGAAGTTTCGGTTTCGGCCTAAAAATCATATTTCGGCCAAAAAACTGTCGAATCTTTCGGCCGCGCCGAAACTTTCAACATTGTACTTCCGGATCGCGTTTGGCTAACACCGGGTGCGCTCGGCACAGCCGGTAATGGCGTAGCTCGCTCGACTACGCCAACAGTAGATACATCTTATTGTAGCTAAGTATTTTTATATCTCACAAAAACATAAATGTGAAAAATGCCATGTTTGCAAATGATTTCGCTACCAAAATAAATATATCGAACTGTAAACTAAGTTTTTTCAAACCTCCTTAGAGCACAGGTCCAGTCATGCACAACGTTATTAAATTCCTTAAAATTATTTATTATGCTCTTTACTGCTCAATAGTACGACTTGGAAAAGTTTTCTGTTCTTCAAATTCCTCTACTTGATACCGTAACTTCGACACACTCAAACTTTTTTTTGCTGGAATATCATTATTTTTTATCAAATAAGTAGGTAAGTAATAATTAACGACGATGAAGAACGATCTTAAGAAACCTGTAACCAAGGCTACTTTTAACAGACGCGCAAATTAAGTATGTACTCGCGGTACGGGAAAATAAATATTTTTTTAATAAAAAAATGTAAAATTTCACATTTCTTATATTTTTCCTTTGTATGCACAAAATTACCTCGCTGGATACCAAATTTCAACATTCTAGGTCACCTGAAAGTAGTTAAACATTCTGATGAGAAGTCTGTCAGTCAGTAAAAAATGGTGATTTTAAGAAGTAGGTAAGAGGTTTTTTGCAAATTTCAAAAAAGAGACTAAAATTGTGTTACTGGTGATTTCTCAATGTAATTTGAGACGCTGGTGCCTTTAGCTCCTTTTGCTCCGGTAGCTCAGTGGCTATGGCTAGAGCGATTGGCCGCAAATGCATAATGTTGCAGGTTCGAATCCTGCTTGGAACTACATTAAAAAAAAATCTCCTTTTTTGTAATTTGCTTTAGCAGCGTTATTACTTATACAAAATTAATTTAAGAAGTTTATTATTGAAATTTAGGTTTCGGTAATTAGAAGATGGTTTTACAATCGCGAAATTGCTAGTGTAAGTCAAAAAGATTTTAAGTTATTGTGTGGCAAAAATGGCCCGAATGCATCTTGTAATTTAACCCACGGCCGGTGTATCGCCTTTTTTGCTATTCGAATTTGGCTGATATTATTTTAATACATCTATAAAAATGTCGGTTTCGGTTTCGGCCGAAACTAGAGCCGACGCCGAACTTTCGGTTTCGGCAAAAAAACATGTTTCTGTCGGACACTATAGAGTAGCTGATATCGCAAAATTAAGATGTTATCGGTTTATAGGCCCATATATAACTATTTAGTTTTATTTTAATTTCTTTGTTTAATTGTAATTACTGTTATATTGTCTCATTTTATGTCTGCATACAAATATTACTACTTATATTACTTTTTAAGTCATAATAAGTTTGTACGCGAATCAGACTCGCTATAGACCGGTTTTAATTTAATTTAATGTGAGCAAACGTTTTCCAGATTGTCCATGAAGCTGGAGCCTCCGTCTCCTGTGGGCAGCTGCGCCGGCTCCAAGGAATCCGTGCAGGAGAGCGCCGCGGCGCCGCCCGCCTTCTCGCTCTCGCCCGCGCACCGCCTCGGCTCGGGCTCGCTGCGCCTGCACGGCAACTACTCCCACTCCAAGTTCATACCCACGCACAGGAAATGTAGATCACTCGGATCCAAGTACGTACCTACATATTACATCTTATTTTGTTTCTATTACAGAATTCTTGTCAATTAGGTACATGAGGCCCAATACTGTTATGTTTTACCCGTAGTAGATTGAAGATTTTTTCTTATACACAGTGTTTTTGTTGATTTCCTATAACTTTGGCTTATTTCCGTGTACATGAATATAGAATCATTCTGCTTTTCAAAATACGGAAGATAATATTAATATGTAAGCCAACTTTGCCCGCATTTTTCATAAAAACGGAAATTTATCCAAAAAATCCTACGATAGGCTTATGGTATTTTTGTCTACCGTGTTCATGTTGATCATAATCACTTTTATGGCGATATTTATCGCGGATAAAGTTATCTGGACTTTTTCCAACAATGCCCATATTGATTTTTGACTAAAACATAAACTCCTATGCAGTTGAGACAAAGATCAGTCCAAAATTTTGGGTAAGGATGGCGTTCCATGTAAACATTTAACGATGTAAATTCTTACAAAATATGAGTGGGCAATGTTGTGCACTTTTGCGGTTTCCCATACAACCTGCAATAATCATTTCAAAACTGCTAGGGTTGTCACTTTTGGATTAACTTGTTATATGGTAGAATTTCCTTTATTTTAATGATGTGAAGCTCTTTACAAGCGATTTCTGATAGTGTTCAATTTCTGCTTGTATTTTGGTTCTAGAGTAAGAAAACTAGAGTTGTCAGAATGCTTATTATATCTTAAAGACCGTAAAATAAGTAATTAATATATTATGAGCAAAAAAAAAACTCGAACTTGTATTTATACAACATTAATAATTCTCCTTGAAAGCATTACCCTCTTTTGCTTGCGTAGTCGGGTAAAATATGCTAAGTTGACAACCCTGTCTTTTTTGCGCTGGGCAATGTTTGACAAGTACCAGATTACATTGCCCACCCACACAAGTTCTGTTCTAATGAACATTATGAATTCGAAGTGTAACAGAAATGCTCCACAGTTACATTCTACAGCCAGTAGTAGGCCAATTTCATTTAAAGCATTTCTATTTTTAGGGTTCCTAGACGGGCCCTTACTATGACTCCGCTGTCTGTCCGTCTGTCAGTGTATTTCTGTTGCCGCTACAACAAAAGCTAAAAAACAGAATAAAATAAATATTTAAGGGGGCTGTCATACAACAAATTTGTTTTTTTTTGCAGTTTTTATAAATAATGGTACGGAACTCTTCGTACGCGAGTCCGACTCGCACTTGGCCGGTTTTTCTGAATTCACTTCCAAATATTGATACATTTTTTCCCGCGAAAAAACATCTCATATTTGCAAATTCCTACACATTTTTGTCATAAATATAACCTAAGTTTCTACTATAAATAACCAATGTTGCCATAAATCATTTACTGTATTTTACTACAAGAATAAGTTTGTTTGAAACTTATTTTTGGGTAAAGATCCCCCTAGAGGCAAAAGTTGGCGTATATCAAGGTTTCAGACGAAATAATTCAATAACGTATCTGTGGACATTGTAGAAATTTCACCAGCCATTTTTACCGGCTAGCTGAGACCTATTGAATAATTATGTACAGAATATGTTCATAATAGTGTGAAGAAAGTGCGAGAAAACTTTATTAATCTAAGCTTAAAGTTATCGGATTCAACAAAAAGATGGTGCATTGTGTGATGTGAATCAACTCACTACTAACACAAAATATTACCTTTTATTGGTGTATCTCAGACGATATTTTTGACATTTTAAAAATAATTATTAGCAGTCACAGATTTCATATTGAATTCAGCGTACGCTCATTACAACAGTAAACTACTTTATTTATTTCTCGTCCCCATATACGAATACATTTAAAATAATTCTTACACCTGTATCTCATTTCTATTTGTTTTTAGTCAGATAAAACTGGAAGCGTTTACGGAATATTTTATAAAATGGACAAAATCATGTCTTTTTTTGATGTTTTTATTTTTTAATGATAATTGTCTACAATATTTTTTCCTCTTATGACCATTACATAGGTTTCGTAGCACGAGCTTGCCAAGAAATTTTCACAAGGTCAATTTTGGTGTGGGGTGAGTCCCTTTTTTGTTGATTGAAGCAAGACGGCTTGCATTGTGTTGTATTTGAGACGTAGATTATGCCACTACAACAACGTATGCAAAACGGTTATTACTAGCATGCTTAATGTTCGTCCGTAAATATTGTTTCGTTTACACAAGAAGGCATTTTGATATATTTTAGCTGTGTAAAAGATTTCTAGATTGGATAGTTACTTACAGTGAATGTTGGAATTCTCAGACATTTGGAACTTTTGGATTCTAATTCAATCCTTGATATATCCTCTTGATTCCACTTTACGAGTACAACGCATTTTTCGGATAAATCTTAAGAAAAGTTTTAAATAACATAATTAAAATCCGTTTCTGTTATAATAATCCGTATCTGTTAAAATGTAATGCATATGCTTCTTACGTCTCTGGGAGCTATTATTTTAAAACTACATTTATAAATGGTGCATGGCTCGATAAAATAATGCATTTACTAAATTATATTATACGCATACCATGTTCGGTTATCTTAGATCTCGAATGTATGGTAACAGTTGCTGTATTGCATATATAATATTATTTTTTAGTCGTTCATTAAGTGAATCACTGATATGTATTCGAAATTATCATACATTATCAATCACAATAACATACCGCCAATATTTTTTCCGTGGTTAGAAAGGTACGGCACGAATATTTGCGGACTCGTTCCTTGTTGTGGCCGAATTAGGTAGGTTGCTATGGATGATGAATATTTACTCCACCTATTTACTAACTTCCCCGATCACGAGGAGAAATATACTACAACTAGAGATATAATCTTCACATGCGAATATTCTTTTAACGAAATGCCTTTTTATGATTTGTTTCTGTAATAACGTTAGCGTACTTAGGTCGAGTAGTGTTGTTCAGTTTAGATATTAGGTATATAAAAATAAGTTAAGTTTTTATTTTGCGCTTATTTCAACAATATCCAGATGCTAAGCTTTATATTTTTGGGGTTACCACTCTATGCGCTTATTTTACTTGTTTGTCGACACACATGTTTTGTTTGTGTCTGTTTTAGAATAGGTATATACACTTAAATTAGCATTACCTTCAATGCAGCTTGCTTTAATATCCAGTATTTTGTCTAACGCTGACGGATAATACTTACCGATAGTGCAATTGAGATACTCCATCCAATACTAAAGTATGGACCCTTGGGCTAGATGTTGGCCAAGAGCAAACCCATAATCAATTAACAAATTGTGACGTGGTCCTTAGATGTGAGCACCCAAGTGCAATCTTCGGTGTAGGTGTTTAAACATCGTAAAGATGAATAAAGGACATGAACCCTGGCGTCTCTGGCAAACATCATGATCAAGTAAAATGTCGACGTTTTACCCGTCGTGTTTTATAATTGTTGTTAAATTGGTACCGCTAGGTACTTTTTTGTTATTATAGATACATTTAAATAGTCTTAAGTACCTACTTGCCTTGTTTCGTACTAACGTCACCAACCAAACAAACGAAATGGAATCTGTAACCCTTGATTTTGTACAGATCTAAGTACCCGTAATTCTATTGTCTGCTTGTATCGTAAATGACGTCCATTCATTTGTAACACAGACGTAGGTGGCATAAACAGGGTGTTGCGGGCGGATGGGCGTAGTTGCCCGGTGACGCAATCGTGATGCCATATAAGGATAGCAGGCAATCAAGAGAGCACGCTAATTTGACCGCTATCTACACAAATGTCAAACTATCAACGATTAATGATTATATTTTGCTTTCGTTTGGTATAGCTTCCGTATTTTGCTGAATGATGTCTGGACAAACTATTCACAGCGGGAGCGTTCGAACCTATGATTACAGTTTCTGCTAAGTAGAGGTATCACCTCTCGAACTAATACACCAAATTAAACTGAATTAGTGTAAGGTCTCTTAATAAGAATGTGTGTAATGTGCATTTTTTATTATTTATGTATGTCTCAACCCGATGATTGAGTTGAACTGAAATTTGGCATACTTATGTAAGTTTGGTGACAATGCAATATTATGGTACCGCCGAACTGAGCTGATGATGGAGACAGAAAGTGGCCATAGCAGGTCCTAACGAGTAGTTATTGACTGTGGAAACAGGGCAACTAAAACTTGTATAGGTACCAAAAATGAAATGTTTGACACACTCCCAGCCTTATAGAATAAGGTAATATACCTTTGATGTATGTATCTTTTAAGCTCAGGTTGTATTAAAGTCACGGTATCTATACATATAATAAAGCTGAAGAGGGTCGAAAGTCTGTACACGGAAGATATTCGTAAAAAAGGGGATACTTAGAATCGATAACAGAACACGTTCCAACAGTTTATGGGATTTTAGTCTGTTTGTCTGTTTATCTGTTTGTGTTTATTTGAACGCGCATCACATGAAAACGGCTGAACGGATTTTGATGCAAATTCGTGCTTTACTAATCTGTCGAGAAAATCCCCCGCCAGGTTATGGGCTATAAAAATTATACAGATTGGGGATGGAAGGGGGTTAAAGGAGGGGTTGAACTTTGTATGAGAACTACTTAACCTCGTGATATAAAGGCTTGAAAATTGGTAAGTATATACTTGGATGTAAATTAAAAAGAACCCCTTTCAAACATTGTGCGATTAACGGATAAAATGTGAAATGGGGGGTGAAACAAAAATACTTAGGAGCTATAGACAAATAAGAAAAAATCCCTCAAACCACAGTAACTGATTGAAATGAGAGATCTAGTTATGTTGGACAGTCAGTTGCTATCAACATTCACAAACAGGTGGTTATCACCTAGTTTACGTAACTTGATATCCTCCTACCTATATTTGATATGTCTTCAGGAGTCATCTAAAAGGTTGTTAGAGTGGTCGAGTTCGATAAAATTAATGAAGTCATTGAATTTAAACATGGAATACATGTTATCCCAGAAATCATCTCGCAACGATATGAATAAGAATAAGAAGAATAAGAATAACTTTATTTGCATTAAACATTACCATTAGATACAAGCTGTTAATATAATTATTGGTAAGTTAACATGTTTAACCAAAATTGGTATGCAAATATAATATTAGGTATCAGCTAAATACACATCAATACTTATAAATCACATCGCCTGCCATTACGTGTCAAAGAACTCATTTAAGCTATAGAAGTTGATATGGATCGAGCGAAGTCGCGGGCGAAAGTCCATTATAAATTCGAAAGTAACTCTGTCTGTTACCTCTTCACGCATAAACCTCTTCAACGGATTTAGATGAAATTTGGCATGCAGATGGTTTATATCCGGAGGAAGGATACGATAGTTTTTATCCCGGAAATCATCCCCTAACGTTTATATCGTTGTCGTCGACTTCCACGCGGACGACGTCGCGGGCAGAAGCTAGTTTACAATATGTATAAAACTCAATAAAAATTACTACCGCTTTATGCTCTTGAAGTCGGTATAATATTGAGTGAAAGAATATTTCTTCATTTTAGGTTTATCGTGACTAATAATATCGGATATGTGTTCTCGTATCGACAATGTGACGTTGAGTACAATAATGATAATTGATTGAAATACTGAACGGGAATTTATATTAGGCACGATTCATAATAGGTAACCTGATAAACACGCAAAATCCAGAGCTAACTTTTGACTGTTGCTGACTTGTTGTTTGTTTTTTACTTTTTCCTGTGTAATAATTTATTTAATATTGAAACCTAAACCATTAACAAGTATAAGGTAACAAACTAAAATCTGATAGTTATAAAAATAATACTCCCTCCAATAGCTCCGCCTGCGGCATGGTTCCCATTATCTAGTGGCATTACCTCTCTGTATTGCAAGGGCAATTCGTTGTGAGAGGTGTGCACCAGGTCTAGGATACCCCGGATTGCGGATCAGCCGGGACGACAGGGCCCTCATGAATACCTTCATGTCCGCTGACCAGGGTTTCAATAAGGTGTCTATCCCAAGCGTCGTAAATTCGTAGTCTTTTGCGACGAGTATTTACGACGCTTGAGGAATTGGGCCTGGTCAGCTGCAGCGCCGGCCTGTAAATGGGTCGCCAGGATGTGGGACGCGGCGAACGTATCGACGCACGTCACTTCCCACACCAGGCCCTATCTAGTTTCCACGCCACCAATGTGGCTCCATCTGGGCCTTGCCATCGTCTCGTGCCATGCCCACGCCATATAAAACCGCGGTCACAGAGGCAGTGGCAAGCGAACGGCGGACCAAATCATTTCGGGTGCCGTGGCGATATAAACGGCCGGCCCTTTTAATACATGACCTGCTCGCGCCTGGGCACGAGACACACCGAGCTTCTTTGGCCTCCACCAGGCTCGCTAGCTCCGCGTCAGATATCTGTGGGTGATTTAAAATGACACTGACGAGAGGCAACGAGCTAGCTGTAGGCGGAGGACAGATACGCCGGTAATACCACGCTTGACGAGGTGCAGACACCCAGACCGCCGAACGTTATTGGGAGAACCACTTGGATCCATGGCCTTTCATTGAAGTTAATGTTATAATTTTGGATAATGTTGTTTGAAGAGAGTTATCAACGGCTGACAAGGTGTGAGGAAATTTTCAAATAGGGTAACTACGAAGTACATACATACACTTTGGAGTGAACAGACAAATGGATGATAAAAAGTGCCATGAAAAACCATTTGGTGAAATTTAAGGACAGGCCGATTTCTGAAAATTTGTTAATTATTAATTGCAAATCCTGTAAAACAGTTGGGATGTCACCGCCAAGGGAGCCATTGTCGATGTACCAGAGATTAAATTTAAAATTTCGATTAGAAATTATTTGATTTGTTTGTGCCCCATAGCATTGCCACAAGTAGCTGTATAACTCTGGGTGTTCCTTTTTAGCTTTTTGCTAGAAGGGCACCACGGTCGAAAGTTTATTATTGTTTTAAAATTAATTAACCGACTTCAAAAAAAGAGGAGGTTATCACTTCGCCGGTATGTTTTTTTTTGGATGTTTGTTACGCGATTACTCCGCCGTTTATGGCTTTGGAAAATTATTTCTTTGCTTGAAAGCATATGCTTCCAGATTAGTTTAGTTGTTATCAAAGTTCACTTCTGATTTTAAGGAATTGAGGAAACTCCTCAAAAATGTTTATGGTAACAAATCCAGCATTTGCATTCAGAAAGTAGCATTTGGTGAACAGGAACTGTCAAAGAAGACCATGAATTGTCATCCAAAACTCCCAGTGTTCAGTGTTTCATGGTTATTAGCGCTATTTTGATTAAGATACTGTAACAACTATGACGACGCCAATTTAAATGGTTACCATCAACCTGATCTGGTAACTGAAGCCGGAAGGTAGACAACGGAACTCCGTAATAAAACAGTGTACCTTAGCCGTGTTTGAGCTTATTGGAATTGTCATGATATGCACTCTGGTAACGACTCACTAAAAAGTGTGGCTGTAATAAAAAATATTGATAAAAATTAAAAAACCGACTCCAAAAAAAGGCTTTTCGGTAGTTTATGCTCTTGGAGTGGCTTGGCGAAGCGTTAAATTGCAGTCAATTTTTTTTTTCAATTCATTATTATGTCGAAATTTGTTAAAATTGTGTTGTTACCAACACAAATCTATAAATACTTACACTTTCACGTTTGTTTGTTACGGTTTTCGAGAAATCTACGAGTTCCATGCGATGAATGCAAATATGTATTTCACAGAATAAATTCAGTACCTATATATGTTGTAGTCTAAAACTTAAAGAAGATTGGACTTAATGTTGACGGAGTTTATTCCTTTGGACACAAATGTGATAGATAACTGATAAATTCGTTTTATCAGTTATTCAATTTGTGGAAGCGTTACAGTAGGTACGAGTACATACCCAATGCTGTCTTATTTAAAATATGATTGTCTTTTCATTCGTCGTAACAAAAATATCCTTCTATCGGCGCATGTGTTCACAAAGCTTGTTTATTATATCTAAGACCAACGTCTAGTATAGCTACAGAACGTGATTGTATATCCCATTTATTTACTTTTTGTTGTAGAATAATATGTTCTTGTTGATAGTCCAGTCTCCGTAAGACCCACTTGCACTGCACGTTCACGCCTTAAAGTTTTCTAATAATACATACACCGTGTTTTTTGCTGATTCAGATGTTTTAAAACATTGACATAATATTCTTGAACAATCCAGTGTAACCAACTACTTACTTCGTATAATATCTTTGAAAGGGGTTGTCTATTTTATCTCTTCATCTGTCTTTATTAACCCAGTGGAGCAAGAAAAACCTCGAAATGTTGGAAAATTTAATGAAATTTGGTATGATTGTTCATTGATGGCTTTATTTTCTTCTCCCAAAAGTCCCCAGGCCAGGACCTTGTATGTAGAACCGCAGCTATGTTGGAAAATGTACTCTATCCTTAAGGTATTCGCATTTTGAGCGAAATCTACACTTAATAAATTGTCCACTAACCTGTAGTACACAACTACGCGAGAAAACATGTCTTAGTGGAGCAGAATGCATCCACATGTGAGATTTTCCCGTAATTGGATTGGACCCTTCCAGGGGAGGTTCTCTGAACTTGAAGCTTTGAAGAATTTCAAATCGACTTAGATTTACACAATAGGATATGAAGCGTGTTAATATTAACATTTTACCCAATAGGATATGAAGTGTGTTAATATTAACATTTTACGATTTTACGAACACCACTTCAGCTGTTGGAATCCATTAAGCATTTTGACTTGGTGGTGGATGCAAAATATCAGTGCTTAAAGATCTATTTAAACCATTACTCGTACCTTTCTTTTTTGTTTAGCCGGGTAGAATGTTAATATTAACTTAGCTCATTGTGCAAATCTAAGTAGGCTTGAAATTCTTTAAAGCTTTACGTTCAGAGAACCTCTCCTGGAAGGATATAAAGGGAAATTCTCACATGTGGATGCATTTTGCCCCACGAAGACATGTTTTCTCGTCATAGTTATGTACTACAGGTTAGTGCAAAATTTATTAAGCTTGGATGTTGCCCTTGACCATATTTTAAAAGGGTACGTAGTCTTCGCACAAAATACAAATATCTTGCGGATGGAGTACATTTTCCAAGATAGCGGTGATTGTATCAGGTCCTGGCCTGGGGACTTGGGAGACGAAAACAAGGCTACCAATGAACATTCGTACCAAATTTCATGAAAGTTTCCAACATTTCGAAGTTTTGCTTGTTCGACTGGGGAATATGTTTAATTGAACCAAGTTAGTTGGCAATCCAAATGAAGTTAGCTTTTTATTTAATCGATCCTTAAAGTTATCAGTGTCCTAAAAAACGCGGTGTATATGTTGGTACCTTTGTACAAAATTGTATATGAAATTAAAACAAAACTGGCTAATTCGATATGTAGTTTTACAAAATGCATGCGATACTAATCTGTATGTTGATTGTTGGTTATTTACGGCAGATACGAGTACATTGCCATCCATCTACATCGTTAATCATTGTGGATAAACCGTCCTTTGAGCCGGAATTGGTAACCGTTGGAGAACCTTAAGTGAATCGTAATTAAATTTTTATATGTACAGTCGACTACAAAGAGATGTATATACTTTTGGCCCTTGTTACAATGCAATAATGTGAATTAACAAGTCTATACATATCTTTGTAGTCGACTGTACCAACTAAATAAGTTTTGTTGCATGTATGACGCTATAAAGTTGCGGATTTTAAATCCACACTGGTCCGGCGTGCAGTCTTTCGTTTTACAAACATGCCTTCATCCTACATACATACTCACAACAACCTACGCATTATATTTGGGGTGAGATTGCATTGCGATATTCGACTATGACTTAACTTTTACACGTTAAAGGCGCTTAGGCGAATGTGTCTGTCTGTCTGTTACCTCTTCACGCTTAAACAAACCATTGAACCGATTTGGATGAAATTTGGCATTGTGATAGTTCGAGTCCCGGTGAAGGACAGGCTACTTTTTATTTTAGAAATCACCCCTTAAGGGGGCGCAGCATCGCCGCTGCCAGCATCAAGCAGTCGATCGAACCGCGCGCGAGCGCGCAGTGCTATACGCGCGGCCGTCGCGGTTGTTTCTTATGATTAAGGGCCACGTATTGGTCCGAAACATGTCGAGCGATACTCGACCTTAAAGACGTTCGTGACCCTTTTATTATATTTCAATAAGTCTGAAACTCACGGGAGTTTATTATCTAAAGTATATATATTATGTACTACAACTTGATACTCACCGTAACGTAATATTTTCATTCTGATTATGTGTACGTTGGTACAGATGCTCACTTTTGAGCGAGGTTCACAAAAACACTATTTTATATGAGATTTAAATTCAGAGACTACATCGATAAGATATAATACAGCTTCCAAAGACTGAAATCTACCGGACTTGACCATTATAAATAAATAAAGCTGTACAGACCGGAAGCGCTGTAAAAGTTATAAGAATTGATCACATTGAAGCTTAAATAGGGATGTTGACTCAAAATTTATTGGTATCCAAATTATTATCCAAAAGAAAGAAGACATAACTATGCCAAATGATGAAAATCCCATTAAAATATCTCAAAAAATAACGAAGCTATAACCGTTAGAATGTTAATAAGAGTGAGAAAGCGCTACAAATCAGTGACATCACTGACCTAAAACGCCATAGTAAATGAAGATCGTTCAATACAGAGGTGCGTTTTGCGAAAAAGGGACAGAACATGCCCCCACTTAAAACTTTGAAGACTTGTAATTATGTCATTATTTATTCTTTTTAGTTACTTTTTTCGCTATTTGGTTGAGAATTTGATCCTTTTTCGAGAAAATTTGAAGTAGTTGATTTTCTTATTTAGTGTCAACATCCCTATTGAATGACGTAGTGAAATGTACGTATTGCGGTCGAAGTCTCCGCGAGCTGATTCGCCAGCGAAGAAAGCTCCGCGGACTCCCGTCGTCCCCGCGCCTTCTGCGCTGGCCACTCCGGTCCGTAGTGCCACTCTGGCAACGGACGGCGGGTCTTCGGCTCCCAGCTCGACTGCGACCTCAGCGGTCAACTCCGACAAGCCGGACTCTTGCGTCCTAATTGACGTGCAAAGGTGGCCTGGCAATAGCCAGACAGCGGGGCATCCGAGTGCTCAACTCGGATACATTGAAGCCGCCCTTGGAAGGGCTTCGTATTACGGTCCAGGGATCCGAGGACTATCGCGCTCTGACCCGTCTCTTCGATGAGCTTTCGATGGCTTACAACCGGAGACAGTCCGCCGAAGAGAAAGGCTATAGAGCCATCGTCCGGGGGCTCCATAAGGATATCCCGGAAGATGACATATTCGCGGATCTCAAAAGTAAGGGGATCGCGATCAGAGAGGTTCATCGCCTCTACCATAAGACGAGGGGTAAGTACGACATCGTGTTAATAGTCAACGACCCAGACCAACGTAAGGCAGTCCATGCCCTTAAGAAGGTGCTTAAAATCAGCGTTAGGGTAGAACCTCCCAACAAGAGGAACTACATCTCGCAGTGTCACAACTGCCAGAGATTCGGCCACTGGCTGTTTCTCTCCCCCCCGATGCGTCAAGTGCGCTGGCGATCACGCGTCTCGCGATTACGATCGTCCAAAGGGTTGTAAGGACCCGGCCGGCGTCAAGTGCTGCAACTGTTTGCAACGTAAGCTCCCCCATGGGCATACTCCCAACTATGGGGGATGCCCTTGCCGCCCAAAGAGTCGCAGCAATGGTGAAAAGCCAAAGTCCTCGCCCCCCTCTGGGCAGAAGCAAAAAGCGGGTCATGCTGCTCCCCAGTTCACCTCGCAAGCTTTTCCTGCCCTTCCGGCCTTAGGGTTAGGTGCCGCTAGGAACCTGCTGCTCTCAGCAGCCGTAGGTCCCCACCCGGTGCCTTCTGCACCCCAATCTCAGGCGGACCTCCCTGCATGGGGGCCCGCCGCCAGTCAAGCGGGCCGGCCCGCTCCATCTCCCCTCTCTGCGCTTATGCAGGTAATTCAGATGCTCGCCCCGGAGGCGGCGAGCGGTCTGACTGCCTACCTAAGTGCTGCGACACAAAATTACATCGCCGCTCAGTTCGGCAGTCAGGGTCTCGGTGTTTACTAGTATGGATCATATGGCCCTAAAGCTTAAACCTACTTCGCTTACCATTGGTATTTATAATGCCAATGGCCTGAGAGGTATGAAGGATGAGGTGACGAACTTCCTCCGTGATCACACAGTAGATATCTTCTTGGTCTAAGAGACCATTTACATAACCGGCACCAGAGCCTTTCGCGTCCCTGGATTCAATCAGATTAGAGATGATAGGCAAGATGGTAGGCCATTCGGGGGCACGCTCATTTTCTATAAACGTAACTTGCATCCGAGTGCTCAATTCGGATACATTGAAGCCGCCCTTGGAAGGGCTTCGTATTACGGTCCAGGGATCCGAGGACTATCGCGCTCTGACCCGTCTCTTCGATGAGCTTTCGATGGCTTACAACCGGAGACAGTCCGCCGAAGAGAAAGGCTATAGAGCCATCGTCCGGGGGCTCCATAAGGATATCCCGGAAGATGACATATTCGCGGATCTCAAAAGTAAGGGGATCGCGATCAGAGAGGTTCATCGCCTCTACCATAAGACGAGGGGTAAGTACGACATCGTGTTAATAGTCAACGACCCAGACCAACGTAAGGCAGTCCATGCCCTTAAGAAGGTGCTTAAAATCAGCGTTAGGGTAGAACCTCCCAACAAGAGGAACTACATCTCGCAGTGTCACAACTGCCAGAGATTCGGCCACTGGCTGTTTCTCTTCCCCCCCGATGCGTCAAGTGCGCTGGCGATCACGCGTCTCGCGATTACGATCGTCCAAAGGGTTGTAAGGACCCGGCCGGCGTCAAGTGCTGCAACTGTTTGCAACGTAAGCTCCCCCATGGGCATACTCCCAACTATGGGGGATGCCCTTGCCGCCCAAAGAGTCGCAGCAATGGTGAAAAGCCAAAGTCCTCGCCCCCCTCTGGGCAGAAGCAAAAAGCGGGTCATGCTGCTCCCCAGTTCACCTCGCAAGCTTTTCCTGCCCTTCCGGCCTTAGGGTTAGGTGCCGCTAGGAACCTGCTGCTCTCAGCAGCCGTAGGTCCCCACCCGGTGCCTTCTGCACCCCAATCTCAGGCGGACCTCCCTGCATGGGGGCCCGCCGCCAGTCAAGCGGGCCGGCCCGCTCCATCTCCCCTCTCTGCGCTTATGCAGGTAATTCAGATGCTCGCCCCGGAGGCGGCGAGCGGTCTGACTGCCTACCTAAGTGCTGCGACACAAAATTACATCGCCGCTCAGTTCGGCAGTCAGGGTCTCGGTGTTTACTAGTATGGATCATATGGCCCTAAAGCTTAAACCTACTTCGCTTACCATTGGTATTTATAATGCCAATGGCCTGAGAGGTATGAAGGATGAGGTGACGAACTTCCTCCGTGATCACACAGTAGATATCTTCTTGGTCTAAGAGACCATTTACATAACCGGCACCAGAGCCTTTCGCGTCCCTGGATTCAATCAGATTAGAGATGATAGGCAAGATGGTAGGCCATTCGGGGGCACGCTCATTTTCTATAAACGTAACTTACATTGCATAAGTCTCACCCCCCCCCCTGACAAACATGGAAGTGTCTGTTTGCCGTATATCGATGGAGGGCCACACCCCGATATCGATTGCGTCAACCTGCCTTTCACCTCAACGTGACTTACTTAAGACTGACCTTGACTCACTAGCCTCCCTAGGCTCTTCGGTCATTGTGGCCGGGGACCTAAATAGTAAGCATATTAACTGGGGTTGCATTGCAACCAATCCCAACGGCAATCGGCTTCATCACCTTTTGATTCTACAGCCTCCCTTTCGAGCTCCTCGATCCATTAGAACCGACTCATTTCCCTCATAACGTAGAGCACCGACCTGACATACTCGACATAGCACTCCTAAAGAACGTACCGTTAACTCTG
Source organism: Epiblema foenella (assembly GCA_963556455.1). Lineage (NCBI taxonomy): Eukaryota > Metazoa > Arthropoda > Insecta > Lepidoptera > Tortricidae > Epiblema > Epiblema foenella. The sequence continues at coordinate 36,107,168 of OY747095.1, read as the reverse complement.
CGTTCTGTAGAAGTGATACACGAACTTGACTCGGACCATAGGCCAATTCTTTTTAGACTAGGACCTCACCCTAATATTGCACCTCGTACCAGAACACTCGTGGACTGGAATAAGGTACAATCAGGTCTCTTGCAAACAGATCCTCCCCTGCTTAGAGACATCCCTGACTGCATAACTACTACTGAACAGACCGACCAAGCGATCGATTCTTTCACCAACTATCTCAACACTGTTCGAAGTGAGGCTTCAAGGGAGGTGTCGGCGGAGGATATCCAAAACCGACCTCTACCTAGGGAATTTAGGGAGTTAGTGACTAGAAAAAATCGTGCAATCAGGACTTACTCCTGGCTTACTGGAAACTAGCAAGATCTCTCAAATCAGGTGCCTGTTGGACCATACATACCCCCCTTGGATCGTCCGGATCACTCTACCCCTGCTTTCGAGGATAGTGAGAAAGCTGAATGCCTTGCGAGAAGCTTAGAGCCCCAATGTTCGCCTAGTCTCCTACACATCGACGAAGCCCATATGAAATGGGTCGATTCCGAGGTGGACAGGAGATCGCGTCTCCCCGTAACTTCACCCAGTTTACCGGTGTCGGTTAAGGAAGTCAGTGACTTAGTCAGGCGTCTTCAAGTTAGGAAGGCTGCGGGTGCGGATGGTGTATCCAATCGTATCCTGAGACTTCTCCCTGAAACCCCCATCCTCATTTTGGTCGGCATCTTCAATGCCGCGCTGACCAATGCTCACTTTCCAGCCGCGTGGAAAGGTGCAGCGGTCATAGGGATAGCGAAGCCCGGTAAACCCCGGACATCGCCTGCCTCTTATAGGCCGATCAGCTTACTTAGCTCTCTAGGAAAGCTATATGAGCGGCTCCTTCTCACTAGGATTCTCAGATTTACGGCTGAGAATAACGTCATCATCGACGAGCAGTTCGGCTTTAGATCCGCGCACTCGTGCGTCCAGCAGGTGCACCGCGTCATGAAGCAAGTGCTGGACGGTTTCTCTCGATTCCAGGGGCTCAGGACCGGTGCAATCTTTCTTGATGTGGCGAAAGCATTCGACAAGGTCTGGCATAACGGGCTGATATACAAGTTATATCATCTCGGTATGCCTGACAGACTCGTACTCACCATACGAGATTTTCTCAGGGATCGAAGCTTTCGATACAGACTGGAGGGAAGACCCGAGTACGTTCCCTCCAGTCTGTATCGAAAGCTGGGTCCGAACCCACACCCCATCCGGGCCGGAGTCCGCAAGGCTCCGTGCTCTCTCCCACTCTTTATTCGTTATTCACGAACGACATTTCCAGGCACCCTAAAGTGCAACTGGGGTTGTTCGCGGACGATACCGCGCTCTTTACGACTCATTGTGAGTACACTTTTATCCGGCGATACCTCCAGGAGGCAATCACTGACCTAGGTCGTTGATTTAATCTTTGGCGTATCGAAGTCAATCCGGAAAAAAGCACTGCGATAGTCTTCCACCCGTCTGACCGAGTTAGCACGGAAAAGCGTGTGGCTCCGATCCAAATGTTTGACCGGCCCATCCCCTGGGCCAACGAAGTCAAATATCTTGGAGTGACCCTCGACAGAAAACTGACTTTCCGTAGCCACATCAGTAGGGTACGCAACCGTGCGTTGTTCGTGCTAGGAAGGCTTGGGCCGATGATTAACAAGTTTAGTAAAATGTCACTTAGAAATAAGCTGACACTCTACAAAACTTGTGTTCGTCCAATCATGTCTTATGCAAGTGTATCTTTTGTTCACGTGCCTATGACATCGCTGAAGCCGCTTCAGGTCATTCAGAATGGGAACGACATGGGGATTAGTACCATGTATGGTTTCTTTAAGCAGACTGCCAGACGTTATTTTGACAACGCTTCCCATCATAGGAATCCGTTAGTTAGAAAGGCTGTCGACTACATTCCCATCCGTCCCCCCTCTGCCGTAACTCGGCGATTACTGATTAGGAGCCGCACGGTCCGGCGTCCTAGGCACACACTTACGGACCCGGACGACGTAATCACAGCGTCCATCGAAAGATGGAACGCTGCGCTTACGGCGTCCAACTCTGACACGACGCGTATTAGGCATTCCCGCCGGCGGGAACGTCCACCGCGCGATCGCGATAACACTGACACATATAGCCCCTATTTGTCCCGGTACCGCCGCACACCGGGTACAGTCAGTCCGACCTAGGTGGGGCCTAGCTGAGTTTCTTGCTGGACTCTTCTCAGTTAGGCTAGGTTTAGTGAACCAGCGACAAAACTCCCAGTGGCTCGATTCCACACACACCTCAGATTCGGTTGAAACCGCTCAACCAATCTGACTGGAGCGCAAACTCTTAGAGTATTCCAGTGTACCAAACCACACGCGTGGTCGTGCCGGAGGTTTTCCCCTGGATTTTCCCCAGGCTACTCTCCAACCGCGCACTCCTATCGCTGTATTAGGCCCGGCCTATAAAGCCACAGTCAGCTTCAAAAAAAAATGTACGTATGTCAAAACTGATATATTAACGTTCAATCGCGGCGTTATGCTCCTTTGTGGTCAGACGTTTCGCTGCTCTTTCGTACCTTTTTTGGCAATTCTATGTAAGTACAATAAATATGTTGTATTTATTTGTATTTTGTTGTTGTTATTATTTATTAACCTTATTTGATTCCCACGAAAATTACAATTTATTTGCATTATTTCAACTGTCTGATGCTTTTAAATTTTTTCTGTATCTGTTTTATGAACTTTGTCGATTTAGATATTGATTAACTGTATGAAACAAGAATTATTATTGTTTGGCAATTAGGTATTGGTTTGTAATTAAGCTATATTTCCCGAAAAATGCCTGTATGGGAAGGGACACGAATCGTTCCCCTTAATGGATGGTCAATAATGTAACGTTGTTGCAGTATTTTCGGGAAGGGCCAGTCGGAGGACAAGACGCCGGCCGGCTCGGTGAACTTGCTGGACGACACGCTGCTCGAGTCCCCGGGCTCCGTGGCCGGGGATAAACTCTCCCATTCATTACCGCACAGGTAAGTGTTGCACTGGTTTCGGGAAGGGCAGTCGGAGGACAAGACGCCAGCCGGCTCGGTGTCAAGTGTTTTAATATTGCAAAAATAAAAGGTTTTTGTACGTATTGACAAAAATTTGACAGTTCAAAAAGAATTAAAATCAACTTTAATTTAGGCCATGTTTTATATTTTATCTCGACCACTGGAAAATACCGTATTATGAGTAATCGACGGTCAAACATATTGCTGCGCCAGATTTAAGCTTGACCTTTGTGAATATGAGATGAACCTCAGTTTGACCGCCAGAGAGATTCTCCGCCGGGTATATAATAAATGCAGTCGCGTTACACGTCTGAGTCACTTCTTCGAATTTACTCGCAACACAAGATAAAGTGTCCAGTTGTTCTGATACCACTCAGAAAACTTTAATTGAATAGCAATTAATTTAATTAAGTATCAATGCCTTCCAGCAACCCGTCTAAGCCCGAAGCTTCTGAATGTCTGTACGAAGGGTTTGTGAGACGAAAAATCGTGTTGCGGGACGGAAAAAAGGTGTCCCTCGCGTCGTGGCAGCGCTACTGGCTGGTGCTTCACGGCCAGCAGCTCGACTTCTTCGGTCCCAAGTCTTTCAAGGGGTGAGTGCTGTGCTACTATAATAGTACATAATTATCGAGGCACGGAAGGAAGCATTTGCAGACTGAATACCTATTACTTTAAACCGGACGACCTTAGGAGTACGCCAATTGCAATTCCAGCCGAGGCTGATAAGTGTTTTTCTTAATAATGGGAGAAATGAGACGTAATTGGAATTAAGGTTTGATAAACATTTAAGCTTTCCCGCCTTTTTTAAGAAAACCACAAGTGTATTTTTCTACCGATTTTGACATTTGATTTGCCATGTAACATTAAAGGTGCGTGAAGCGACCCTGAATTGTTTATTAGTTTTTGTTTTTAAAAATATTGAAAAACAGGAATGATAAGGCATTTAGAATTTCTTAGAATTAACTTTTGTCCCTTTAAAACTCATTAAATATTCATCCTAGCGAAAAACTGTGTAGTACCTTTTTTGTAGACCATTTTATTTAAACTACTTATGTCTTACAACGTTTTTGGCCCACCGTTTACGAGATTTTTACGAAAAACCGAAAAATGGGACCTTCAACTCCTCGGCTCAAGGGCTTTTGCAAAGCGGGGACTTTTGCTATGTTGACCTCCTAACTAGTCCAAACAAAGTTAGGAAGCCAAAAATTGTGTTTCAAGCATTTTCCTCTATATCCTTTCGTTGCCTAGCCTAGAAGTGTGGTCTGAGAGTAGCAGTTGTCTGTCCGGCAGCACGAGCCGCGGCGACTTCCGCGAGGAGCGCTACAAGTTGCTGCCGCTCGAGAGCTGGACCGCCACCCGCGGGGAGTCCTCCGACTCTTTCCAGCTGATCCACCAGCACGGGACGCTCTACAAGTTCAAGTTAGTGCCTTGTAGTTAACACTTTCACTACCAGCACCACGAGCCGCGGCGACTTCCGCGAGGAGCGCTACAGGTCTCTGCCGCTCGAGAACTGGACTGCCACCAGCACGGGACGCTCTACAAGTTGAAGTCAGTACCTTGTAGTTCACACCTTCCCTACTAGGGACCCGCCTAGCGGATGCTGAGTAACCTACTCTCGAGCGAGTTTTGTCGCGGCGCGAGCTAACTCGATGGTGGCATCGACTTGTGCTAGATCTGCAGGGGCTCAAACATCCGGCTTTCGTTATAGGTGGGTCGTTACATCGGTCTCTGGAGTTCAAGATTTAAGAGCAAAAAAAAAATCTAAGGCCTCGTTTACAGCCACGGTAGGTATGTAGGGTAAATCGCTAGGAACTTGCCACTTAAGAAATGTCTTATCAGTTACTAGCCACCAAATTTAGGCATTGAAAACCTCCTTTAACTAAATACATGCAGTCAGCTCTGAACCCAGTTATTTTAGTTTATTTATTTAATTGCAGAAATACCAACAATGGGTTTGCTCTGTGCATATTTTTGCGTAGTGGCCAATTATTGGGGAGTGGCCAATTATAAACAATTTACCCTATCAGGGTCGGTTTAAATATATTTTTTTACTACAAGAAACTTATTAGATTTATTTACCACTTGCTTTTGTACGGGTTAGGTACAAATGGTACAATACACAATACAAATATTCTTTATTGCTATCCAAAAAGAGTACACGAAAAAAAAACAGAAATTAAATACGATAAGTAAGAAGTAGTAGTAGCAGTAGTACTAGTAGTAGTTTAAAGACAAGTGTCAGTGTCACAATATGGGCCTGATGATGAACTTCGAGGAAGTGCGAGGGAGCTCGGAGTTGGTTTGAAATAGATATATGTTTTGGGGGCTTTTTAGAATCGCCTTTCCCCTTTCCACAATGATACAGATTAAAGAGATATATAAGAGTTATAAAATAATTGTTGTTTCATTTTTAGAACCAAGTAATGATAGATCGTTTTGTTACCAATTGAATATACAGTAAATACCTACCGTAATTTACCAATAACAAATTACGGTAGCAGTTTGTAGTGAACATGTCCCATCACTATACATTCCGCGTGCCAGCTCATCGACCAATCGCAACGCTGTTAGAACCCGCCCTTCCCCTCACCGCTTCCTCATACTTTGGTGACTCGCGTTGCGAACAAAATGAACAACTATAGGATTCTAGGGGGGGCGTTCTGTGAATCATACACAATGAAGTCGCGGTTACTTACGTTATTACGTAAGTATTTACATACTTATGTAGTCTAATGTAAGTGCGAATCGAAGTCATTAAAATCTGTATCGTTTGTTGCACGACTCGTACTGTTGCGGGCTTAAGAAGTATATCTAGATAATATGATTTGTAAACGCAAATGCATACTTTTTATGTTCCAGTCTTGATACTCGTATTCGGAATCCGCTGCCACTGTATATATCTGGTCTGGTTCAAACGTGATCGGGAACAAAAAATATAACTCGGACTTGTGGGGTATAAAAGCATATATACGGTTATCTGTATGTACCTACACGGGTTCGTTTTATTTACTTGGTTAACGCACAAAGACATGTTTGTGGGTCAACAAAGTATTTAAAAAAAATCTTCTTTTTAAAAATTTGGATTTATACTAACCCAACCTTATGAGATATCCACAGAAAAGATGCAAACCGGAATTTCTTTATATATGTGACAGTTGTCCCTATGTCCATATGTCAACCATTAAAAATGTGTTATTGTCATTTCAGAACCGGGTCTGATACTGCAGCTATGCAGTGGTGGATCAAAATTCAAGAAGTCACAAATAAAATGGTGAAACCCCTGCCGGCGAATCTCATGCAGTTCGAATAGCCGCCGCCATGGCCCTACGTTACGGCTGTGCGAGCGATTCTTGTCAATCTCCAATACTCGTCTCATAGAGTAACTATACTCTGTTGGATCTTAGTGAACATAGAAAACAAGTTCTATCTAGTTATAAATGTTGTGCATATAATCCTCTCGAATATAATATGTAATGTAAATACTATTTTCCAATCCACCGACTTACTTGCGCAACGATTTCAAGCGTAATTATTATTAGCAGTTACATGTGTGTTACGTTTTATGATAACGTATTTGTTTGATACTGATCAAATTTATAACATGACTGAATTTTTCGCAAGATTACGTACGTGAACGATTACTCGTAACATTCTTGTTTAAGTCCATTTATAATCTTTGTAATCACTAGAAAATCTTCAGTTTTCAGTTGTGACTGAACTGAACTGTTCTGGTTTGTAGAAAAGACAACTATAGTATTTTTTTACTCATTTAATGTAACACAGAACTCATAGATAAGATAAAATAGCCGAAAAAACATTATTCTTAATAAAGATACCCTGAGAAATATGTTGATTGACATAGTTTTGGCAGGGGTAACTGGACGCTTTTTTACCACTTGTCAATGTAAATACAAGCCCGCGAAAAAAAAAAACTAAATTTTGGTTTGAATCTCAGCTTGTTTTAACATAGCTATATCTGATTAATGATTATGCTAATTTTTATTATTCTGGCATTTATATTGCATATCTTATGGGTTATATATGTTAAAGTGTAACATTGATTTATGTCTATTATTAATGGCATAGTGTAACACCGTCAAAATTTATATTTTCATTAGATATGCTTTCAGATCGTACCAATCGTATTAGAGATATAGTCAATGTTTTTTAAGAAAATGTCTGCGGAACGGTAACTTGTAATACACTGCTTAGTGTTCAATTTTTACACCCCGTGTATATAACACTGTAAATCCGGGACTATGCTTGTTGTAGGGTCGATGTTAATCGTACCATTTGAAATATGTGCCTGTGTGCAACAACTATATTTCCATGACAATATAATATATATTTTCAATTGTTATCTATAAGTTCGCTAAAAGACGGTGCAATTGGTGCTGTAATATTTTAACATCATAAACTTCAATTAAGGCCAACCGAGGTAAATTGGAGCTGTAATAATCTCACGTCATCTATACTTCAATTACTAGTTACAATCGTTTAAAATATTACTTATATCACTTATTTATTAACCAACTTTAAATCACTAATCACGTAGGTTAATGATTATGATTTCCTGCAAGAGTTTCAGACTTTTGGATGGTAAAAGTACATTGCATATAAGTGTGATGAAGGTACGGATAAATTACAAGAATGTAGGTTTAGCTGGGTGCTCTAAGTGTTATATGTGATAAAAATATTATCCAGGTAATTAGATGTATTTTCCTACGATAAATTATCATTCATATGGTGGCTAACCTATAGTAGACGTCAAAAACAGAATTCAATAAGTATTCCTACCTTTGTAGGTATCGACAAAGAAAATTATTATGACATTACGTTGTGTACATACGTTACCTCAACTTGTCGTTACGATTCCTATACCCGTGCTAATGTGTATACATTACCCCGAAGGGTAAATCTAAATGTCTATGAGTATGACAAAATTGCAATATTGGCAATATACATCCAGTGGCAGCGGCAGTCATACTTGGATCACAGTGTGATTCAGGATAAAGTTTATACACTCGCAGGTTAAGAAAGGCGGTATCTCATGCAACTATTTACAAGGTACCTTAACATGATCATGGCTTAGAAATTTCTAGTGGACAATACTCAATTTTCGTATGGGATGTAAAAAAATCTAGACTTGCCCACTAACCTGGTTATGCCATTTTTATAGATAATCTCGGGCAACCGAGATAACGACCATCGTGGGAAATTACGGTTCACAGTCCCGGGACGGGCTTGTATGGGAAGTATATAGGAAGCACCTCATTTCTCGCATGTATGCACTGGTTGTCCCAGACGTAAACAGACAATAAAAGAGTAATTACAGTTACAGTCTGTCTGAACTGACAGATTTATACCTACACGATGATAATTATAGTTATAAATGGAAAATATTTTTAACTAATGCAGCATCTAATAGTGATCTCTACTTCTGGGACAGCCTTTATTTGTGATAATTATAAATGCAATTGTCTTCATAAATACCTCTCGCATTATTGGGCCCGGCCTATAAAGCCACAGTCAGGTTCGAATTAATATATATAGATATAAATACCTCGATTCTCTTCCTTTTAGTTCGTTATACATTAGGGACAACCTTTAGTTAACACAAAAAAACAGCAGTTGCAACCCATCTTACTCATGTATTACGATTTCAATTAGGTAATTATGTTAATCTAAATGGAAAACTAAACATAGATTATTTTTATAAGATATAGTCGATGTGACGACCCAACCATGTTTATTTCGGCCAGCCATGTTAATTGCAATATATATATATATATAGTCCAATGAGATGTGATTGTTAAATCGTTATGATTATAGGTATAGGCGGCCCCTATTTATTTATGGTGTTGACAGCTTTACCAAAGTAACTCCTAGTGTTTCGTTTATTAAAAATGACACAAAATAATGTAATTTGTATTTACTTCTATAAGTTGATATAATTATGTACCTATAGCTATTATATGATACGGATATTATATTTGTAAGTTTAGCGATAGGTTTGTTTTTTACTTTTGTAAATGTTTTTATTTTAGCACTTGTATGTAACTAATTATGGAATAGCAAGCAGAATGTATACCTAACACATTTTGTTACTAGCTTTTTACACATTTTGTTTAAAGTTGGTTCGGAAAGCCGTGCAATGTTATTATAATTGGAAATGGTTTGAAAAGTCATATGAACATGTAATAGTATTGTGCGAGTTTTAGAACTACTTACTTCCGCATTATGTGCGTTGGTTTAATAGGCATGTTTCGTTCTCACTACGTGTTTCTCAGAAAATCACCTTGCCTATTACCACTTTGGGCTTATATCCACAAAATAAGCTACAACTATTTAACTTAATTTGGCCGCTTAGTATGAAAACGTGTCTTGAAAACAAAGTTAGTCTGGTGGATAAACAGGCTTAGGTTCTACAAACACTAACGCCACGATACGATGGGTACCTATTAAGGTTAGGTTTATTGAAATGAAACAGTAAGTACTTGGGAAACGACCTCTATTGTTTTTGTAAATATGGGTTCTTCAGACTGATGTGGTGAGGGCTTGAAAATACTACGATATGTTTTGAGAAAAGAGAAGCCTTGTGCTTTTAGTTTTTCTTGGTAAGCGCACTTTCGTGCCCCCGGGTCAAATCTTTCTCTTTACTTTATGACAGTACACATACAAACTTATTATTTTTATATACTTTTTTCGCTTTGGGGACCCACGAAGAAAAAAGAAAAGTGTCACATCGGATTTTTCTGGGCCTACCGCACTGAGCCGCATAATAATAGGTACGCGGCGGATTTATTAAAATAATCAAATAACCTCGCTATATTCGGAGCCTTGGGGTAAGCTATATATATTTTTCATAAATTACGTACATACCACGGAGAGGAGAGACCGTGATGTTGAGAACTAAACCAGAACCAGTAAAAATTTCTTCCGATCCGGAAAAAATCGTTAGTACCTACGCAGTGGATTTAACACGTCTCTGCCTGAAAAAGGGTTACCTACCGTGTCGTGGCTTCATTAACACGAAAGAAGAGACTAGTTCCAATATTTTAAATTTTAATAAACGACAAAAATGGTTAAAGCCTATTTTATTTAATCGCAAATATATATAATTTTATAAAGCACCATACGCTTTTCTTATCTTCAATAAAATGCTGTCAGTTGAAAATTATCTTTTCATTTCATCTGAATACATACCCCATTTTTGGGAACCTTAAGTGGAAGTTTTTTGGAGTTATCCATATTACGAGTATATTTTTTATTGATACTGACTTATTAATTTATTATACAGTTCAAAACTGTTGCCGGTTTTTTATATTAAGTATCGTTTTGAAGAATTTTTTTTTAAATCTTTGACATATCACACCTTTGGAGTCGTGCCTTGAGCTTAGTCCACACCAGAGGGGCTACCGCGAACCGAAAACGAACGAAGTTCGAATATCTCCTTCTCTGTCGTACGAATAAGCAAGTGCGACAGAGAGGGAACGTATCGTATCGCCGTGGCGTAGCACCGACGCGTAGCATAATCGATACAAAAATAAGACGTCAGCTTGACAGCTGACAGATGTGTGCATGTGGCAGAATCACAGATGTAACCAAAGAGAATATAACCACTACGTTCTAAGAGACGGGACTTCGAACCATGTTTTGGATGACAGTGACATTGTCATTGCATGACATTGACGTAGAGTTTGGCAAACATTCTGTACCACAATAAAAAAAAAGGAAATAGGTAATGCCAACATAACAGCGCGATAGGGATGTAACTTTGATGTAGTACGGTTAACGATATCGATATCGATAAATTATGATTAATGACGTCGTGGGTTCCATGTTTATAAAAATCTCAGTTAGAGGGCGTCCATTAATTACGTGAGATGTTTATGGCCTAAAACACCACACATTAATAATGGATGCTCCTTTATTAACAATTGGGGTCACTTTGACGTCCATGCGCTTATTCCGCAGTGGGTAGGGCTAGAGTTAAATAAAATAAAAAAGTATAAAGTTGTGTTGTTTCAAATATATTAACCATCTCTTTAGACGACTTTTCTTTCGGTTAAAATCTTTGGGTTGAAAGTGGTCACCACAAAGAAATTTTAATTGATTCACCTTCTCAAACGGAACGGTCTTCATTGCCAATAATTTCACCTACTGTCTGCAACTGAAAAATACCATGAGTTCTATATGAATTATATGATAAGCTAGTTATCGATATACTACCAACACTAGTATGCATAAAAATAAAACTAAATTGCAAATAACGCTACTTATTTTGCTTACATGTAACTTGCTGTGGTACATATTAATAGATAATCTCCAATTAATTGCTTACAGGTCGTGATCTTGCGTGATCTAAAGGAAATCTTGCCATAAATTTCCTTTTCTGCTCATCTTTTCGGCCCGCACGATAACCGCAAATAAGACTTACCCTATAGGGTGAAATAGTCCGTGGCATGTTGAAAAACACACTGCCTTCTTACTACATACATGCTTTTTCACTTTAAATTACGGTTTTTACCATTTATAAATACCAAAATAAAAAAACTACAAACTATTAGTGCTCATCCTGGCACACAGAGGATTCCGTGGGTTGAACGTTGCCGTCTCGCAGAGGATGTGAAGGTGAAGAGAAATTAAACTCCAGGAACTCCAATATATGCACCAATATATTAGATAAATATACAGCGCAAATATGGTCGTCGAATTAGATTAAAAACTCTAACTATCATTCTGATTACATTAGATTAAAATAATATTAATTTAGACGACACAATAAAACAAGTACAGGCGGCTTAGGTTGTAGAGCGAAAGAGGAAGTGACAAGCAGCGCAAAGACAATATTAAGAAGTAACGGCATAGACAAGACTACTGTCTAGATATAAGCTTTAAGGTGCATACACACACTATAATTCCAATACTTCCCCTTATGCACATTAAACTTATGTTAAACTATAACACAGCTTTACATTTACATCCACATAACAACAGTCATATACATAGCACATAGCCATAACATACCTACTATTATAACTAAAGATAACATGCCTACAGCTAACAGGCAGTTTACATTCTATCTAGCATCCAAGATCATTTTACATTATCACAGCAACAATTGATTACTTAATACTTTAACATGGCTTAACACATAAATCATGCCTAAAAACACTATGCTGTCTAGAATTTAAACCCTTTGTTAGTACATCTGCAAACATTTTCTCTGTGCATAAATATTTAATAGACATAAATCCCTTCTGTACTAAATCTTTAATAAAATGAAAGCGCACATCAATGTGTTTTGTTCTTTTATGACTAATATCTTTATTTTCAATAATTTTGTGAGAAGACTGGTTGTCATTAAACACAGTGATAGGCACCTTTACATTGGGTACTAATTCTGTTAAAAGTTGCTTAATAAAACAGAGATCTTTGGATACATCGGCTATTGCCATATATTCTGACTCCGTCGAGCTTAAGGCTACTGACTGTTGTTTTCTAGATTCCCAATTAATTACATTAGACCCTAATTTAATTGCAAAACCTGTATAAGATTTCCTATCAAAACTATCATTGGCCCAGTCGGCATCAGTATATGCACTTAAAACCAATTCTTTACTTTTTACAAAATGTAAACCGTAATTAATTGTACCCGCCAGATACCTCAGCAAACGTTTAGCAGCTAACCAATGTGTTTTACCAAAGCAGTTGTTAGACTGACTTAGTTGGCTACAGGCAAATGAGATGTCGGGACGACTGCAAACCGAAAGATACATGATGGAACCCATCAACTCTCTATATTTATACTGTTCATCCTCCAGACACTCATTTTCTTTTAACAATTTGTTATTGGGAACCAGTGGAGTAGATACGGGTTTACAGTCTTGCATGTTAAATCTTTTTAGGATATTTTTTATATAAACAGACTGATCTAAAGTTAATGTTCTGTTTTTCCTATCCCTAGTGACACGAATGCCCAAATAGCTTTGCACTGGACCTAGATTTTTAATGTCAAACTCTGATTCCAATACTTGCAATAGTCTTTGTTTACATTGACTATCCTTGCGATAAAACAAATAACAATCATCCACATACAGTGCAATAACAATAAAATCATTTTGAGACTTAATGTAGTATACACATGGTTCACTTTTACTTTGAATAAAACCATTGTCACATAAGACCTTGTGTATACGGGCATTCCACATGCGACTAGACTGTTTTAGTCCGTATAAACTCTTTTGCAACAAACAAACCTTGTCATTATTACAATTAAAGCCCTCTGGCTGCTCCATGTAAATCACTTCATTCAAATTACCATTTAGGAAAGCAGTAGTTACATCAACATGGTCAATATTTAAATCATATTCATTTGCTAAGCTAAACAATATTCTAATGGTGGAATGACGTACAACAGGACTGTAAGTATCATGAAAATCTACGCCTTCTTTCTGAGTGAAACCTCTCGCGACTAAACGAGCCTTATGGCGTACAAAATTACCTGCTGCATCACTCTTCACTTTATATACCCACTTACACTTGACAATATTGGTATTTTTCGGTCGGTCAACCAACTTCCATACTTTATTTACCATTAACGAATCGTACTCGTCTTGCATGGCCTTCCGCCACTCGGCAGCCTCATGACAAGACATGGCCTCTTTGTATGAAGTTGGTTCAGAACCATTATTTACCATTAGTGACAAATCAGTATCACAATACCTCTTAGGTAAGACAGACCGAGTACTGCGTACAGGACGTCCCGCAGATGTCAGCGACGGGGCAGGCATCTGCGTCTCAGCTTCCCCTGGAGCGACGCCCGCGCCCGGTGACCAGGCCGCGTCATCATCAGGACAGTCAGCGAGAGAATCGCTCTCGCTCACGGTGCAGTAGTCGTTGTCATCTCCCGATCCTGAAAATGTCAAAGAATAATCATGTTCATTTCTGATGTAACTAAAATCGTTGCTTTCATTTGCAACGTCATTGGTGGTACTATCATTCCCTACCAATGTATTAGCCTTACTAGTGTCACTTGTGCCGTCCATGCTACTCTCTTTCACACGAGTTAAATCACCTTCAGTACTATCATTCCTGTTGGTGACATTGGCATCAATCACAGTACTATCATTCCTGTCAGTGGCACAGGCATCAACTGCAGTACTCTCTTTCCTGCAAGTTTGAACAGTGCTACTCTCATTCGCACAAGTTATATTACTAACAGTACTGTCATTCCTGCTAGTGACACAGGAATCCATTGCAGTACTTTCTTTCCTGCACTCAGTGCTACTCTCATTCACACAATCATTGTCAATAACATTAAATTGATTAAAAAATTCAAAATTAAAATTCACATTATTAATGTCATTTTGTTTAAAATTGTAAAACTTTCGCTCTAAGAATTCGACATCTCTAGATATAACAACTTTCCTAGGGTCATTACTGTCAGCCAATCTGTACCCTTTTGAGGTTTCGGAATACCCGACAAACACAAATGGCTTACTTTTTGCATCCAACTTTCTACGCCTAACATCTGGTACCTTAGCATAAGCCACACAGCCAAAAACACGAAGATGACTGAGGTCTACCTTCGACCCAGTCCACATCTCCTCCGGAATCCGACCGCCCAAGGCTGCTGTGGGAGACCTGTTTTTAAGATATATGGCAGTCGTCACCGCCTCTCCCCAGAAGCGCCGGTCTAGGCCCGAATGCTGCAGCATACACCTGACTTTATTCATCAAAGTGCGGTGTGACCGCTCTGCTACAGAGTTTTGCTGCGGACAGTAAGGTACAGTAGTTTGGTGCACAATACCCTTTTTTCTAAAAAACTGTGAAAGTTGTCTATTCACGAATTCAGATCCATTATCTGTTCTCACTGTTTTAACTGGCAAACCCATCTGCTTTTCAACCATAGTAACAAAATCAATAAAACGTTCACTAACCTCACTTTTCCTTTTTAATAAGTATCCGAAGGATTTTCTTGAGTAGTGATCTGTTATGGTGAGAATGTACTTTGCGCCCCCCAAGCTGACTGGAAGCGGGCCACAAACATCGGAATGTAGTAGGGTTAGGGGCTTGTCTACGACCTTGCTTGGCCCCTTCGGGAACGGTTTGGAAGACTGCTTGCCCTCCAAACATGGAATACAATCGCTAGTTTCCTGCTGATCCTGTAACAGACAAAAGTTAGGCACCCTATCCCTAATACTAAGTAAGTCCCTACTATTTATATGTCCTAGTCGTGTGTGCCACAAATCCATGTCAGATACTGCGGAATTCGTGGCTTCTTGCCTTTGCAAGAACCTTGAATTCTCCCTGTTGCGCAAAACCTCACACTCAGAATTTGTTACAATTAACTTATACATCCCATTTAGTAATACAGCAGATCCTACTTGCTTGCCATCATAATGGATCAAACAGCCAGTCCTGTTGAATGTCACATTATAACCATTTTCAATTAATTTACTAACTGATATTAAATTGGCGGATAGCTTTGGTACATACAAAACATTAGATAGTTTCTGCTTATTCATTAAATTTAAATAAATTTGACCTCTACCTACACAGTCCAATTCATCATTGTTTGCTACTTTTATTTTACTAAAATTGGGTTTATAATTTAGGAAAAAATCCTTACTATTGACCATATGACTTGTTGACCCCGAGTCGAGGTAAAAATTGTCCATGTAAACTAGCATGGCAGAAGCAGACAGAGCTTGATCCACATTCTGCTTGCGATCACGTTTCAGCTTGAAGCAGTTTTTCTTAAGATGACCAATCTTCTTGCAATAGTGACATTTCATCTTGACTTCCTTCTTGGATGAAATGAACGCTGTGCTGTCATCTGTAGATCTTCTCGTCTCTTCCTGCAGGAGCCTAGCCCTCACCACTTCACTAGTGAGTGTGCTGGTCATGTTTACGGTTTCAAGATTCGACACTACAGAGTCATATTCTGAAGACAAACCGCTGAGTAGTATTTCAGCAACTTCCTTGTCCTCGATGGTCTTCCCAATATCTTCAAGTTGTTGGACTGTAGTCATAACAGACTCGATGTAATCGCCCATACTGGTAAAGTTGGCGAATTCCATGCGGTGCAATTGCCGAAGAAGCAGAACTCTACGTACCAAACCAGAATCCTCGAAGACGTCAGACAGGTTTTTCCATGCCTCTTTTGCGGTTTTAGCTGTCCTAACATATTGGTACATACTTGGTTTGACAGCTAAGCATATGCGAGCAAGGGCACGCTGGTCACGTGCGTCACCCACCGCTGCTTCATCTTCTTCTACCAATTTCCAGAGGCCGTCGTGAATTAACGACATTCGCATAGCGAATTTCCAAGCATAGTAGTTTCGAGCGCCATCCAAGCGTTCAATTTGTGCGCTGAATGTTGAATTTCCACCATTGCTTGACGACGTGGATGCCTCCTCGTTAGTCATTTTAAGGTTATGTATTGTGACACTCTTACTTGTAAAATCCTGGTTTCTTCTTTTCTCTTCTTCTCTGGGCAGATAACCTATTAGTGCTCATCCTGGCACACAGAGGATTCCGTGGGTTGAACGTTGCCGTCTCGCAGAGGATGTGAAGGTGAAGAGAAATTAAACTCCAGGAACTCCAATATATGCACCAATATATTAGATAAATATACAGCGCAAATATGGTCGTCGAATTAGATTAAAAACTCTAACTATCATTCTGATTACATTAGATTAAAATAATATTAATTTAGACGACACAATAAAACAAGTACAGGCGGCTTAGGTTGTAGAGCGAAAGAGGAAGTGACAAGCAGCGCAAAGACAATATTAAGAAGTAACGGCATAGACAAGACTACTGTCTAGATATAAGCTTTAAGGTGCATACACACACTATAATTCCAATACAAACCACACTATGAAATGATCAACAAAGAAACAATATGGCGATCACTCAAGTTGAACGTAAGTGACGAGAGGTGACATTGACATGTGACTGTGATGGATTAACTGAGGGAGCGAGATAGCAGTATCCGCCATTATTTTTTGGCAATTTCCATACAAAAATGACATTTCGTAAATTTTGTTCCTAGTTGCGCGAGTCAGGATGTAATTGCCTCCTATCAATAAAAATATAATATGTGATCCATATTCCAAAAAACTTAAGGTTCCCAATTACCCCGTTGTGAATATTTACCTCTATTTTGCACAAATCTGAGGTAATGTGGCTGGCTATCATAACCAATGGGAAAATACAGCTTGAGGCGAGAACATTGCGCCGAGTAGGTTTCTAGTTAATTAATTAGCATGTTCCAAAAATAATTTCGTTTAATTCTTTGGAATAAAGTTATGTTTTATTTCGTTTTTTTTTTCACCATGGCTGCTATGTTAAATGCTGGGCTGATGATGATGAATAACGATCGAATGCGGTGTGATCAAAGACTGTTACATTTATTTATTTATTAGGCTCTCACAACAAATTACAGTCTTTTACACAATTACATAAATAGCTTAACCAAAATTGCTAATGCTACATAGACAGTTGATTTTTGCACATTCGATTACATTCATAACGTAGGCTAAAAGGATTTTTCGAAATTCATCTCCTAAGGGGTTACCACAAGGGAAGAAAGACTGCATAAAAACGAATTTATTGAAGTGAGATATATAGATTCAGTTTAAAGAAATTAATGGCATGTAATCAGCGTTTGTCAAAAATTCTTCCCTAAAGGGGTAAAAAACGGGCTCAAAGTTTGTACGGGGAGCAAATATTTTTTGCAATGCGAGATTTCAAGCTTCGTATACAGACTCGCTGTTTAAATACAACAAAACGTATTTCAGCGTTTTTCATAATTCCTCCCCTAAAGGTGTTAAATGGTTGTCCGGGGAGCAAATCCTTTTTAACGCAAGAGATTTGAAACTTCTTATTACAGACTGTGTATGAATAGAAAACAACTTTTTCCAGTGTTTTTCAATATTTTTCCTTTAAAGGGACTCCTTTAAAAGAGTTGTTTAAATATAACAAATCTTTTTTGCAGTGAGAAATTTGAAACTTCGTATACAGACTCGCTGTTTAAACACATAAAGACGTATAGGGTTAAACAAATTTTCTACCCTAAAAGGGTAAAAATCAACGGTTCTCCACTCGACGATGGGTATGGGTAGATGCGAAAAATATTTATTGCCAAACCCCTTCTAAGCCACTTATAATTTCTCTGAATTAATTCCCCTCTTCAAAATCTCATTAAATATTCATCCTAGAGTCTGGCAAATGAAAGATGAGAATGAGAAATGGCGGCAAATTCAAAAAATCAGATGGTAGTATCCCTGACGTGTAACGCGAAAAGCAGTCTTGACGCTTGTAATATGTTTAAAATTTAAAACGATTTTATTAATTGACCACATAGTACCACACAAACTAATATTATAAACTATCTGTGCCTTGTGACTTCGTCCGCATAACACATGTGAACTTGAACGATTCATAAGTTAAAAAGTACCCTCAATGCTGACCCGTGTTATATTATAATCGATCCCCATATCAAATCTCATGCTAAATAAAAATATTAATTTAATCTGACATATCCCGCCCGTAATTTTATTATACTCGTATTAGATAATGAGTACCTATAGCGACGAAGTATAAACGTAAGTATCAAAACTGATATTTCATAGAACAATGACGTTTAACAATTCAGGTTGTATTGTCGTATAAAAAGTCCCATAAAAAATCTTATTCTCATTTTTCATTTGCCAGAACCTAGCGAAAGTGTATAAAAACTTTTTTGTAGAAAATTTTATGTAAATGTGTGGGTCAAGGGCTATCTATGGGCGAGGACTTTTGATATGTTTACCTCCTAACTAGTCCAAACAAAGTTACGAGGTCAAAATTTGTGTTCCAAGCATTTCCCTCTATACATTTTTTTGAGTATTAAGACATTCTCTTATTTTTGAATAACATATATAATACTAACGTTGAAACGGCCAGGCTGGTGTATTATAGTTACTTCCATAGTGCTATGTCCTACGGAATCCTGTTGTGGGGTAAAGTGGCTGACATCCAGACCATCTTCGTGCTACGGAAACGAGCTGTACGCTCCACCTACGAACTAAAAGCCAGAGAATATCTCAGAGATAAATTTAAAGAGGCAAACATTCTTACTGTAGCATGCCAATACATTCCTGAAAATATTATGCATGTGCGGAAAAAAATACAGGAATTCAAGCTTAACAGTTGATATCCATGACTACAACACTAGAAGTAAACACAAGATTGCAGTGAAGGCCAGTCGTCTCCGAAAGGTTAGCACGTCGTTTGTGGGGATCTGTAGTACGATTTTATAATAAAATACGTATCGAAACAGTTAATTTGCCACCCAGTAAATTTAAGTCCCGTATTAAAAGGTAAGCCAGGCGTATTATACTGTCAACAATTTCTTAAATGACAAAAATGTTTTTAAGCCAGTGGTAGTTTAATCCTTAGTTTTAATATAACTATGTTTATCTTAGCATTTATCCTTGTATACGAGTTCCGTTACGTTTTATGTAACACGATGCTTGACTGTTAAGCATTGCCTTAATCTTTGTTATGATCAATGTCCGCCAGCTTGAATATGTCATTCTCGCTTCAAGGGCTTTGCCTACGGTGGCGTCGTTGATCGGGTCGCCACCTTCCCTAACAGATGGTCGAGGAAGGCGATGGCTGAGATACGCATCATACTCGTGATCGGGTGCTGTTTGTGGAGCCCGGTCTGTTCATGCTTGCAAGGACATAGTGGCTACGTTAATACTAGTGTCTTTTTATGGGGGATTGACGAGAGACATCATCCTGTTCTGGATTCGTTTTTATTATCAGTGACTCTTAGAGACCATATACATCTCTAACAATATTATATTAGTCTTAATTTTCACACTCTAAGACCATGTACATATCTAAGGACGTTACAATAGTAACTATTAATTGTATTAATTTGGACGCTCAGAGACCATGTACTTGCAGAATAAATGTTTGAATTTGATTTTTTGATTTTGGATGTGAGTATGAAATAACTGTTTTAATATTCATTGAGATTATTTGAAACTTTTACCGCAGAACGTGCCTGATATAATAACTCGAGAGTCGTTCTCTGTCATTCTTTCTAATGTTAATAAATAATGACGATAGAGTCTGGCAAGAGAAAGATGAGAATGAATTTTTTACGGTACTTTTTATATGACGACACAACCTGAATTATCAAACGTTGTTGTTCTATAAAATATTATTTTTGATACTTAGGTACGTTTTATCCTATAATTTTACTCGTCGCTACTCATTATCTGTCTGTCGGACTTATTTCAGGTTAATTTAAATATTTTTATTTGACATGAAATTTGATATGGTGATCGATTATAATTTATAACACGTGTCAACATTTAGGGTACTTTTTAACTCATGAATCGGTCAAGTTCATATGTGTCATGCGGAAGAATTCGCAGGGCAAAGATAGTTTAGAATATTAGTTTGTATTGTACTATGCATAAGTACTATCATACTATCGTACATAATAGAATCAATTTAAATTTTAAATATATGGACAACAAGTGTCATTACTGCTTTTCGCTTAACACGTCAGGGATACCACATACTGCCTTTTTCAATAATAATTTCATTAAAATCCTTAACTATAGTTAAGTACTACGTTAAATGTATGTAGGTACATACACGTCCATATGCTACGCCAGATTTTGCTTTACTTAGGCTTAGCTTATACGAATCTACTACGCCACAGAATAGTAAATAGCATTATATACCTAACTACGCGCTACGGCATGCTACGGCGTAGCACTAAATGCCGCTGTCAATCGGATTTTTAGGTACGCGAATGAACAGGAAAGCGATTTTTGAGTGTCGAAAGCTCTACTTTTCACTCGGCATCTGTCAAATCATCATAGTTTTTTGACATATCTCAAGTGAAAAGTCGAGCGTTCGACACTCAAATATCGGCCTCCAGTGCTTTTACAATGAGTTTGCATGACCGTACTCGCTAGCGACTGCGTAAACGATTTAATGTGCCGATTCTTAGTTCTATTGCGTATTGGGTGAGGGGTGAGGTGCTGAGGTGATAGGTGAGGACGAGTTGGTTTGTGAATCTCATAGCTGAAACGATGGTGAGAAACAAGCTTTATTTTGAGTACCTAACTACTTAACTACGTACATTTATAAAAACCGGCCAAGTGCGAGTCGTCTCGCCCAGTGAGAGTTCCGTATTAATTTGTAGGTAGTCAGTTTTGCTGGGCAAATTCCTCCAACGTGCCTAATTTGCGTGAAATAGCCTTTATACCATTTTAGGTATTGACTACTTACAATACAATACAAATATTCTTTATTGCTCACCAAATGGAGTACACCTGTCGTCTCCCGGCGAAAAAACTAAACAATAGCATTTTTTGTTATCCCCGGAGATCTCCAGCTTAAAAGAAAAACAGAAATTAAATAAAACTATATTTTTTATGATTTAATTACAAATGTGTAGTTTCAGATTTTTTTCTCTTTATTCTAATATTTATTCCCTTGAGAGTGTCGAATCGAAATATACGTTTTTGCGACATAATCATAAACGGCCGTATCATTTTTTACGTTAACTTAGAAGTTTGATTTTTATTAGCTTCAAGGTTTCAAGGGACTGTAGACTTGAGTAAATGGTTTTAATTTCAACTCGATACTGCACGCGTTCCCGAGATAGGGTCTTGACAGACAGGCGGACAACAAAGTGATCTTATCAGGGTTCCGTGCTTTTTCCTTTTGAGGTACGGAACCCTAAAAATCGTCTATAAAAGTTTAAGCCTCTGTGGATTAGGTACCTACATCTCATCTAGGCTAGAGATGTAAACGTATTAGATATAGTGCTTGCTTCATTTCAAAGGCGAGCTGCATCTCGGTGATGGGAGCGTAAAACAGCGACCGGCGCTGTAATCGACACTTTCCAGTCACCTTAGAGGACATGAGATTCGCGGTTGACCCAATTTGTTGGCAGGGCTTTACTTTCTGTGATAAAAAGTGCCTAAACGATGAATCGATGGTGCGAGAGTTTGTGCGAGGGGTCGGAAGGGGCGTGCGCGCGCCGTGTTCCCCGCCGCGCAGCTACTGTCACAGCTACAGTACAGTCGTGCAGTCGGCAGCCACACGCCGGCCGCGCGCTCGCCGCAGCCACGTGACGCGACGCCACACTACGATACGCCGCCCCTCTTACCGCCCGTCACCGCTTCCGACATGATTTAAAGTGAGTTTTCACTATCACTTCTCATGCTCGTAGTGCATTTAGCCCCTAGGAAAATATGAATACATATATATGATTTACAAAACATTCTAATTTGGCCAATCAAAATACTTCACCTATTAAATTCACCAATCACATAATACTAATTTAATTCTTTAAAAAATATTTCGTATTGCGTATCAACCAACCAGAATACAACTTTACTAAAACAGAGCAATCAGGAAAGAATTCATTTCTCTAAAGATTAGTTTGTAGTAGTCCTTATTGCACAATAATTAATAAAGTTATTTAATCGTATGAGTAACGCCTTGGAGCGCTCAATGGTGAAGGTCAGTAGCTTTTATTCCCGGTGTCTATGTTTTATGTGTCAAAGCAGTTTAGAAAAAAACATGCTGCCAAATTATACATATGTTCGCTGTGGAATTTATTGTTAATTGTGGGTGGATGACCTTAGTTTATTTATTTTCTCGCAATCGAAGTGAAAAGTAGAGTGTATAACTCTGGATTAAAAGCCATATTACCCCTCGAACTATTTTCCCGACCCTTGTCATACAATCTACTATTTCATAACTAGGTATTCAAAAACTTTTCAACAATGCAGCAAAGTTTCACAACTCGGAAAACTATAGTTATTGCATTCGATTGTGAACTTATTTTTTTTATCTTCTGTCGTGTTACTTATTTCTATTTGACGTTTCTGTTGTTTGTTCGTATTTTTAATACTATGTTCGTCGGGTAAGTAGCTAGAATACTTATTTATTCCGATGGTAAACATTTGAATGAAGTGTTAGGGGCATAAGAATGAAATAAGTATTTAGTTAGTAGGTATCGATTGGGCGGGGTGCGCGGGGTTGACCTTGGAGCGCCCGGCCGCTAGCGAAGCTCCCAAGAGCTAACCTTGACTCCTGAATGCCTGCGCCGCGCCGCACTCCCCAACAATAACACAGTGCATACCTAAGTAGTGGATAACTCAGCTCTGCAGCGCAGTTATTGGTCACCTAGGTAACCTTTCATTCATATGTGTCTAAATTTCGCGTTAACTACCAACCTGGCGATTTACGGCTCCTTCCGCGAAACGCTAGATTTTCATAATATCTATTAGAATTTCCCGCGCGCAGTCGTACGTGGTGTCGCTTATACCTTTCGACTCATGTACGTTTTTACGTTGATGCATTTAAACACGTGTTCACGTTAGCTATTATACATTATGACATTTGTTCGATTGGACCCGAACACATTTTAACTCCAGGCCATTTTAACATTGCACATTTTGACGTTCATACTTTTTGCCACATAGACAGCCGGTCCATCTGGACATTTTGACCCCTGCACATTCCAACCATTAAACATTTTGTCACGTTGACTACCCACTCCCCAAATGCCCGGTGGTCAATAGTTAACGGCTTATGTACATATAAGTTATGTTTTTATTTACTAGACCAATCCAAAATTAAGCTTTGTGGCTCTTAACTTTTGATATGTCCACCGAAAAGACGCGAACCTAAATCTGACAATGACCCAAATGAAAAATTGAAGACGTAGGTCACAATAAAAATATATTATGGTTGTGAATAAACATAAACAACTAGGTTTTTATATACCTTACTAACATCCTAAAGTATTAAAAGCTCATTCTTAAGTCTCCGCGCGTTCTTTAGAAACCGACTCTCTGTAATCGGGTAAATTTAGCTAAACTATTGAGTGCTTGTTAAATTTGAGGCCGCTAGACACAGTATAAGGAACTGATTTATGCAAATAAGTAATGAGAATCAGGTTCCTCTTAAAAATACAACGTCAAAAATCCGTTTCTGACGCTTAGTTCTTACCAAAAACACGAAAGGGGCCGGTCGGTCTTGTTCGCGCCGTGGCATTGTTTGTGAGGAGTGACGGCTTCGCTAGATGCAGGTATTCTTGCATGCACTTGCAAATTAGAATTGTTTATAGGGTTCCGTATTAATTGTGTTATTTTTGTTATCGCTATACTTGCAGTGCGAGTTTATGTAATAACCTGTATAGTAGGTATATAAATATTGTCTTAATGTATGTTTCGGAACTTGTCGTTTGGGTACAGCAGGTCAATTGCGTAATGTTTTGTACGGACAGTCCGCATCATAGTAGTGACAGCCAAGATAGCGAAATATATAGCAACATATCCGTATTAGTATATCGGCATAAGTGCTCTACTTATGTAGTTAGGTAGATTTTGTAGTACATTACTACGAAGCTCGGGAAGAGAGGGATTGCCTGCCTCGTATTACTATCCGGCCTCGTGTACGCTTGGCGGCCGTCTATAACACACTCGGCATCCAATTCCTGTTACGGCCGATGTATATATAATGATTTTATCAAAAATGGCGAGGAAATTTGAAAATGATAAGTAAAATCAAATGAAATTTTAGAGGTCACTGCTCATAAAAACAAGCGCTACAGCAGCCGACGTGGGGCCCACTCCTGCCCGAGCCTTCAACGTCAGAATTCATCTAGAACTACATTGAATGTCCCATTAACCGACCTATAAATTTGCGTCACCCCGCAACGCAACGATGTGTTTCGCACTTTTCGCAGTCTATTAGCGAACGCAAGTTCTATTTTGCTGCATGTTTGAGAAATCATAAAAGAAGGCAATTTGACTAATGTTTAAATTTTTAACATAATGTGGCTATACAGATAGGAAACTACACAACTTAATCAAAATCATAAAATGGCCAGTTGTCACTATGACAATCAAGGCCGCGTGTGTCTGAATGAATGTTAGGATACAGCAGGCCGCGGCCGCCGCCGCAGGCCGCAGCAGTGTGTGGCACGCTTTATGCTTTCCCGCAATTTTTAGGGTTCCGTACCCGAAGGGTCCAAATGGAACCCTATTGTTGTCACTCACGCGTCCGCCCGCTCGTCCGTCTGTCCGTCCGTATGTACGTACGTCCGTCGTCTGTCACATAGGTTTTACAGGCAAACTGTTGGAGCTACAGTCTTCAAATTTTCACAGTATAAGCTTGTTGACCCAAAATCACACAAATTGTCAAAACTTATTTAAAACATGTTTGTAAGGGGGGCTCCCATACAGCTAAAAGGGGAAGCGGATGTTTTTTTTACCTACCCCATCGAGTTGGATGTCGTTGTTTAGAGTTCAATGAGAAGTAGATAAATCCTGTATTTTCTGTTCTTAAAAATATTGGAAAACAAAGGCATGAGAAACCACCAAAGTCAGTCTTTTTTGCAAAAATTTGTTCCTAAGAATTTTTAAACCTTTCATTAACCTATAAACTTGAAATTTGGTGATAATGTTTGTTTGCGTGTAATCAGTTTTTTCCTATTAAAATCAACTTAATTTTGCGGTTGGTTGTGGGAAGTCCGACACGCACTTGGTCGGTTTTTTTTTTCAAACAGGATCGCAAGTGTCTGGCGATTGTGACATTTGAACTGGCTGTATGCGACAACAAGGTCTGACAATCCGAGTCGTGACTCGTGACTCGACCATACGTCACTGTCGAGGACGCACTCACAATACTCACAATAATTACGTCCGCATACCGTCGATTGGCTGATGCCCAAGGTCATGTCACACACACACACACACACACACACACACACACTATTCCAACCGATGTACCGGATTGCCAATCTGGCGCAATATATTATTGTATCATGGTAATATGGCAATGTTAACATTCATATTTTCCGAAATCTGGTCATTACATTATCCTAATGTTTAGCTTAAAGTTAACACGACATTCATTGACTGTTACTGTCAGGCGTTATGAACATAGCGCTGCGTCTGCGGAAACATCTTACACTGCACCGGGTGGAGGTTTTAGTCCGTAGGCAACTGGGCCAATTCCCAGTTGAGTCGGGCATGCGGTCGGGACCGGGCCGGCAGTATCCAATGAGGATTTCCTCCACCCACGGGGAAAAAAAAAACAAAGGGTCAGCTAGTGATATTTAAACTAAGCTTTGATATATTATACAGCAAAGTCGATGTCAAAGATGTGCACACACTATTGCGCTTTATTCCTTTAAGTTAAGGTATTAGATGTTGACCGTCAATTTGACGTCACCTTTATATGCGAGGGAGGTCACACGACACCGCGGGCAAGATATCCTTGGCATCGGGGCCACCCGTGGCCTTGTGTACCTACGCTGTTGCTTGCGCTCATCCAGGCATTTCTCAGCCTTTCATTTTACTGAGCAATTAGGTACATTAACGATGCACTTACTTTCGGACTAATGCAAGAGAGAGCAATGAACCATGACCAATCACTTATCATATCAATTCAGACCGACTTACTATATTAGTGGAGGCGGCTTAGTAATTATATTGTAAGTCGACTTAATTAGGGCTGATTTGTGAATCTAGCCTATAGTATTATATTATGGTTGTCATCAACTGGCAATAAATAGATCGATGAATCAACAATATGTAAATATTCTTTAGCAAGCACCATTAAAAAAAATGCGAGTCGAACTCGCCCACCGAGGGTACCATACAAAATTGTAGGTATTGAATACGAACTTTAAATAAAGATTATATTTTTAGGATTCCGTACCAAAATGGTAAAAAAGGAACCCTTATGGTTTCACTTTGTCTGTTTGTCTGTCACGTCGCTAAATATCTTAAGAACTACTTATGCTATCGATTTGAAATTTGGAATAGTTATAAAGAAGGGTAACCCAGATACATAGAACATGGTTTTTTATTATTATTTATTTTTATTTTATTTGATAAATGACAGATAAAAGGTGGTTCAAAATATCAAAATTTAGTGAATATGTCAAGTAGGGTGTCATTATGTCATATGAAAGGGCTTGAGTTACACATTCTGAAACAACTTTTGATTTTTTTACGTCATCATTTTCGATTTATGAGGGAAAATATTTAAAAAAAACCGTTCCCCCTAAAAAGTGAATCAAATCAAAAGAATAAAGTACTTAAGTCTTCAAAGTTTTAAGAGGGGGTATACTCTGTACCTTTTCCGCTAAACGCGCCTTTGTATTACTTTGGTGCCCGAGGTCAATGACGTCACTGATCTGTCGCGCTTTCTCTATCTAATCAGCAACATTAAAACAGTTGTAGCTTCGTTATTTTTTGAGATATTAGAAAAGAATTTTCACCATTTGGCATATTTTTTGCCTTGCTTATTCTGGAGTAGTCAAATTTTGAGTTGTTAAAATTGTCCTGAATTAATTGGGTCAGGATGGGTATCTGTGTACGGAACCCTCGGTGCCCGAGTTGGACTCGCACTTGACTGGCTTTTACTGATGTAATTACATATGTATAGTTTTGGGATTTAGTCCTGTAATTTATATTTATTTATTTTAAACTTTATTGCACAAAAAGAATTTAAGTACAAAGGGCGGACTTAATGCCATGAGACATTCTATACCAGTCGACCATAGGACCAAACAGAAAATAGCAAAAATGAGGGTGCAATGAGAAAATAATTCATAAAAGTTAAACTCGCGACTCCAGAAGATCATAGTTCAGAGTTTGTTTAAATATGAAGAGATTTATTTGCATTAAAATTGTTTGCAGGGCAGCGGCTCGGGCACGCTCGGGTTACATAATTGTTGGTCTGATCAAGACTGGTTGACCCTACAAAAAAGTAAATACTTTATGTGGCAGGCATTTTCAAGATTCCTGTTGTTATTTTTAATTAATTATCAGCCATTCCTTGCCTGAAACACAGGGTTTCCTAGCTCAGCTCAGGCACGCATTATTTATTACCATCTACTTTATTTATTTTTCCTCTTAGGCTAGGTTTTTTACAAAACCATTATTAAATTAAAAATAGATTATACAGTAGGTGGTGCAATAAATATTATGAACCAAATACAAAAATAATTTAAAGATACATACCTACAAGGAAAAAAATGCGTTACTGGGATTCCAACCCGAGACCTACAGCTTCATAGGCAGTACCAACTAGGCTAAAGTGGTCTTCAAGTACTTGACATATTGTTTTAGTTCACTGAGCTCGATCGATGTCGCTAGTAGTTTAAACGGACTTTTGAAAGGTCACCTTTTTTCTGTATTGGTTAGGGAGGCGAATAGGGGAATTTTCGGTAATACTCGAGCGTGGCAGTTTAAGATATGAGAGATACCTTAGACCTAATAGAACAACCTTGTAAAGTATTTAGCTCTATATGTAGTGACGCGCGCCTAGGATAGACGATCAGATTAGTAAAAAAAAATCGATAGTCTGAAATACTCGAGCGCGTCAGATTAAGATATTGGGGGTAGATTTTAGTGTTTTAAGACTAAATTTAACTAATCTGACGATAAGTCCTTGACGCCGCCGAGTAATAGGGTCGCCAACTTGTAAAAAAAAAACGTTAATCCGGCATTCTCGAGCGCGATTTTTATTTTATTTATTTTGAAGAATATAATGTAAAACTTACTAAAAATACAAAATCTGCCGGTTTCCGCATGACCGGAAGTGTGGAGGAGCCATTTCGTCTTCCGAAAAACGCGTCGCGGCATATAAGTCGCGAACGATACATTTTACAAAAAAAAAGTTTAAATAAACAAAAAAGGTAATTTTATTTTACACAAAAAAGGTCTCTTTACATTTTTGTCCAAAGTTAAAACTTTTTGACTTGAAGCATCATAAAAACTCAAACTCCCGGTTTTTGAGTATATCTCGAAGACTGAGGCTGTTAAAAAAATTTGATATGAAATAACGATGATTAAATTATGTGACTTTTATTATATCTCAAAATTTTATTTTTCTAAAGCTTCTCGACAATTTTCGTGGACTCGGAAAAAGTTACGCGTATCTGTATACAAAAGTATTATTAACATGTACAGTTTCATGTATGTATATTATTCAATAGCCTGTTGATCCTCAAATTGTTTTTTGGACGTACCGTAAGCAAAACGAAGTGAAGAATTGAAGTAAATGTAAAGGTCATACATAACAATACAATTATAATACAATTTTTATATCATTTCATTTTTTTATACAATAAACTAGCTTTTGCCCGCGGCGTCGCCCGCGTACTAAGAGTAATTTTTAACCATCTACAAAAAAGGAGGTTCTCAGTTTGACCTGCATGTAGATATGTATTGGATGTCATTTTCGTAATCGGCACCCCGAGGAACCAACCACAAAGATGAAACCCATATCGATTTTTAAGAAAAATAAATGTCTGCCATTTTTGATTTGAAACTGGATGTCATTTTCGTAATCGGCACCCAGAGCAACCTCGAAGATGACACCCAAATTGATAATTAAGAAAAATAAATCTCCGCCATCTTTGATTAGAAAATGCATGCCATTTTCGTAATCGGCTCAAACTTGGAACCGTCTTTTCACCCCTTAAAGGGAGCAATTTCGAAAAACGCTGAAACATGTTTTGTTGTATTTAAACAAAGAGTCTATATACGAAGTTTTAAATCTCTCACTTCAAAAAAGATTTGCTCTCCGTACAAACTTTGAACCCCCTTTTCACCCCTTTAGTGGAGCAATTTAGAAAAACGCTGAAATACGCCATTAATATATTTAAACACATACTCTATATACAAAGTTTCATGTCTCTCGCTTTAATAAATACATGTTTTCATACAAACTTTGGACCCCCGTTTCACCCCTTTAGGGGGTGAATTTTGTAATATCCTTGTCAGTCAGTCAGTCAGTCAGTTTCTTCTTTTATATATTTAGATAATACAATTCGCACTACATTTCATCTACATTTCATCATCATCATCATCATCATTTCAGCCGAAAGACGTCCACTGCTGAACATAGGCCTCCCCCAAGGCTCGCCATTTAGACCGGTCCTGTGCCGTCCGTTTCCACCGGATTCCCGCGACCTTCACCAGGTCATCACTCCACCTTGTCGGAGGCCTACCGACAGCTCGTCTTCCGGTGCGTGGACGCCACTCAAGCAGTTTCTGGCCCCACATTTACGTTGGTTGTATCTATCGCTTTATTGTCATTCTTAAATTCCCCGTTTTATCAAGGAGAAAGAAAGGAAAAAAAAGAACCAAAAAACCTTTTTCGGTCAGATTAAGAGAACCCACCAACATTTTTGTCAGATTAAGAAAATATGCTTTCAGGATACCGAGATAAACCTCCCCTATGAAAATCTGACGCGCTCGAGTATTTCAAAAAAACTTTATTTTTTTGCATTTTCAAAAATTCATCGTAACTTATCGTCACGCCGAAATCGTCAGTTTTTTTAAAGGGAGCTTCCTTGGGGCCTACTTAACACCCCTTCTGAAAATCTGACGCGCTCGAGTAAATTTTTTTTTTTTGCATTTTTGACTAC
Organism: Epiblema foenella; assembly: GCA_963556455.1. Classification (NCBI taxonomy): domain Eukaryota; kingdom Metazoa; phylum Arthropoda; class Insecta; order Lepidoptera; family Tortricidae; genus Epiblema; species Epiblema foenella. Next base: position 36,076,623 of record OY747095.1, on the reverse strand, counting down.
TTTATATTCCTACCCCCACCACGCAAACCGGCAGATTAGTATACCGTTGTTATCAGAGGCACTTGGGGCATACGTAGTATGAATATCTGACGCGCTCGAGAATGCCCAAGTAACTGTTTTTTTTAACGTTTTTGAAACACCGTACACGCCAAACCCACCGCTAAAATGGTTTTTACCATACGAGCTTTTCTTTTCGAAATTATATTATCTTTCGATTTTGATAGGTCTCGACGGCGCCGTTGAATTACGCCATTTAGCTACCTCACCTCCCTAACTATATGTAGTACAATATTCTTCTACTTTAGTGAGTATTATATCTTTGATTTTTATTACTTACAACATACGTTTATAAAACCTGAACAGAAATATATATGAGCATTGTCAAGAGGGCGTCATTATTCTGATGTATACGTCAACAGGTCAGTATAATTGGAATAATGACATTCTGACTTGTTTACTTGTGAGTTCTTTGAAATGTTTTGTAGCGAAATCGTTCCATTTCCTGAGCGTTTTTTATCCAACAAAATATTATATATTTTTAATAATGTTCTGCTCTTCACAATGAATCATTTGGGCACTTTTTGTCATTTATTATTGAATATTCAACACTTAACCTAAACGACAGCGACAACCTAAGCATATTAGTCTGTGAACCTATGATTAAAATTATTGCCAATGTAAGAAATTAGTTCAAATGAAAATCCAAAACATGGCCAACGGTCATATATTTCTGGCCGGGTTTTACATAAGTACGTTTCAACGACAGTACGTTTCAGCGCGACGCTCTAGTTTGTAACTTAGCAAAATCACAAACATTTGAATGTCCGAATTTTAAATATATAGTAGGTATAGTTTTGGTAAAATTTTGTTAATTTTAATTCTATTATACGAAACATTTTGTAACTTTATCTTAAGCTTTATATAAGCTATTTTCAGCTTATATGTTGGCATATAGAATATCATTTGCGTACTTTTTTGAAAGATTAAGAGCTGGCATTTGTCTGAAACAAGTTAAAAGTTTAATACAAATAGTAAAATACTTACATACAAACTTGGCTGCCTGGCGAACAAGCGAAGCGAGCGAGCGAAACCTTCCGGGGCAAAACCGACTTTAATGTTGGTAGGTGATAGGTTTTTTTAGCGCGTCTTAAAAACACATGTTTGCTTGTTTGCATGCATGCATGCGTGCTTGTTTGCTTGCATGCAAGCGTGCTTGCTTGCTTTTTGGACAGTAAATTTTAGTGATAACAAATGCATCGTTCGATGAAACGTTACTGCGATGAAACATTGTTCGTGGCAAGAATAATATATGGAACATACCATCTGTGAATCATGATTCATGATTGACGAATATTTTTATGAAAGGTACTTAATTCGATGAACCGTTATGCTACGATGTTAGACAAATTCAGTAGTTCGATTATATAAAAAACAATGAATTGATGATTGAGTGATTACAAAATAAAATACATTTATATATATTTTTCATTTCAATAATAGATACATAGTCGTTGAAATAGAGAAAAAAAGAACGAATGTTTTTAATAGTTAAATATTACAAAATAAAACATAATAAAATTCGTGGAATAGTTTTTGACGTAATGAAAATCAATGTAATATATTTTTATAAAATAATAGACACCCTTTTTTGGAATTTATTGGACTTTACTCCTTTAGAATCGAATATAAGCCCGGGATATGAAAATTTATGGGGTATAAAATCAAAAGTAATCTGCTGTGTTAATTTAAAAAGTCGTATCTCAGTATACGATCAGGGTAATAAAGATATGACTTTTTATAATTTAGCACTTATGCGTTTATGCGTTATGTTCGTGCGCAGCTTATCTGGCGCAGCTCTCAGTTGTTGAATTGTCAAGCTATGTTGTCAAGTGTGTCTATCAAGATCGAAAATAATAAAACAACGTGTAAATATGTTATAATGAGTGAAATATTAACTCAGAGTCCAAAAGGGTGCAAACCTTGGACACATTGGTTAGGTCATTTGACAAAACTGCGTATTGGTTTGCTAGGGTGAAAATCTAATTGGGATACATGGAAATACTAAGCCGTAAGTCTGCTACGAATACAAGCGTTGCATCAAATAACTATTTTACATTTGAATTGGCTATATACGACTTGTGCACTCTTTTTCTATTATCGTTGTCCCCTTTGAAACAGTTTGAGACTTGACAAATAATGGAATAAATATGCAACATTTCAGGCGCGTGCATTTATACTATACACTTCACCTTCCAATATTTAGAAGGTAATTACAACTATTCCGGCCATTTTTGAGAACAATAAATTGCGCAATTTATTTCATAATTGTGATAGTAGATCGCAACATGAAGCTCTATTTGCCGGCTAAGGTCATTTAAAATTAACCAGCCAACACGTAAAGACTGCCTCCATCACGCAATGTTGACATAGCTTATAGCAGTTGTGTGTCTGTCAAGGGAAGTGTCGCAGAACCAGCTCGCCAGGTAAATACGTATATACATCTGCTGAATAATAAACGTCACATCATTATTACCTTTATACAAATATTTAAAAATAACTCTTCAACCTACCCATATATATATATATATATATATATATATATATAGTTGTACAAATTCTTATTATTTTATTATTATTTATTAATCAAGCAGGCAGTTCAAACCACTGATGAAGCATGTATTCAGTTATCTTTAAATACAGTATCATATATAATATATATACAAATATATATAACTGCTAAAGCTAATAGATAGTTAATTTTTGCACAGTCGATTACATTTATAAGGTAGGCTAAGGAAAAGAAAGGATCTTTCGAAATTCATTTCCTAAGGGGGTAAAACAAGCGATGAAATATTGTATGAAAACACGTACCTATTTATTTCCCGTTCCCTGACGTTTGACATCGGCTGACTATCAGCCGTCCCAAGTGGGCCATTCCACGGACGTTTCAATTCAACCGTCGTCAGTCCCTATAGTTCTAAATATTTAAGAAATGAGCTACACAAAAAATTTAGTTTTGTTGTAACGATGTACTGTGCTCGTAGATGTCAGAATTAATCAAGTAATCTTATTTTTGCTTATTTCTATAATATTTAGAACTAGGGACTGACGGCAGTTAAAACTAGTGTCCGACCGAAACACGTTTTTTTGCCGAAACCGAAACCGAAGGTTCGGCTTTGGCTCTAGTTTCGGCCGAAACCGAAACTTTTATAGACGTGAGAAAATCGTCAAATAAAGTCTCAGTGGGCCATTTTTTCTAGACATATAAACAATGTAACTAGGAATTGCAATCCGGTATGATTCTCAATCCGGCTGGATTTCACTATATCCTGGTGGATCGAGCCGGTTCAGCCAAATTGGAGTTGAACGATTGCCTCTATTAAACAATGTCAATTTTGGGGGTATAAAAGGGTTTGTCCGGTCCCATTCGAGTTACATCACTGCCAGGGTGCTGCCCTTGGCCCAACAGATCTGGTGATATGACTCACTGGAGTATGCTGATAAGCTGAAGTACAAGTGACAAGTTCCCTGCCTTAGAGCCAAAGTACGAATTTGTCCCTGTTGTGGTAGACTGCACGATCCTGGGGTTTGGAAGCCAAGGACTTTCTCTTCATCGGCCTCAACGTCCTTATAAATTACCTTAAAAATGTGCAGTTACTTATTTTAGGTAATACTATTTAATGTCTGGAAGAGATCGCTTTTCAGCGATAAGGCCGTCTGTTGTTACATTAATGTTAGTCTAAGTTTTTTTTGTATTTTGTGTTTCACATTGTGCACAATAAAGTATATATTATTATTAATTTGTACTTACATATTAGAAGATTCGGAGGCATTGTCAAGTCATTTAGCTGACTCTGAATACTGCTTTACAAAACCGGGTAAGTGCGAGTCAGACTCTCGCATAAGGATTCCGTACCGTAGATACTCACATGATTTAAACTAAGTTATTTTGGGTATTACTAACCTGGGGTATCGCCTCTAGGTGTTTATATTTCAACATGATCTTCGTGTGCCAGAGATCGACAGATCGACATGCAGACAACAAAGTGATCCTATAGGGTTCCTTTTTACCTTTTGGGGTACGGAATAAGTAACCGATAAAAATATTGAAAGATGATTTAACTTCATTTAAATTCTTCATAATTCAGCGCATACATGAAGACCAAATACGGAATCGATATGGACGTAAAATGCTTTGTTTACAATGAAATTTAGCATCCCTGCCTATGTAGGTCAAGTGTCATCGTGTTACAATGGAATTATATGTAGGTGTGCGGGTATGCGCGTGTCGAGGATGTCATATCCAATTCATGGAATAGGGTTAGATCTAGCTTTGCTTACCAAGTGTAATTCACGGATAATTGATAATTTATTCTATAATATTTAACTTTGTGATTAAATATTTATCTGTCTGGGTATATCAGTAGGTATCTACATGTGACCTCAAGTATACATGGTATTGGGAATGAGAAATGCGTTTGTAAAATTTATACATGCGACTTTAAAGCCTTGTTATTTCTGTAACCAAGCAACATACGTCACACTCCTAAGAGGAAGATCGAGGGGGAAAATACGTTGGATTGGTCTTATATACCTTGCATCCAGTTGATGTTCGCACTTGCATCACCATGCCAGGGCATACTTCTTCGACGACGACACGCTTGATTTCAGTTTCCAGCAAAACAGTATCTTCAACCTGAGGCGGTGGCGGTACTAGTTTAGCTTGCTCTCGTTTTTGCACCAAAAAGCTAATATACTCGTCTCTAAAACGTTCTCACAAATCTTCACGCACATTTTGACAGTAATGATGTCTGATATTTATCGCTCTCTTATCGACCTCGTCAAAATCAGTCACTTGGTGGGACAGAATTGGTTGGATAAACTTTAAGGGAGTCAAAGGTTGCAGCTCCTTTTGACCACTCACGTATGTGAGGGCCCTGCCGCTTATAATAACTACCTCGCAGTCACAAAGTAGGTACTGTTTGTAATTCTATAAGTGTTAAGGAGGCTTTTCCTAAAACTCGACGCAGGATTTGAGCCACGCCCCCGTGTAAGTTACGTAACATAAACTCATACCTGTATTCCGTGTAAATTAAGTTTGATAATAATAATTAAATTGTGTTTTGGACTTTTAGTACTGATAAGTACACAATAGAAAAGTTAATTGGCCGTTGGTTCAGTTGATGTTAATCGTATGCGAGTTTAGTGTACACTAACTTATTTTACTTTATTTCGTCATATTATAGCGCGGCCCAAAGTAGGTCGCAACGTAAACGGAAAATGTACAGTGTTGGGACTGTACAACATGCATGATTTCAGTACTGTAAAGTGGGTCCCCTTGGGTCTCAAATAGCCCCACTTTGCGGTAATATAAAAAAAGAGTTCATTTATCCTCATTCACTAATCTATGTAATTGTTTACTAAGCTTTACTAATATATTTTTTCTACTCCTGTACTTTTTTTCGCGACTTACGCAATCATGAACTCTAATATAAATACGTACTTTATTTATTCTGTAAAAAGTCTATCTAGTCTATTTCCCAAAAACACACTCCTTACCCTACTTTAATGAAAAATTAAAGCAGAGTTGGGTGCCACAGACTATTACAAATACTATGTTTAGTAGTAATTCTTTGGTGCGTTCAAGTGAAACTTTTAGGATTAAAATCAGTGCTGCCAACTTAACGCAACTTTGCTATATTTTTTATGTATTAATTAATGCATAATATATTATTTACTAATATAAATACATACATTTATCATCTTTTTTGTGTTTAACAAGTTTTATCTATTTTCGGATATATTTATGAAAACGAAACAGTTACATTCGATCCGGATTTGAATTCAGTTTAGGTCGAATGCCAAATCTTGCAGATTAAAAAAAAACAAACCATAAACAAAGTGTCATATTTTTGATTTCCCACCAAATTCCTAATTGGAAACGAAAATATTCAACCTGTTAATTGATTATATTACTTAAATAAAACGTTTTTTTGTGTTCATGAAGAAAATGCAGGTACGTCGATCCTTCTAAAAAATCCACGAATCCCTAAAGGGATGAAAGGGGGGTTCCAAGTTTGTAAAGGAAAAAGTCTTTGATGAAGCGAGAGATTTAAAACTTTGTTTGAATACAACAAAACATATTTCAACGTTTTTCGAAATTGCTCCCCTAAAGGCGTGAAAAGGGGATTCCAAGTTCGTACGGGGAGCAAATCTTTTTTGAAGTGAGAGATTTAAAACTTTGTACACATACTCTCTGTTTAAACACAACAAAACATGTTACAGCGTTTTTCAAAATTGCTCCCCAAAAGGGGTGAAAAGGGGGTTCCGAGAGAGAAATCGATATGGGTGTCGTTTTCGAGGTTCCTTGAGGCGCCGATTACGAAAATAACACGCATTTTCAAATCCAAGATTTTTGTTTTTCTTAAAAATTGATATGGGTGTTATTTTTGTAGTTTCTCGGGGTGCCGATTACGAAAATGACATCCGTACATACCTACATACGTAGATGCATCTGAGAATCTCCATTTTTGTAGACGGTTAAAAATTACGCTTACTACGCGGGCGAAGCCGAGGGAAAAGCTAGTATGATATATTTAAAAATCAATGAATATTAGTTATGAATTCTTCTCGACCAAATTAAACGAATGTCTCTGCTACAGCTTCGACAAAAATACTTTTGTATGTCCAGATGTTCAAATTTCCAGTTGATCTCCTCGCATTTCTGAACTGATTCTTCGGAAATTTTGTGAGCAGGTTCGTTCGATAAATATACAGAATTTAAAAGTCAGTTTTCGAAAATTTTTAAAAACATGTTTTTTTCAACGATTTCGTATGTTTCTGCGGACGGATTTTGGTTTGTCCACATTTCTGTACGGATTCTCGTGAAATTTTTTGAGCAGGTTCGATAATTATATATAGAATTTTAGTCAAGTCAGTTTTTGGAAATTTTCAAGAATAAAACACACGAGAGGTCTACTGCTCAGAGCCACTTGTTTATTAATATTCTCCTTTATTTTACAGAATAAACGACCTAGATACTAGTTATATTATTATTTATTTAAATAATTATGTACCCTTACTTCAAATTTTCGGCACGTCTGGTAGAGAGCTAAAACTAGTATCTATTTTTCAATTTGATATTATTACCATAATCTACATGTTAAACTGCAACTTTTTATTAACCGACTTCAAAAAAAGGAGTTCTCCATTCGCCTGTATGTTTTTTTTGTATGTTTGTTACGCAATTACACTGCCATTCATGAACAGATTTGGAAAATTATTTCTTTGTTTGAAAGCATATGCTTCCAGATTGATCCCGTTGTTATCAAAGTTCACTTCTGATGATGGGAACCATGAGGATTTGAGGGAACCTCAAAAATTCAAGTGAATCATATAGCGATTTTAGTATTTTCGGTAACACATCGAGTATTTGCATTCAGAAAGTAGCATTTGGTGTACAGGAATTGATGAAAAATTCCACGGATGGTCATCCAAAAATTCCTAGTGTTTCATGGTTAGCGCTAAGATATTTTGATTAAGATACTGAAGCGACTTTATCGGAGATGAATTCTGGTAATGACTAACTAAAAAGTGCGCCTAAAATAAAATGATAATAAATAAAAACCGATTCCAAAAAAAAGACTTTTCAGTATTTTCTGCTCTCGGAGTGACTTGGCCCTGTTTTCAATTGAAGTCTGTTTTTTTTTTCACTGAAAGAGATTATATCTTGTTCCTATTCCACTTCGAATATGGAACTTTTATTTATTTCCCATACAACGACGCTCCATCCTAACATGCATGCCTGTCACATTTGAGTAGTTCTCCCGATTCCTTTTGGATCCCGTTATCAGACATTTACCAAATATATATGGGAGCACCCCAGTAAGTCATGCGATTTTCATATTTTTTTGTTTCGAACGTAAAAGTATTATCATAATCGAACGACTTACAAAACAGTAGGTACTTATTTAAAAAAATCATGTAGACCAACCTGAGAACCCCCATTTTTCTAATGACGTCGGTAAATTATAGGATGTTCCAAAATTATCGTTAGTTTAAATTGTAAAGAAAACGTCCTTTTTAGGGTTCCGTAGTAAACAAGGAACCCCTATAGTTCCGCCATGTCCGTTCGTCCGTCCGCGGCTTAACTCAGTGACCGTTAGTACTAGAAAACTGTACGAGTATACCATATCAACAACGCCGACAAAACGGTGTAAAAAAATATTTTTTTAGGGTACCTCCCCTAAGCGTAACTTCATAATTTGGGGGTGCAATTCTTCGATACAAAAATCCGTTTGCGTGGTATTAAGTTTTAAAATGATATTGTTTGTTATAGTCAGGTATCACTCCCCCCCACGGCCGGCTAAAACATGGTACTATAGTATACCTATATATTGAATTTAAAAGAAAATCTTTCAGAACTAAGTGTACATTGCTAGTTAAAGAGTAATAGCCGAACTGGTTGTGGGCTGGTTAGCATACACCTGTGTCTTTAAATAACCCCATACGAAAATCTAGTAGGGTCAAACACCACATTGTTGGAGGACATTGGGAGAGGAAAGATTTGGTAGCTAATTAATAGCTCATACGAATAGGTACATACTAATTCCATTTTAAAATGAATTCGGTATTATAAGGTAGTGGAGGGTGCTGGGTGACTGAACTGTATTTAAAATAAATTAGGACCGCATAGGGGAGTGAGTATAATGACCAAACCAGGTCAACGGCCGAGAACGGGCACGAAATAGGCCAGTCGGGTTTAGTGCATACTTAATATACATTCGGTAAATTGGTTCTATAAGAACCGAACTCCTCTGGCTCTTCGTAAATAAGAAATTTGACGAAGATTCACTTATTTGCTAAATTACTTGTCAAATAAAATACTACTTAATTTCTGAAGAATTTTATATTAAAACGCTAACATAAGATTAATAATAACTCCTACCTATTTTATGAATATGACACTTTCGATTGAATACATAAATAAATTTAATATATAAGTGTACGGTGTAATAAAAATATTACACTAGGTTTTTCCCACTTATTTTAACCCCAACCTTTAAAGCTCGAGTGAACCAGGCATCTTCTTGTGTGCTCGCTCCTCTTCTCTCCTTCTTTCCATCTTCGCCCTCGTCTTTACCCTTGGGCTAGACGCTGGACAAGAGCAAACCCATTTGTAATAAAATAAATTAAACCGGCCAAGTGCGAGTCTGACTGACACTTATCTTTTATTATTATTTATATATATATTACACTTTTTAGTGAATTCCAGAGCCCTCGTGACAATTCTAATAAGCTCAAACACTGCTAAGCTGCACTGTTTTATTACAAAGTTCCGTTACCTATCTTCGGCTTCGATTACCAGATCTGGGTGATGGTAACATTACATCAGGACCATTTAAATTGGCTTCATCATAGTCGCTTCACTATCTTGATCGAAATATCTCAGCGCTAAACATGAAACACTAGGAGTTTTGGATCACCATCCGTGGTTTTCTTCATCAGTTACCGTTCACCAAATGCTATTTTCTGAATGCAAATGTTCGATTTGATACCAAAAATACTAAACTCCCGATATGTTTGCCCTGATTTTGCATTACAAATATGTAAAAGTTCTTAGATTCTTCCCTGTACTTACGTAAGTAGTATATTACTTGGCAAATTTCATAGTTCTAGGTCAACGGGAAGTACCCTATAAATTTTGATTCCCTTGGGAGTGTCGAAATATACGTTTTTTTTGCGACATAAACCCCGTATTTTTCTTTTACGTTAACTTAGAAGTATGATTTTTTCACAGCTTCAAGAGACTGTAGAACTTAGTAGAAAGTTTTAATTTCAACTCGATACCTCTACGCCTTCCCGAGATAAAGGGTTGTGGCAGACAGACAGACAGACGGACAACAAAGTGATCCTGTAAGGGTTCCGTTTTTTACCTTTTGAGGTATGGAACCCTAAAAACAAAAAAAAACGTACAGTCAAATTTATTTTTTAAAGTCGGTTTAAGAATACATAAACAGTGCATCTGGGTTATCCTTGTTAATAACTGTTCAAAATTTCTAATCGGTAGCATAAGTAGTTCTTGAGATATTTAGCGATGTGACACACGGACAGGCAAAGTGAAACCATATAAGGGTTCCTTTTTTACCTTTTTGGTATGGAACCCCAATAAAATGGACCGACGATAGGGTTTGCATTCCGGTATTCCGGAATTTCGAAATTCCGTAATCTCGGCCCATTTTTCCGATATTACAATTCCAACACTCGAAATATCGGAAATTCCGGAATTGGATTTGATGAATTTCCAGAATGTTTTGTATGTTTATTCTTAAAGTTCACAATGTAAAACTGAGAAATTGTTCGCCTATTACCAGACTCATACACATTTTGTGACTAGATTTCAAAATGTTATTGGTATCCGGATTTTGAATACGACGATCGCTTCAACTCCGCCGTTAGCTGCGTTCGTGTGCTCTCGTGTGCGCGTGTAAGTCGCGAAAAAAAGTACAGGAGTAGAAAAAGATAATTAGGTAAACGCGTGACCTACATAGCTTAACGGGATATCGAACGGACACTCATGCCTAATACAGTTGCATACACTACTTTATCTTCATCCATATATTAAGTATAGGTATAGGTTTTCGCGGGCTAGTTTCCGCAACTCGACGTCATATGCGCCTATTTTGCGCGATGGGTTGTTGACGCTACTCGTGCCAACCCAATTCTATCAGAAAGCCTAGCAGACCCTCGACGTTGCCGACGACTTCTGGTAGTGACCTCGGTGATCCTAGGTGTTTTGCCCGGTAAGCTACCAAAGCTGGCTAAGATCAAAGTGTAGTATCTGTTCATACATATATGAAATCCTCTTTCATGTGTTCAGGAACCATTGGGCTGCAAGTGTAGTTGAGCTCGAGCGTGAGCCCGTTGAAGTCTGTTGTGAGCACGAGCCTGTATCGTTATGGGCGGAGATGGCCATAACGATACCGTTTTCGATGCTATTATATGCCGCCGCGATATAGTAAAGCTCGTCTTTACGTACACTTGTTGAGCACATTAAAAATGATTTACTATATGGGTGTAGATAAAAGAATATTAGAATATAATTGGGAATGATATAGATGACTGGTATAGACAGCAAGTTTATGGAAATTAAAAAAAAAACACTCGCGAGCTCTACAGTTCCCAGAGCCAGTAGTATAGAGATAAGTTGCGTGTATCGTGTGTATTATGTGCTAATGTGTTGTTGCTTGTCCCAGGTATGCCTGCGAGGATGATGAGTGCGCGGGCGGGTGCCGGCGCGGGCGGTGAGGTGAGCGTGGCGGACAGCCCGCTCGCCACGCTCGAGTCGCTCGCACAGGCCGCCGTTATCGCGGTTATGGGTGTCGCGATTGTCATCTCCAACCTTCTCATCATTGCTGCGTTCCTTAATTTCAAAGGTACTTTTCTAATCTACTTTTTCCCGAACCAATCTGCGTCGGCCGAGGGAACATCAAGTTCCATTTTTTGTCTGTCGCTTCCGGACCCAATAATCTAATACTTTTCGCGTTGAACTATTGTCGAATATTCGGCACATCACTAGCATTAAAAAAATGGTATAGCGAGTAGATAGAGCGCTAAATGATTGATAATAATTTTAGCTCACAATTTATTCGTTATGTTCGTTCAAAGATAAATTCCAGTTATTTAATTTTTAACCTTTAAAAAAAATATTATGTACATTTTGGCTATTATTAAAGAAAGGGATTAAAAATAATGTAAGGTTTCTCGCGTACGTTTCATCCACGTTGTGTTAGCCGGGGATTATCAACGTGTCATTTAGATGCGACTTTGTATCGTCGATACTTTCATCCTATTTTGTGTTTGACCTTATGACTGACCCCTATAAGTTACTTTATTATTTAAGTTGTAAACTTTTATTTTATTTAATTTTATAAAATTATAACCAGTGTATAGTAGAATGTATATGTAATACGCGGACAAAGTAGCACGAGAAAAAAAAGGTTTATGCCATTCGAACCAGTTTTTAGAGACGGTCAAATGTTCGTATGGGACTAACTACAATAAGAGCAACACAAAAGACGAAAATGATAAGTACAAAGTACAGCACAGCTAACGAGCACTGAAAACGCTCTATAGTGATTCACACGCAGGCGTGACGTCACGCCTTCTCATTGCCTCGTACTGCCGATGTATGGAAAAAAGGGAAATTTGCCGTTTTTGTCGTGAAATATTGAGTTTATGTACATAGTTGACAATAACGTTTTAGCGAATCTTTATAGTCCCATACCTTTTTATGATATCAATTAATTTGTCTAATTTACAATTTATTGTGATAATTTGATGGTTATATATAGGTAGGAATATAGCCACACTTTATATAAATTGTAAAGTGAGCCTTCATTCCTCTAGATTACCTCACAAACCTAGGGTACCACAAAGGTATCTACCTAGCTATAAAACTTGGGGACTCCGAAATAAGTATTAGTTTCTAGTTAATTCATAGAGTATGGTGAGTTTTATACATCGTTAGCTATGTATGTAATTTGTTTGTTTCAGGTCTCTCGAACGAGGTTATCAATTACTACCTCTTATCACTGGCTGTGGCAGATTTATTGTGTGGGTTGTTTGTGGTGCCTTTATCCGTATACCCGGCCATTACGGGCCGCTGGATGTTCGGAGACCTTATGTGTCGCCTCGCAGGATATGTCGAGGTGACCCTCTGGTCGGTCTCAGTTTACACATTCATGTGGATATCTGTGGACCGATATCTGGCCGTCAGGAAGCCTCTCCGATATGAGACGGTTAGTGCGACGGTAGTTATCTTTTTCAATACCTCTTTTGTGATCGTAGTAGTGATGTACCTACACAAAAGTAGATACTCCTTTACAAATAAGAATAGACACACACACAAATTTGAATACTATTCCAGAGCATTTCAGCACTACGAAACTAAATACATAATTATTCTCCTGAAGCTCATGTTAACGTGTCTATTTTTATTGTTTAAAAGGCCTATTATGTTAGTAATTTGATTAAATATTGTATACCTTCACAGCCTCTTTGGTTAGAATACTGTTCGAACACAAGTTTCAAGAGAAATAGATACCTAAGATAATAGATCTGTGGTCCATAGAGCAAGTGGTTACATATGTATTTACCTACTTTTATCGTAAAACTCGTATTACTCGAGCGTGCTCATTTATTTACAGTTTTTTTGCATGGCGATCATACCGATATTGCATAAAATTATAGTTTATTAACTTCCAATTTCGGATGAAGCTGTATTGCTTGAATTGTTTATAAATTTAGCCATGAACAGTTAGCTATTTTTCTGCCCTTGCTTTATCCGGGCCATAAGGAGTGTAGCGGCATTTGCACTAACTGTGCTGTATAGTATTAACATGTTTAGCTAGTAAACGCTTTTTGTGCATCAGTGTTTGACATTCTAAGATATCTCCCTTCCTAATACGGATGCATGTCAGTATTTACATTAATATTTCAGCTATAGGTATGTATCTACCCACGATTTTGATGCAGGTAAAGTTGACCAAGGAATGACGACGTTAACAAGGACTAAATATAAGTATTGGAATACGATACTCAATAACTGCTTTGCTTTTGGCTAGCGCACATGCTCCTTTGAATACGAATAATTCCGTGAGATCACAAGGCCTCAATAATGCTCTGCCAATGATCCAAATACTCAGCTCCAATAATTTACTAGATACAATTCAACGAGTTTGTGCACTAGCGATAGTGTTTTTGTTCAATGTTATAATAAGTTTAGATCGCGGCACATAAGGTATAAATTTATTCAACGATGGCTTCTACAAAGTGCCGCGAGCTAAATAGGGCGGTGGAAGTGAAATTACAAGCGATCTTGCAGTGTTTTTGAAGGTTTTTGGTTCAGGGATTCTATGGATACCTATATATAAGCTTCATATTTATTTGCATAAAGTTTCATAAGGGTAGGTATGTATAGTAACCTACCATACTACTATATACCTACCTGTTAGGGGAAGTGTATTTGACAATTGTCCATTATCATCGACCTAGTGCGTTAGATATGAACTAAGTAGTTCTATATACCTATACGATATGATATACAAACACCTTGAAGGGAGAAACTACCCTAACGTTAGTTAATAGGGCGAGGACAACTACTAATTTTATAAATGGTTAATAACATAATCTCTTTCACTTGAAAAAAATACCGACTTCAATTTAATACTTCGCCACCCTGAGAGCATAAAACAGAGAAATGCCGTTTTTTTGGGTCATTACCAGAGTGAATCTCATGAAAATTGTAATAGGCTCAAACACGGCTAAGCTACACCGTTTTATTACGGAGTTCCGTTGTCTACCTTCCGGTTTCAATTACCAGATTAGATTAGATGCAGTCAAATTGAGAACCTCCTCCTTTTTTTGAAATCGGTTGACAAATTACGTACCACCATTATGTAGTTCTAAGATATTATTTAATCACATACACAAGAACTGACTTTAAAAAATATATCTTATTAATTTACTACTTCAAAAAACAAACAGAAGTACCTAAGGGTCTCCAATGTCTCAATTCGTCGTGTCGCACTGAATTGTTATTCAATGTCATTTCAAAGGTTGTGTAAATGACTAGAGTCAAGAGTTAATTTCAGAAATCGGTTGTTTATAGTTGCGATAAGTATAAATAAGAGGTTTGCTAATTATTAAAAGGTACACAAACTTATTATGATGCCATTAGTTATGATGACTTAAAATTGATGTTTGACGTTTTTGCTCTCGTCAATCCGGGGTTTGATGATATATTGTCCTTCGGTACCTTAACAATTAATATTTTGTCAAAAAAACATTGTACAAGTTTTTATCGCCGAATTTATTTTTCTCCCCACAGTCATTAACTATAACTACTCGTCGAGAGACGCTTTCAATGACCCCAAACACGACGGCTTTATCTTGTGTAGATAGTATGCCAAATTCCACAGATACCTGGTCGAAAATTCAACCAATTGCTAGATTTGTCAGACACAGTTAAGTAAAAACTTGCAAAAAGCTCCGTTCAGTAGTATAGAGTTCTTTAAGTAGCTCTGATGCATGTGTTGCTATAACTAACACAATAATTAAATTATACACCTAAGCCGGTAAAGCTAAGAATATCTTAGATCACAGGTATTTGTCGCCGCTACTTATGCGTTTTGTACTGAGGGTTGCTTTGCTGTTCATGTGGTGTGTACCTAATGTATAACATTTTGCTCCTTCCCTTAGCAAAAAAGTATAAAAAGGGATGTTGAATCAGTATGTAACTTTTTAAGAAACGTCAAAAACGCTCTGTTAGTATGAAGTTTGTTGGGAAATAGCAAAAAGTGCAGACGTTATGAGTTTACTATGTTCAAATAACGTCCATATTTTGATCTTTATGTATTTAAATAGCAAAAAAAGTTGAAGAGTGATATTTATCGAGTATTTTCGTGAGTTTTAAATTGGTATAACTTAAGATTATAATTTATATTCATTGAAATATATCGTAAAAAAACTTGACTGAGTTTTTAGGTTGACTACAGATAATAAACATTAAGAATGACGGTTTTAATATACGTACTATCTAGAACTAAAAGTACTTAATGTTTATTAAAAAAAAATCACGTGGATGTTAAGTCTATGGAATAAACTGTTCATTTTGAAAGTGAAATATGGTTAAATAACAATAATAATCCGTTCAGGAATTAAAAATTCAATGACTACAATACATTCTTGTAACTTGGAGTTCAAATACCCTAAAAATATTTGGCAAATATTTTCGGTAAATAGGTAATTTGAGCGAATATCGACTAATTAAAAAATATGCCGAATGCGGATATTTGGCTCATATCTCTAATACTGACCAGCCGGGAACGGATATGGTATGCTTACTCCCCGCGGCGAGTCATGAGTCCTTTTGTCACTGACAGGTCATTTATATAAAGTTGGAGCGGCGGCGCTGTCACATCGAAATGTTAATAAGCATCTTTTGGGAATGTAGGTAACTAATTAGTTTATGTAGAATTGAAATATTTACATGATAATACTATGAAATAAAATTGTATTACCTCTTATTTCCAGAAACAGGCTAACGGATCGGAATATCTAGTCTGTATCGATTAAGGAAGCGGTGTATCGATAAACAGATGTCGATAAATGAACTGAATGTATGTATAGTAAAATGTGCCTTTAATTTTAATTTTATTGTTATAAAACACCAATATTGCATCCCCACATTACGTGTTAGGTACGTAAATTATTTTTCAAGATTTTGTTCCATCGTTTGCCGGCATAATTGTTGTGTAAGTATCCTGATGCCAAATCATAGCTTTATAGTACTAATGGTGACTTGAGCTACGCCGCGGATGGACGGACGGACATGGCGCAGGTATAAGGGATCCTTGTTTACTAGGGAACCCCAAAAAATACTGGAGGAATATTATATAAAATTACTCTAAAATAATATAAAAATAAGGTTACTTTTATATTATTTTATTAGTATTACTTGTTTTTTTTGGACAAGCAAAAATTTAAACATTGTTAGTAGTAGTGCGTATAATAAAATTAATAAACATGTTTTTGAAATATTTAGCGATGTGACAGACAGATAGACAGAAAAAGTGAAACCATAAGGGTGCCTTGTTTAACATTTTGGTACGGAACCCCGAAAAATTAGAAGTACTTATCGAAACTTACACGATACTATCAGAAATGTCACTGTCAGTGTCATAGGACTCATGACTCCCCACGGGGACCAATGATAACTGTGATTTCACTTCCATACCTTTTTTCCCATTGTGTATTCTGTGTGAATGTTTTGTTGAAATACTAAGCCCATCCGCTCACAACGTTCAGGTACAAACTCGCACTCGAAGTCAGTGCTGGATGGTGTTCACGTGGATATCGGCCGCCATGCTTTGCTGCCCACCGCTGCTTGGCTACAAGAAGGAGGCTAATTTTGACAAGGAGACTTTTATCTGCATGCTGGACTGGGGCACCACGTACGCCTACACTGCCACTCTCGGAATATTAGTTTTGGGACCGAGTGTTATCTCTATTGTTTATAATTATTTCTATATTTTTTCAATGAAACGAAAATTGAATAGTGGTGCGCCCATTCACGATAAAGAATACGCAACGGCTTTAGCGGAGAACCTCGCCAACCCTAGCCACTGGATGAGCTTCATACTCGTGACGATTTTCTGGCTCAGCTGGGCGCCGTACGCCGGGGTCAGGCTGTACGAATACTTCACTTCGCAGGAACTTAAGATTCCGATGCTGCACTTCGGTGTCGTGTGGCTTGGAATATTAAACTCCTTTTGGAAAATTGTCATTTTAATTTCTCTGAGTCCACAGTTTCGGTTAGCTCTAAGAATACTTTGCTTAACAGCTTGCTGTCGCACCAAGGGTCGGTTGCAAGCTGAGCTTATAGGTATGGATAACGATGACTGAATTATCCTCTTGTTATATTCGTAATTCACTACATATGTTTATATAAGTAATATCGCAATTGAACCGGGTGAAACCGCACTTGCCTTTGAGTAAAATCGAATTCGTACTTATCTGAAGTCTGACTTTATGCTCTGTGATGCGCTCCGACGCCTGGCAAGGCCATCACGATACAGAGCAGCAGACGAAAGGGAAATGTACCGTACTAGGGTTCAAATCTATTTTTTGTACATAGTAAGGACTTAATTATGTCTACATTTTAATTGATACTACACATTTAATTCAAATTGTATGTGTAATTTTCGTTACGAAATAGTATCAATAAAAATTAAGACGTCATTAAGTCCTTAACTATAATAGTTACAAAAAAACTGATTATCGTTATTCGTAATGTATGTCGGACAAAATAAATATGAATCCGGTTTAAGACGTACATTCGGACTCATAAGTAGCTAGTAGCTGGACACATAGTCGCTTTCACCCGTTAAGAAATTTAGTACTTATGACAGTTCAAACTTAAAGTTAAAGCGACATGTGAGGTCGACCGTGCAAGGGTTGAAAGCGACCCATTCCACCCGAGATATTTTGGCGCCAATAGTTCAATGGCGAAATGGGTGCTTTCACCCGAGTTAAACACTCTACTATGGGGAAAATGAATGAGAAATAAAAGTAATATAATATTCTAAGGATTTAGTAATAAAAACAGGTGCTGCGGGAACCCGCAGCCGGCGCCGCTGCGGCACGCGCGCGCCCCCGGCATATTAAACTATTTAAAAAAACTTTCCACCCTAGGGTCAGAAAAGCCATTTTCCACGCGGCTACCTACACATGAAAATCAAACTTGCCGAACAGGAGATGAAAATGACAATGAATATATACGGACAAACTCACAAGGGGTTTAACACATTTGTACCTAACCGTGTCGCTTTAACGTCATGCATGTTTACTCGTAAACAGTCATACTAAATTTCCAGCGGGTGAAAGCGCCACATTCCCAAAGTGTCCAGCTTATATTACCGCCAGTACACACGTGTTGTGTGTACCCGTGATCAATATTTGATTTGTAAAAACTAAGAGGAAACATTTGCTGTGCCTCTTTCAGATTTAAGAATTCTAAGCATACTTATATAATTCTATGTCGCGGTAACATACGCGAGACCGTAAACGAGTGCGAAAAGAACTGCTGGGGCTTCGACCTAAAATACAAAGTAAGAACTCAATAATCGGGGTTTCGTTCTCGACTGTTTCCTCCTCCGAAACTTAACCTATCGTAAGAAAATTTTGGAAATTGATTGGGAAGGAAATATATTATAGGTACTATGTCGGACTGTTTCAGTGACATTCGTTTACTAAGCTTGTGTTTGGGGTGTATTTAGTTGGACTTTGCTGTTTTATGCACTGTTTGAAGTAAGCTAGCAGTAATAAAAATAAGAATATACAAAAAAGTAAAACGTACAGACAGATAATGATGATATTGATCTAATTTGTGAAAATCATTAATCTAAGGTCAAAAACCAGGGAGAAAACAGACGAGAACGTTTGTATGGAAAAATTACTATTAATGTTTCCTCTTAAAAAGCAATAGGTTTTCTTCCTCGCACGATATAACGATATTGCCACGCGTATGTCAAAATACATTACTCGCGATCCTCGCTCGGCCGGTGGCGGCAGGGTAAATTGCCTATTATTGGCCACCCCCCAATAACAGGCCACTTCGCAAAATAATGCTCAGAGCAAAGCAATTGTTGGTATTTCTGCAATTAAACAAATAAAATTATAATAACTGGGTTCAGAGCCGACTTCATGTATTTTGTAAAGACGGTCTTGACTGCACAAATTTGGTGGCTAGTAACTGAATGACATTTTCTTAAGTGGCCAGTTACATGCGGTTTACCCTACATGGTTATTGGTTATGTATAAAGAAATTCAAATTTGAATTATTTTAGAGTCGAGAAGTGTACATTAAGTACCTGGAGGGGCATACAAAACAAAAAAATCGGTTGTGTAGGATTGAAAATATGTATAGGTAATTTAGTAGGAACACTAGATAAATACAACCATATATGTAAATCAAACTGTGCCTAAACTGTGATTCTAAACAGCAGTATGATTTCAAGAGTGGCCGCTCTTGTTGTACCTATAGTACAGCTCTACTTAGATAGTAGACAAGCTGCTATGTATCATCTATAACGTATTTTTGTTTGTCTCGGTTACATATCTAACTTAACTATACCCTGTATATCTTTTTTTAAATTATAAAGTACTGCTCATAAGTAAAATGTTTATTTGTTACTGGCATAGAACTTGTACTTAGCTAAAAAACAGAGTATAGATAATTGTCTGTCGATAGTTTTTTTTAATATGACTGCGGTAAGCTACATGCCTATATTTATGATAGGTATTGTATTTATGATTATTAATTTACTGCCATGTGTATTCTTTATTCCAGATTCAATGTAATCAAGCTATTATTTCACTGGTGACTATTTTAGTTTTAAACGATGATCATTTTGTAAAGGTGCCCTCAGAAATGTTTATCGTCTTGAGTGCCTAAAGCATTATTTCCAATCGATCAGGATACTTATTAGGTATATTTTAAGTACACAATACTTATTGAATAAATATTATAACATATTGTAGTAGGTAAGGTTACCCGTAGTGAATTTTTTCTTTCCTTATGATGGTAAATTATAGATTAGGTAAATACATTGATTAGAAATTGTAGTTAAATATCATCTATCATAATATATTTTTTTACATAAAATGTGTGAATAAGAAGCAATACGGCAAGTTAAGAAATGAATCCATATCATTTGATTTTATTTATTGTATTTCTAATTACAAAATTATTACAGATTAGTAGAGGATAGTATAATTTTAGAATGTATACTATAGTGAAGCTAATACCCACTTAACATTGTACATGTCTAATGGGTATGATTTTAACGCACAGCAACGATGAGGTTCTTAATTGCTATCTCCTCTAGAATACATTTCGGTCATTTAATAATAAAGCCAGCCAGATCGATAATTATATATTAATATACCGTAAGATACCGTATCTTACGATATATTTTACCTACTAAACGACAGAGTCCACACAGACAGCTATAAGATATATTTTGGTATATTAATATATCTTATAGCAAGGCATCTTAAGGTATAGCTCGGTATATTACTATATCTTTTGGTATATTTCCGGCATTATTATTAGAGGTCCTTTTCTGACGTGACCAATATTTCTCCGTTTCTCTCCCAGTGTAGGAAAGTTAACACTTTCCTACAAGGTGCAGTTAATCTTTTGGACGCCAACGTCGGATATGTCCGACACTGCAGTGTAATATCATATTAATTTCTATAAGGGTCTACTAGGCGTTTGATATTCCCATACAAAGGCGCGTGTGGGTCACCTTTTGTACTTGACAGAGCGTTAAAAAGGTTAATCGGGGCTTGAGTGATATCATGAATCCACTCGAACTGCATTTGTGTATTGCATTTCACAATGTCACTTTTGATAAGAGTTCTGTACCTAAATGTATATTTAGGCTCGGTTTTATAAAGATCCGTTAGACCTTATGTCGGTTTGTTATGTCAAAATCCTAAAATACTGTTCGAATTGACTTAGTGACAGATAGTTGAATAAATTAAATTTTTCACGCTATTTCGTCTTTTGAAGGTGTTTTTGTAAGTACCCACATGGATCTTCGTTTCGCTGCTAACGCAATACGTAGATAAAATTCGGCATCAGTCTTCGTCCGAAGAACTTTCAATTAAATCTAATTCTATTATAGTTAAATCCATCTTTCGCTTTTCAACACCCTGTATTTGCCCTTTATCTGTGGCGGGCTTAACGGAGTTTAAAAAGGCAGAAGCTCTTACTATTAGTGCTATATAACATAATTTAAACTAAATAAACCTATAAGTACAAATGTAAAGTTAATAAAATAACTCTCCTTGGCTAATGCCCTCCAGGTTCCTGTCATGGTCTATTGTGCTCAGAAGGCTGGCAGCGTTACCTCTGTATTTGAAAGCTGATTTGCAAAAGTCGAATTCGATTGGATGATAAAGTGTTAGGTATTTAATCAAGTAGCGAGCCGTAACTGCGCAGGCGCATGTAAAGATGTTCGCACCAACACAACTGAATTGTTTAGGTATGTGGTATTGCACAATTGGCTTTCCAATAAATGTTCAAAATGATTATCTATGATTACCTAGGTACTTCAGATATTACAAGTCTCATTTATTTGCTGGTATGTAAATACCTACAAGGAAAGTGAAATATTAAGTGGAATGCCTAAAAACACAGAAATTTGTAGGTACCTATGTATTAAGGTTATCATATAATAGGTATCATATAATAGGTAGGTTATGTAATTAAGGTAAGGTTACGTATAAGATTCGGTTCGCAAAATTTGTTGAAATTATAATAACCCCCTTTCTTGAAACGCCCCTTAATAAAAGTTCACTTCAGTAAAATGTGCCTTTAGTAAAACATTCCATTCTTAAAACTTCCCGACCTTCATCACACACACTTTAAGACTTTGACAGCTACTATCTCACCAACGGCTGACTTAAATAGGAAAGTTATTTAGCAACCTCTACATATATCATTTTTAAAGGCCTATCCAAAGATATATCCCACACGTATCCATTGAAATTACTACACACATATCCTACATGCATTGAAATTATTTTTTAACCTCACTAGCTCGGAAAGCCCTTTTTATTCTTAAAAATAGCAGAACTGCATTTTATCCACAAGGATGCAAAGAATATTTGAAATCCGAACGTGTTAATATTAACTTTTTTAAACATAACATGTGAACACAATTTTCGCATTGTCTGATCAAATCAGGTGGTGTGGATATTGAATTGTATTCAATTATAATTGTACCCATTGCTTATAAATCCCTGACTACGAAACTGGTTCCGTTTTCGCCATTTTGGATTTTCAGATTATAATTTTAATAGTTCTACGAAAACTTCATCGTCAAGTAGGCACAGAGAAATCAGGCAGTAGCAATAAATACCGTTATAATTATTTTCCACAGTTGTTTGAGCGGGAAATTTCATTCTATCAGCGTTCGTTTTTATTAGAGATTTGTTTTAATAAAATAAAATTACGCCATTTATTGACATACAATTTACTCGGAGATAAAGCATAGGTACCTACAAATGAAGAACAATATACTTAGGTACATGTGAGTAGTACAATAGGTATTCAAATGTACACAGATAATTATTATAAAGCATTTGTAAATAGGTATAGTTATTCGTGAAACTAGTAGTTACATGTTTATTACTTTTATTAGCAATTTGTTTAAATAAAATTAAGTACTAACTACCGTCTGGCCTCGCTTACTAGCCTGCGACTACAATGAGACCGTATTTATTTGGAAACGACCTGAAAACTGGTATGCACGAGGAAACATTAAATCTAAATCATACTTAAGTAAGTAGTAGGTGTACCTAGGCATCTATACTGACGCTTCAAATTGATCACAATATTACCTGTAATTATGATACTTTTTGTAACTTTCGTCATATGGAGTGTTAGTGTACTTGTAGGTACCGTAGAATAAACTATCTGTTGTTAAATGCGTGTATCTTCAATTTGTACCTAGTCTTATTTCTCAAAAAGATGGCTGTGCTTAGATAATTTTGTGTGTTTGAAATATTATTTAGAGTATTTAATAGACATTATGATACTATTTATTTTTGTTAACCATACTATAAGTAAACGAAGTTAAGTATAGCGAATAGATATCAGCGGCGCTAGCACACCTGCTGCTACGACGCGACTCACACGACGCAACAGCAAGTTGTGCTTGTAGCTCAGCCCACCTAAGCGACCATTTTATTAATGTAAACATTTATTAAGTACATAAACTTGTTTTCGCTGCTGTACAGGAGGATTGTATGAGTTACATTATACATATTATATTCTATACTCATATAGAATTTGAAGATAAGTTTTTTTAAATAAATAAGTAGGTATTCGTTTTTTAGACATATTGGTTTAAATTATTCAAGTTTAAATTAAGTAACTCCAACCATGGCTTATTTTATGGATCATTCTAGGGATACCAATCGTATGTTATTTTATCGATCGATCTATTAGAATTTTAAATATAAATTATTTCATGGTTCAGTTATACTTGCCACCTGTTTTCACCGATGTTATTACATCCGTTAACTATATTCAACTAAAGGTTTGAATGAACAATTTTAATTAAAGACTAATGATAAACATGTTTTGGTTGCAATTTAAAAGTCATGAGCCGCCTTGTTCTATTAAACTGCTTACATTATACGTACTTATAATAGTAGATTGTATTACAAGGGCAAGGGAGCAAAATGCAATATTTCATCGAGGGCTAGCGTGTTGAATCCTGAGCCTAGTGAGGGATTCAAACCGCCACGCCCGAGATAGAAATAATTCTGCTGCCGTGTAATATTGTACTTACACTCTTATTTTCACTTCTCCTATGAGAAAAACTATTCATCCAAATAAGTAAGTAAAAGAACAATACTTAATCAAGTAAATAAATGAATGGATTGATGGTTAATCAATCATTAATCCATTTATTTAAGATAATACCTAGTAGGCAGTATATCCAGAATATTACCTTTCCTTATTAAGTCAGTGACGATCGTGCAGTCTGCAGAGTGTACTTGGGTCGTGTATCTGATCGAAGACCTGTTGGGCGCAAGTATCGCTGGGCGACGAAGTCCAGAGGGACCTGCCAGCTCCAGACCGTCGACTGGACGAAAATACCTAGGGCCAGGGAATTTTTGGTGTCGGAGACCAAGATCGACTTCGGGCTCGTTGCGCCACAGCAGTAAGTCCTAAGTATAAAGTTATCATGAACATTTCTTTTTCTAAAATCGACTCGTAAGAACTTTCCTTATGATAATAATAATAATAAAACGTGAGTGGCGACACCGCGGACCCCCTTATTCCATAGGGCCCGTTTATCCGGCCGTCGCCTCTGTGTTTGCCTTAACCGGCTGGCCAGAATGGAGTCGCAAGAGCGGAACCTATGCTCCAGGTTGGAAGTGTAAAATGTCATAACGCCATCAGCCTGCTGAACGGATTACCGGGATCTGGCTACCGCAAACCGCAGACACCTCTTGACAATTTTACAGTCGCTAAAAGGGATGTTGCCCCATTGTCGCACTGTACGTGGGACTGTTTTGCCTGCCTTTTCACAATTCCGAGACTAATTGTCTGTTAGTCTCCTCCCATAACCTAGTATCCGGACCATCCAACATTCAACTCAATAGCTCCATGACCTTAGTTCCCACCACAGCCAAGGTGCTTATATACACTCCAATAGTCATTGCACCAGGCGGGGAGCATCTACGGCCGGATGTATCATGTTGTGCGTTCGGAAATGGTATCCGTCATATTTTTGTCTTAAAGGGACCTCTGCACTGTTGGCTTCGAGCCCACGCATGCCTTACAAAGGTCCGGGAACCCATGATTTCGAGATATTGAACAGACATAGAATTATAATAATAATTAATTTAATTCCATTTAACTTGTGGTGGTAAATACAGTAGGGTTGAGTCCTCCTATTAGTATTTTTTATAGTTTACGATTTTCCCTCTCTGCCCCATTTAGATTAGGTACACCGTGTGTATTAGTAATCCGTATCACTTTAGGTATACATATGTCTAAAGTCCTCAAACTGATACTCAATTTTTCCACAAGCATACTCATATAGAACTGTGTTCACATTGCTTGGTTCCTTTATTTTAATAATAAGGTACAATTAAAAGTTATTTTCAACGTAGATTGATGTATTTGACTTCTAAGTCTATCATCATTTGCAAGACCTGTCATTTCAGTTAGGTAATCAGTAATTACCTGTATGGTAATTACGCAATAACATTGACACAAATGTTAGGTATTATCAGTACACTTCGATATTTACGAAAAAACTGGATATTAAGTGGTACCTAACTACCTAGATATATAAAAGTATATTAGTAGCGGCATTTAACAATTAAACTTTAAATAAACGAGAAACGAGTTAGTAGTTATGAGTTTAATTGTATCAAACGTGTTAATTAGTATCTATTGTTATAAAACGTACAGTGTGTAACGAAGTCATTTGGTTGTAAAGGTACAATTATAACTATTATCATTACATAATGTTACACATACCTACGTAGGTACTCATATACACCGTGGGCGTCAACAACCCGAAACATATAAACCACGTACTTTTGACGACACTACGATTAAATAATGTTATATCAACATGGGTCCAATTACGTGTCTTGATTTAATTAAAATCTTTCTTTTTTAAATTTATTTCAGTACAAATTAAATCATATAAATTGACTGCTTCTTTGTGAACAAACCTTTACTCACAGAGTGAGCGAGTTTAATTAATCTGAAGTTGAGAAACAGAGAGCGAACATTGTCATCTTAGTGACATCAATTTCAAACTATCAGCCAGTTATCAGTAAAGGTAAATAGTTCATAAACTCGCGATTGAGAACAGAACAAAACTGTCGGTAGTGAAACCTTTTTGTAGGATACTTGTAGGAAAATTAATTAAGTGAAACTGGCTGACAACCACGCAGTTAGTGTGTCTGCGTGTAAAAGTGGTAGGTGGCTACGTCACGCCTTTAGGGTGTGTTAGAATTGAGATTTTTTAACTCGTGATTTGTTTGAAATAGTAATTAATATCTCTTAAATTATGGGTTTTTGGACTATATGTTATGTAACTTTATATACTCTAATTAAGCTCTAAATCGTTGGTTTAAATCGTTCGGGTTATTAACGCCCACGGGTAGATTTTAGTTATAAGATCAATTTGAAATTGTTAATTTCTAAGTATTGTAAACATAAGTCAGCTGCAGTTAGTTACGGACAGAAGGTGTTAATACTTACCTACCTGTGCATTAGGGAGCGTACGTTGTATTTATTAACCACATCGACAATACGTTTAAAAGTATAGATATAGAAACTAAACTCAAGTCTAAAGATAACGGGTATAAAATGTATCTACAAAAACTGTTGTTTGTGTTGCGAAATATTAATTCGTCCAATGATGCTGCCAAATTTGTTAACGTTAATTATCTCTTTACCTATGTCTATGTTTACTCTTTATATTAACATTTGTTTAAATATATTATAATGCTTTTAAAATTGCTTGAGAGTGAAACCAGAAGATACAATACTTATAATCTTATTTACTTTGTAAGGTTAAATAAATTCACTGGAATGATAACTAAATGTCAAACTTTATCTTACTTAAACAATTACAAATTTATCTTACTTTAACCCTTTGGACGCCAAGAACCTATAAAGTGGTCGTGTGTCGTCGTGCCCACCACGCCAAAAACCACTAAAAAAGTCGGAGTGAAGGCCCACTAGAATCATGAATAAAATCTGTTATGGATTGCTTTTATTTATTTTTATTGGTTTATTCGTTTTTTTAACGTAACAGGGCTTGGCGTGTGAGTGATTACTTCATTCAAATATGAAAGCGTTCAAAGGGTTAAAACGCATTATAATTGAGACTGAAATGTGGTATTAGTATGTTACAGTTGCCATCCCGCCGAGGTTGTGACTTTACAGCATAAATATCGTAAAGAAAGTAAAAATTCGCGATATTAATCTAATCAATCACCCTTATGTTCCTACAAAAAAAGACAGTTCGATAATTTGCGCATAAGCGCACCTAAATACTCACGCTACACCGCGCGTGACATCGTTCGGCTTTACTATGAACACCCTGACTTGCCCTATTTGAATCCAGACGAGCTTTTGACAGCGGAAGACACCTGGAGGAAATATAGTTAGGGCTAATTGAAAAAAGAGGCTGGGGGCGGCTGAACGACTGAACGTCAACCGCAAAAATTTTCTTTAAGTATATGCAAATAAATTTCTGTTAATAAAATTTGTAGTATCTTACGGCCATAAAATTCAATAAATATATATGTATCACATGATCTTAGTTTTATAAAGCTCCGTTAGACTGTCAAAAAATGCACCGAGTTACCAAAATTAGGTACGTCATTTGGTTTGGGTAACGGATATTTATAAAACACGGCCTAATTTTCGAATTATGATAATATAGTTTAACTATTATCGTAATTCGTAATGCCTATAGACATTACGTCTTAGGTGGTAAGTAGTTAACGAGAATAATAATAAGAAATAAGTACAATAAATAGGTATCCAAAACAAATTCGATCTATTTCTAAGAGCATTCCTCCTTTAGATACAATTACGTTTAGTTATGTCTTTAATTGAATGACATGTCCAATTGACAACTTTTCTTATTTCTAAGCCTACAATTTTATTGCTCCCCTCTTTCTGTTTGAAAAGAGGAACACAACAATGATTAAAACTTCTAAATCTTTCCTGAGCTTCCTATTTAATTTAATATCAGTTTATTAAAATTTACTACTTCTAACTTCAGTTCGACCGTAGAATAGATACATTGCTTTAGTATTATCGTGTTTTAAATAAATCGCATAATAAGGCGTCTTTAAGGGCGCTCATTTTGACGTTGAGAAAATAAACCAAATGTCGCGCCGTTAGTTTGCTATACTAAGATAGGTACCCTCACTTCATTATTTTTTTCACACCTGCTATTCAGAAAAGAGTTATTGTTGCCTTCGAATGAGGGATCAAAGATTTATTTTTCTTCCCTCATTTGAGGGCAACAATGACTCTTTTCCTCATAGAAGGTGTGATTAGCAGTATGTGACACTCTGTAGTAAAATTATTTGTAAGATATTTCATGATTTTAACAGCGGGCCTCATAGATGGTGTGAAAAGCAGTATGTGTCACACGGTAGCAAAATTATTTCCGTCTTGGGCGTAAACCCTTGAATCCCTCGCTACGCTCAAGATTCTACTTTAAAATCCCTCGCTACGCTCAGGATTCTATTGTAGAATCTTTCGCTTCACTCAGAATTCAATATACCGCCCTCGCCGTAAATATATCATTTTGCTCCCTTGAGACACAATCTACTATTTTCTTATTTCCATGACGAATTCGGCTTTAATAACGAATACCGACTGAATACTGAAACACTTAGCGTCCATGCGGGTACAATACTACGCTGTTTTATTTTTATGAGTGACGTAAAAAATGCTTTTCGGTGCCTGCTTTCGCCGAAACGTTAATTAATTACAGTTAAAAACAAAACAGTATTTTATATATTTCGGAGGCCTAGAGGATACGGTATACGGTAATTGTCAAAGTCAAGTATAATTATGACATAATACATATTTATGTCATAAAAAAGGCAACGATGTTCAATATCTGTTGTGGGTACTGGTAAAGTCAGAATATTTTGTTTAAACAGAATATTTTGTCAGAATATTTGTTGTAACAAGCAATATAATATTTTCAAAATATTGGTGTGATGAGAAGGCGAAACCCGTTCGATTCCTATATAAATTGTAGGGAGTTAGAAATTTGAATTATTGCCAAATGCATTACCCTCCCCTTTCGTGTGTTCTAGGTCCGAAATTTAAACGGAAACCTGAAACTGAATATTTAAACGTTAAATAAGCATTAAATAATACGTACCCGATTTCTTAGTACTCGTTTGCACAGACTTTCCATGCGAAAACATGCACAAGGGTCGCACTATGGTGACAGACCCATATAAAATAAAAACGAAATTTATGGATATAATACATCCAAAAGCCAGTAGGTAATATGCTCTACATACACTATGTTAATACTTGCTAGTACCCACTAAGGGATGTAAGGTTATTATGTTACACAGAAGTGTTAAAAGTTGACTTGTAGTCTTCGTCCTCACGAGACATATCATGTTGACTTAACGGTGGTGCGACACGTGCGCCTGTTTACGTAAGAAATATGCATATTATAAATAACTAGTTTTTTTACAGGAAATGATCACATGGTTAGTCTTTGTTCCTGTACGCTCTTGCAGCATTTTTACCTACTGTCCGTATAAACTCAGCTTAATCGTCAATTTTCGCTCGCTAGCTTAACTACTGTACTTAATCTTAATTAGGTGTCCTAATTTAAGCCGTTGTCTCCCGGCGAAAATAATAAATTATAGCATTCTTTTGTAATGAGCCCTGGGATCCCAGCGACCGGTAGATGACGGGTTTCAAGTTAATTGGTGATGTTTACTGAGTCTCTTAAGTAATTTGTTATATTATTCTAGTTTATTTTTTTTACTCTTACCCTTACCTAATTATAGGTACCTAAGTCTTGTTAGAGGTGGTAATAATCGTATTTTAAGGTACAGTCTTTTCTTTCAATTAGGTACATAAGGATGTCTTAAGTAACGTTTCCTTAGTTTACTTTAGACTTAAAATGCCACTATTACATAAATTAATAATACCCTCATTGGATTCTTGTTGTAATATATATATAGATGTAGGTATACTGATATACCGTCATTCACAGACACGGCGGTTGCTCATTCTTTATTGTACATAAAACCTAGCCGAAATGTAAAATAATAATACCTCCATTGTACCCCCAAAATTTTAATATCCACTCGAGCCGCAGGCGAGGGTGAATTACCTATTTAAGTCCAGGGATACAATGGCTCGTTTATGTCCAATTTTTTATGTTAATGGGTTTATGTTCACTCTGCTTTTCGATTGCGAGCAAATGAAATAGACATAAAGTATATAACATCAGAGCTGGGCATTAACTCATTAATCCGTTAATCGTGTTTAACGAAGTTAACCATCGGTGTATCGGATTAACTTTTAAGTTAACTTGCAAAATGTTTTAAATGACTCATTAACTTCCGCGAACTGTGACACTTGAATATTTCATTGTTTTAGTTTGATTACTTTTCACTGTTCACTTCAATGAAGTTAAAAATGTTGGAGAATTGAAGAAGATAATAGCTAAAGCACGCCACGAATGTTTTTTTTTTCAACATGTGTCATTCGACTTGCGTATTTCATACTTCCAAATTCTAGTTGCGTTTTTAAAGAATAAATGACAACTATTTTATTTGGCTTTATTTTATTGAAGAAAACACAGAAGTGATATAAATTAAAGAAAATAAAATAAAATAACAACCTTGTTTTCAATGTATTTTCTGGTGAACAATAAAGAATTTTTATTGTATAACAACTTCATTCTGCGACGTTTGATTGTGCTTGTGACTGTTGGACCTGATTATTAGGTACTTAGTGCACTAGAGCATTAAAAGAGACTCTATGTCGCCTACGCACAACATAAAGACGAACTTTTAGAGCATGAGAAGTGAAAATAATGTTTCAACATTAAGTACCTAAACGTTTTATTCTTTTCATTACTTAATATTTATTGTATACATATAATAGCAGATTATACAGATTGTCGGTAACATAATACAAATAGATTAATTAGTACCAATATGGGTTTCTTTTATTAAACATTAATGCCTATATGACAAATATTGTATTATTATTTGTTAAAATATTGTTATAAGGTTATGATGTACTCAGCTACAATAAAAATATTGTTACAAAGATTTTGTTACTTATTTATAGAAATACTGACTTTTTACCGCGACTTACGTGCGTACAGTAAGTCTATCCATATACGAAGTTACACTATTATTTGTACAACAAGAGAGCAAAGTTGTTTTTTGCTGCGAGTGCTGATTTTGATTCCCGAACAAGCGAAAGATTCTACAATTGAATCACGAGCGTAGCAAGCAACTTTTCACCTCATCATTGAAAACATATTAAAGTTGAATAATATCATAAGTTTTTACGTACGTGTCTGGTAATCAATCAGGAAGAAAACTTAATTGAGCATTCGTCAAGGCACCGCTTGTTTTATTAACTTCTCAGCACAACGTTCAGGAGCACGACACGACATTAGGTGCGACAGACTTGGATAGGTACATTTCATTATGTCACGCTTGCGCCAGCTCGCGTGTACCTACACTAAAAACTAGACGCTCTGTTTTTTAAATACAACCTTCATCACCGATCACTAATATTTTCTAGTTATTTGAAACACTACTTAATTAATATCTGTAGTGCAAGACGGAAGAAAATAACAATTGAAAACAGTTTAATCCCGCATTTTTGTTTGGGCGTTCGTGCTGAAACTGCATTCGTGGTATAGTTTTACTAAAATAAAAATTTTAAAAGTATAATTATTAATTGACTTGATAAACTTTCTGTTGTTTCTTCAACAATTGTTTTACCTCAAAATATCTATAATAACATGATTTTTAGGCCGAAACCGGCCGAAACCGAAACTTCGGTCGGACACTAATATATATAATACATAAATACATATAAGTAGGTACATATATAATAGTTATTTGTTATGCAAGGCTGCAAAGTTGTTGTTTGGCGCGAGTGCTCGAATTGAAAGCCGAGTTAGCGAAGGATTCAAGATACGAGAAGCCAAATAACTTTGCTGCTGAGCGAAACACAACTTTTCACCTCACCCTAGCGAGGAAACGTAGGTACAAAAAAACAATTCAAGTACTATTAAAATAAAATTGCAATACGAATATTGCTTGAATATATTCCTTATTTTTGTATTTGCATAAATGAAAAAAGTAGGTAAAATAATGATATAATTTCTAAAATTGAATGATTTTCAATTTAATGTTAACCTAAAATAAAATGTTTCATCGGATGACACATTCCTTGTGCGAGCGGGCCGTCGCTATATACATGTATAGCGCTGTCTCACTCGCACACCGCACCGTCGTGCGGAAACCGCATCAGTGTAGAAACCGCCTTAAGCGCTTTTATTAATTCATTCTATCTAGCAATTCCATTTCTATTTGCTATGGAACCCTGTCTGCATGTATGTACGATCACAATAAAAAGCCGGAATTCATCGTTGTAACTAGGTACTAGAAAGAAAAAAAAATCACTAAAATAATTCACAGAGCAAACCTATTGTTGGTATTTCTGCAATTAAATAATTAAAATTTAATAACTATCTTTAGAGCTGACTTCATGTATTTTGTAGGCGGTCTTTACTGCAGAAATTTAGTGACTAGTAACTGAATCACGGTACATTTTATTAAGTGGCCAGTTTCTGGCGATTTACCCTACACAGGATACGTATATATACAGCTGATGGAATAGTGATCAACAAGTAATATCATATTTAGGCATTCTTCGAATTGGTTATTTTACTTTGACTTGTTGATTTGTATATGTGGAACAAAATATGGAAAATATGAATTGTCAACAATTGAAACATGGCGCTCGATTGTATTCAGACACGAAGGTAATATTAGGAGTGTCTAAAAATATCTTTAAATATGCTGCTATTTTCTAGATTCAACCTTGTTTAGCCAAACTCTATCAATATCATTGAACTTCTAGGGTGGATACGCACTAATTTAATGAATGACAGTTCAGTCAAACGAAGTTTCGCTTCTTGAGCTGATAATAAACGAGTGCTATGTGATAAGGAGGTATTACGTAGGTAGTACAATAAGTGGGTGTTTCAGTTATGAAGTAAACGCAACAAAATATTTACTTGATTATTGTTTATTATAATATGTTACCCATAAAACAACCAAGAATTATACATACACATAAGAAATGTACACCGATGAATATATTAAATGACTAGTTACATTTTACGACAAAGACTTCTGATTATGGCACGGTGAGACACTTGAATCAGTCAATTGAAATTGACAGTTACGTAATAAATTACTCGAAAAATAATTCGCTACAGGTTAAGAGCCTTACCTATACAGCTGAATTCCTTAATATTTTCTAATCAGTTAGTTATCAACCTAAATCATGCATTATACCTATATAACATTTCCCTGAATTTTCGTTACATTGAAAGTTAGATTTACTCAATTATGCGATTATGCTGCTGTTAGACCCGCAGATGGAACCCTGGCGATTTTGTTAATAAATATGTCTACTTTTTGCTAACTAATAATTTAAATAACAAAGGTAGGTATAGAGGTACCTACATAAATAACATTCTGAATCATGCATTTAACATCTGATAGTATATAATATTTATTAGGATATATATATTATTATATATTTATTTTAATTCAGTGCCATGTGAAAATATTGGTATTCATGAATAACATTAATAGGTTACATAAGGTATTTAAGATCTATTAGTAAGTACAGTGTATTCATGCGCGTGCATCTTTCTCTTCGATTACTTTTGTTAGCAGCCTAGCTAGATGATCGTGCTTAACTCGGACATTTAAGGTATACGTCCCAGTGCTCTACACCTTAGTGCCCAATTGACCACATCTATTAATCACCTCTGTCATGATGACATAAGATCGAAAGGGTCGAATACAGGGACTTTACCTTAGCAATTGTCCCTCTCTCACTTTCATATTTACAAGTAAGTGATGAATATCAAATGTCTGACATCAGGATGTACAGATTAATGTAGAACTTCATTATCGGTGTAAAGTTAGTCTGGCATATGGTCCGCATCCCTTACTGGGCACTGTTTAGCTATGTTCTTTGGAGGGACTATCGGATCTTAGGGGTAGGGGCCAAGGGGCTCAAGCCCCCCAAAAAGTATCCGAGTCCATTACTAAGCTAACCCCAGAGGAGTCCGTCCCTGTTTAAGGCATTGGTATAGACATTTTTGGACAAACTTGCAGCCTATAAAAGGGTTTGTCCCACCCAGCATATTAAATTTAAGTAAAATATCTTTATTTTAATTCCTGCGACAACATACTCTAAAGCCGTAAAATAAAGAAAGTTAATCATTTTGAACGCCACTTAATTCTTTTCTGTATTTAAACGCCGTAAGCAACGTTATCTTGTTTTTCCTAAACATGTAAAATACTAACGAATATGACTGGAATAGTAAATTTTGATGCAAGTGCGGAAGTTAAGTCTCATTCATTTTGCACGAGTCCCGAGTTGTCTTGGCCCGAGCTGTGAGGCGAGGGACATGACTCGGGACGAGTGAAAATGACTTACCTTCCGCACGCATAAACGACGTTTTTAATACATTTGCGAAAAAAATATCAAAGGAACAAAAATAAAACAGTAATTAAAATAGACAAAAAAAAGTGTTTACTTGCCATTCTGGGCTTTGCACGTACCTGGTCTTATAAGTATCTGCCGTAGTTTAAATACATTTTAATTAACAATCGTATAAATCGCACATATCGCAAACATATTACGAGTATCAAGACAATTTTACAAGTCATAAGTCATAAATCGTGAAATTATGAATGAGACGCGGGAATTAATACAGTTGCTCTAAAAGTGGTACTTTATGTGGCTGCATATCGTGCGGAAAGTTGGTTTTTTTACTAACCGCTTGTTTTTTTTTCGCCAAGTAATCATTAATTTACAAATCTTTTTTTTTTATTTACTAGTAAAAAAAATACAGTTTAAAAATTACAATGGAGCAGCGACTAAAGCCGTACAGGTTTAACTGCCGCTGCAATTCGCTCGTGAAGTAAATAAATCAAGTATAAATTAATAAAAAAATTAAAGTATGTTTTTTCATGTTTAAATATAATTAAGTAAGTTTTGTTTTGTATATTTTAATTACTGTTTTATTTTTGTTTCTTTGATATTTTTTTCGCAACTGTAAGACGTCGTTTGATATGTGTGCGAAAGTGACATTTTCGTCCCGGGTCTTGTCCCTCACCTCACGGCTCGTCCAAAATGACATACCTTCCGCACTTGCATCAAAATGTACTATTATAGACAGATAGTATAGGTGTGTATGATTGATGTTTTTCATTGTATGAAAGTTTTAACTTTCTATTTACTTTACTACATTACTCTATGATTAGGTATAGGCGTTTAGTGTAGTCTTTAGTTTGAACCTAAGTGGTAAGAAAAGAATGAAAAAATACGATAAAGTAATGTTAGCAAGCATCCTCTAAGTAGGAAGATATTAAACTCATGTCCATATGTGTAGAGGCAGGACAGTTTCAACACAGAGTCAGATATAATAGTGGAGACGCTGCCACCTCTTTGTGATTGAATTAATAATGCCTGAATTATGTGGTTGTTGATATTAGTTCAAACTTATTTGCGTAGAATATAAACTCATGTCCCATAATTCTCCAAGCCAGTTCCTTTTCCTGAGTCTTGAATGTTTTTTTTTATGTATTTAAGTATCTATTCATCTATATATAAGTATATATCGTTGCCTAGTAACTATAGTAGGTACAAATTTTACTTAGTTAGGGACTTGGTCGAACCAATACCTATATCAGAAAATAAGTAGATAATCTGCTGTATGGTCGTGAAACTGCGTTTAGGTATACAATAGCCGCATCAATTGCCACCAACTGCCCGGCCCCTAACAATAGGTATATACTATTTTTACAAGCTTTTATTTGACATGTTTAAAGTAGGTATGCAACGGTTTTTAATTTTAATAACCGAATACGGCGATACAAAAGGGTTTAAAAAATTTACGATTCAACCTGGATATGAAACGACAAACTTCATGTCGTCCTTTAGTTTGTAATATAGATATCTACAGTATATATATCATTATAATTATTGTAAAGACATTAGAATATTAAAAATATCAAAAACAAACAGTAACTGTCGTGTCGATTGCACAAAGTGATGCATTTTAGGCCGACCGAAGCCTATTTGAAAAAGTTTTCTTAAACCAATGCACTTATGAGCTCTTTGTTAGCGGTACGCGTACACTTGTACAGCGGCGTCGCGTCTTTAGAATTCTAATTAATACTCACCCGAGTACCCCGCGAGCCTACATTCTGGTCTAAAATGTCCGTTTCCTCGAATACCTATTTCCCTGAAACTTCAAATTCTCTGAATGTCCGTTTCCCTGAAGCCTGGAATGCGCAATTCGCCGAATGCCCTGCCACTATGCCCAGTTCCTCAAAGGCCCAACTCCCTAAATCCGGTAAAATCATGTACTTATACTTGTTTTAAAACGAGTCTAAGTAGGTACAAATATAAAATACAAATATTTTATTTTAACATCATGTAACACATTTTTTCCATGATTCCTGCCATTCAATAAAAATCTTTTAATCACAAACTTTCATACATTTAAGAAGTGTCACGAATAGGCTGTGCGCTTTGGGACGCCACTTGCGCCGTCACGTTGGGGCCACCCAGCTACTACCAGACGCGATGGGGCTTCAAAGCGGGCAAATCTGGGGACACGGAAATGCACGCGCCACATCGAACGAAAGAACAAAAAATCGCAAAAAATATTCCATGTAAAAAATAGGAAAGGTCCCGAAACTCTTTCATTGGAAAATGTTGCGACATTTTACTTAGAGCCAAGTCAGGCTTTCTTATGTTTATTTGCTTGCTAAATAAAATTGTGTGACTTGGCAAGTTGGCAATCACACAATACTATATAATTATAGTCATAGGTACTGAAAAATAAATGCAGTAAAGTTGTGTTGTTTTCCAAAGTAACATAATTATATTTAGTAAGCCAATAAAGATTAATAAGAAATGCCTGTCTTGATTCTACATAGGTAATAATCTCACAACTTTTTATAGTTATAGAGTTTCAAGACTTGGCCTATTCTTTACATGGAATGTTTTTAGGAGTACAACTGTCTCGGCGCCCAATACGATTTTATGTGTGTGTATGACATCGTAGCTCCGTAACGGATGAACCGAACTAAGTTCGGTTTTTTTATTCGAAATTCTTGTAGCCGGAGATGGTTCTTAACTACGTTTAAACACATCTTTAATATTGGACATTCGACGATTGGACGTTTGGCCAACTGAATGTGCGACCCAACAACATCAAATGCTGGACGCCACGCCTCTGGCTGATAGGTATGTCGTCAAACTACGACGGTGACACGTATACTCATATGGAATACTCCCGTACAGTATAAGTTAGGTAAACTAGTTGTTCATTTTGAATCCCATGACCAGATTTCATTTCGCACGGTGATAATGGTTAAAATACTTACAAGTGAATCCTAATATTGTAGTTTGTTTACTATCGTGTGTAAGGACAAGAACTTACACTCAACATGAAGCAAGGATCTCGGTTATACACTTATTTTATTAATCTATTATTATGCCTACTTTTGCCACATTGAGTAACTCCGGTTTCATATATGTGTAAATAATTATATACGGCAGATAGGTACGTACGTCAAATTGTACGTAATACTTATGGTACTTACATATGTTTTTCATGTTCATGACCTATTACTACCATATTTATGTAAGATCATTGATCAATATATTCTTACGCGTACCCTAATCACCGGAATATATTCCAGAACCATTAAAGTCATTCACTTACGACGCCTGAACCATCGCTTTCAGGTCTCGGTTATTGGTACCTAGCAGATATGTGATTAAGTAAATACTTAAAGTCCATTAGTCTTATTTAGCTATTACATCAAGTAAGTATTACGTTTCTTCAATCATACATTTAAATAGGTATAATTTGGAAGTCCTTTGGTAAATTGCCAGGAGGCGGGACGTCGCGACGGTTTCGCGTCCTTCAGAAGCATGGCTTCGGCGTCCGTCCCTTACGAAACATCACCCAAATATTAACTAAAATCAAATTCGAAATGTTAGACCATAAAAAACCAAGAGGTATAGCTGGGTAAAACGATGAAATTAATAAACTGTAGCTGTAGAACGAAGAGTTTTCGGTTGGCAGTTAGTCCTTGGGTTGTGGCTTCACCACCTCACACTTGCCGGGAGTGGCCGGGGTGGGGTCGTCGGAGAACAGCGGGTTCTTCACCTCCATATCGCCAGTCTGTGTAACAATATTTTACTGACGTTAGAAAATGACTTGCTTAAATAGGTACAGTAATTTTATCTCACGAACGCGGGTGAGGTGAGCCATGGTTGTGTCTTGAGCTATACATACACATTGTCAATGTGTGCGTCAGCGTAATAGCAGAGCTATGAGTTCACATTGTCTATGTGTTCGTATGTGTCACAACTACTACCATGGCTAACTGATAAATGTACTGTACTAAACAACGTCTTACGTAGGTATAACTACATGAAATATAGGACTGCCGTGGAAAAAATAATTGTAGCTTATTTTATGTGATAAAACATCGTCCAAACGGAGATGGGTAATAGGTATATGAATTAAATGTAAAAAATGTCTTGATTGATCTTAAAATAAATAGTACATTGCTAACCAAGGGTTGAAAGTGATCCATTCCACCCGAGATATTTTGGCGCTCGAACGAAGTAGTTCAAGGCTGGAATGGGTGCTTTCACCCGAATTAAACATTCTAATACTTTTCATTCCGACTATGGAGAAAGCAAAGGAGAAGTTAATGTAAAAGTAAATGATATTCTAAGGATTCAGTAATAAAAACATGTCCCCGGCCTATTAAACTACCTATTTAGAAAAAAAATACTTTGTATCCTAGTGTTGGAAAAGCGATTTTCCACCCGGCTATCTACACAAACACATGAAAATCGAACTTTCGGAATAGGAGAGATAAAACTATTGATTTTTTGTTTGTACGATTTTACTTTGAGTAAGGTGTTGACTGGTTTTAAGTTATAACTAGTAAAGCATCATTAATGGAAGAGAGTTTTTACCGTGGCGAAGCCGGGGCACTCGTACACGGTGTAGTCGCCCTCCTCGTTCTCCTCCTCCGACTCGGGGTCCGACACCGAGCCGAGCCGTTGCTCCAGGTCTATCCTACTACAAGAATAAAATCTTTCCTTCATTTTATATCCAAAACGACGCATAAATTAACTAAAGAAATGATTGAACATCAATGTTTGATTAATTTAAGGGCCCCGCTACATTGCCAAACGTGTGCTTGGTAACTCAGCATTCG
Organism: Epiblema foenella; assembly: GCA_963556455.1. NCBI lineage: Eukaryota > Metazoa > Arthropoda > Insecta > Lepidoptera > Tortricidae > Epiblema > Epiblema foenella. The sequence goes on along the minus strand of OY747095.1, from coordinate 36,037,410 downwards.
CCCTAAACTCAAACTCAAACTTAAAATATTCTTTATTCAAATAGGCCTAGCAACAAGTACTTTTAAATCCACTAGCTACGCCAGATGATCGTTTTTGAAACACTAAGTAAGGGCCTAAATTAATATGTTTTAAAATATGTTAATCCTAATATTAGATTTCATTGATAATATTAACATTTGAATTTCTTCGTAGATTAATAACGATATTTTTTACGCAAAGCAAACCATGATACAATAATATACTGCGCGAGGTATGGCAATCCGGTACATAGTAGTGTGTGTGATACGACCTTGGTCATTAACCTATCAAAGGTATGCGGACGTGTGTGTGTCGTCGACATTGACGTATGGTCGTGTCACGAACTGGATTGTCAGACCTTGTTTTCTTAGACCATGCAGCAAACTAACCGTAAGTAGAGGTTATGGCGAAGACCGTGTGTGTAAGTATATAGTTGTCGTATCTTATTTTTCAATTACAACTTAAGTTGTCGCTCTCATCGCGAAGACGCGCGAAATTAGGCGAAAAATCATATTAGAAATTAGAAAAGTAATGGATGAGTATATATATTATATTTAGACCACTTTTACAATTTATAAACCCAACCTATCTAAATTACCTTTCCATCGCTATGATTTGCTGCTTCTGGTGCTGGTAATGATACATATGTGCCGAGTGTGCGAGTTTCCTGTCTCCAGATGAGTCCACCGTGGGTCCCGTCACTCCGTAGGCGGGGTAGTCAACGTCAGCGGCAGCTTTTGCTTTTTTGGCCAACCTGTGGGAGCAGATTATAACATTGTAGTGCTGTAAAGTGTGTGGTAGTGGTTTTTATCGATATTTTGCTACACATTTGCTTGTAACGCGACTCTTATTATTTCGCTTTTAGGTTCAATTAAGGTTTAAAATAAATATATTTTTCTTATATATATATATATATATTTATATTTATATCAACGCCTGGTAAAGGTATAAGGTACAAGTCTGCAGTACAAGTTTTGCTTTATGTTTAGGCCCCGCTTTGAATCAGTGTGCGCGCACGTGCAAAGACATGAATAAGAAGTTAAGTTAGGTACATTATTTGTAAACATTGATGTTGATGAGTGCTTGATTACCATAAAATATGTTGAACTCATGGAGAAAACAATTATTACAGATAAAAATTATAGTATTGTCGTCTCTGGAAACACTTTTGGTGGTGGCTGCTACAATACATTTCTGTAGGGTACCAGTACATGTTGACATAAACAAATACAGAAAAATGTTTGCAGCATCTAGGTATAGGTAACATTGTTATCTCATAGAATTGATTGAAAATGTGTTGCAAAGCGTCGTATGGAACTCGTGAGGATAACTTTGTTTTGCTTTGTCTCCTTATTTAACCACAAAGGCGTCGATTACATTTAATATTGACTTGTTTAAATTTGAACATTGTAAATTTTTATACAAGAATCACAATAAATATCACTCACGTATACCACGCAAAGGTGAACCCGAAGATGGTAAGGCTTAGAGCAGCGGCGATGGCGCCGCCCACCGCGGCGAACAGCAGCGGGTCCGAGGGGTCGTTGGAGGGTTCCAGTACGTGGATGTGCTCCCTATCCTTCGTCGCCATCAAACTGTCTTCGTGCCCGTTGCTGCAACGTTTTTAATACATTAACAAAGTCTACTATTTCGTGAACGCTACATAATTACATGTCACTAAGGATGCAAACGCTATGAGACAAATGACACCTAAAACTCTAGGCTAGGCTGTGGTTTCTACGATGACATGATATCTACAATGCTCAATCAAATAAAATAATAAGTAAGTCATTTGTAAGCAAGCATTTTGAAGCGTTAAATTGTGTTAGTTGAACAATGACGCTGAAAAAAGAATTTGAAATTAATTTAATAAATAAACAGAAAAAATATCTCGAGTATGGCAGTGACGATATTATGGTGAACCGTAAAGTCAGAGCGTAACTTCAACGTCAGAATGAAATAAAATGAGAACTATTGTAAATATCAACCTTTATTCCGATGGTTTTAAGACTACATACTGTTGTAATACAGTGCCCGCCATTCTCGAGGTCTAGCTGCATTGTTTTATTTGCTAGATTAAAAAGAGCACTAATAATGGCTACAGGTCAGGTATGAGATTGCGGATATAATAATCGATTTAAATGATCGCCGTAAAACCGCATAAAACGTAGTGTTTGATGAACCTCATGTCAAAACTGAGGCATTGCTTAACCTAATTAATCGAATGATCCTCTAAAAATATTGTGACCATAGGTACCCGTAGGTATATTCAATCTAAAATAGGCGCTGAATCTTTAAAACGTATCTATTATAATCACACATGTGTGTATTGTAAGTACTTTTATTCTTGTTGGTAAACTATATTTCGAAATCAAATTGCGTACGAGTATAACACAGAACAAAGGCAACATGAACATTGGTAAGCTGATAGTCAGTCTCCGGGACCGAAATCCAACAGAGAGTACCTAACAAGTTGCCACTTGCTTGCAAGCAAGTTGCAAATTCATATAAATTAAAATATACCTAAATAACTGCACACTATGTTACCCAAATGTAAGAAAACTTTGCCAATTTATAAAATTAAAAACTGCTAGGTATAAATGTAAGTACTTTCTTTTTTTTACAGTGAAATTATTAACCTGCAAACGGAATAATTCCATGCGTGAAAAGGGGTATTAGGGTGGCGGGTATTCTCTAAATGATTGATAAAATTTGTTTCACTGTCACCTCTCCTCATCCTCAACAGGATGGTTTATTTTCAACCAGCGCAGGTTGGTAGGCAGTAAGGAGACAGGTAATCGGTAGTCCTTATTAGCCCTGTAATTAATACTTCACTGTCTACTCTATCAACATCAGAGTTCACTACAAGCAAACGTCTTGCCCACAATATAAGTAATTTATTAACTAGAAAACAATTACAAACTTAATTAAATTTAAAGGTTATCAACGCTCGGTGATATCAAATTACAAGTATGTAATTTTAGACAAATAATAGGTACGAGACTAACTTTTCTGCAGCTCCTGATAGGTACGCGTATGTTTTACGATTTAAAAGGTGAACATATATAAAACTTATAAATATTTAAAGGTATTTGTCCACTGTTACATAGTTGTTGTTTATTTATTTCAAAGCCTTTAGATATCACTTGTTTTAGTAATATAATACTATACACTGTTCCCTATTAGAAAAGGAATATTTAAACAAGGCCAATGGGAACGGGTCAACCATTACGTTACGTAGGTATACATTATTATGATACTTCTTGCAGTTCAGTTGTCAGTAATTATACTAATTATTATATTGCTAATAACATGGTGTATGTACACAGTTGAATACTCGTATAGGTATTTATTTTTTCTCAAACATGCAATAAAAAATTGTGAGGTTATGTTCCTTATAATAGGCTGTGAAGTGTCGTTTCGGGTGCAGCTATACGAGAGGCCTTTAAAGGAGTTTCATACAAAGTTGGAGGCCTAGGCCTGCAAGATGCTCTTGTTTAATTTCCATTCCACATTTATTTGTGACATGGCGTTCAGCCATAAGCAATTATTTACTTTTTGGTTCATCATGAAATTCTGCCACTACGATTATTAAAAAAAAAAATAACTATGTTTGATATATTTTGCTGTTTTATATATATAAAATCGCGATGAACATAATAAATAACCCATTATTAACACAGTCCAATAATTTTAATTGCAAATTTAACACAAAAGTACACATAAAATTAGAGGTAAAAATGTCTACTCAAACCGTGAAGGTATTTTTTAAATGATTTTGGAGGCAAAATTGTTTTTTTTTTCATTCTGTAATTAGATTTAAGCGTTGTTGAATTTGTTACCTATTTAAATATGAATTCCGACGCCGATGACAATAGCGATGAAGAAATGTACATTTCTTTAAATAAGTTACGTTTATCTACCCACCTTTAAGCATTCATAAAAAAATTAAAAGAGGTTATAATTTTTGACAATTAACAAGAATGACAAACTGTCAGTGTCGTTCCATAGCATAGATCGATCCTAATGTTTCGTTCACAAACGTGCTTCGGACATTTTAGTATATTTATGTAGTAGTAGTGTTTTATATTCAATTCGAGTTGGAAATTGAACGAAATAAATAGTAATATATGTGTTAGGTATATTTTTTGTCTTTTTTGCTGTTAATTTATTTAGAACGTTTTTTCTTGGATTTTTTTTAAATTTATTTCATTGCATGTTTGAGAAAAGCACTATACATAACTCGGCGTGAAAAGGGATTGCCAACCTCGTAACTATCCGGCCTGGCTACGCTCGGCCATCTATATGTACTCGGCCGGCAACCCCTTGCTTCCCGGCCTCTGTAGTAATACAATACTATATATTGTTTTCATCCTATTGATAAAATCACACCTAGAAAATAAATGTTGATAGACTAGGTATTCCCTTCGCGTATCCAACGAAATTGAAATTGAGTCGATACGGAACTTCAATGCGGTATGTTTTTAGCTTAGATAATATCGCACGACATTAGATCTCGACTGACATGAGAATAGGGACTTCATTCGTTTGTCTATGACTTCTATGAGTCAATAATCACTTGGGTATTTGTGACGCAGGTTTATCCGACTGCCATTTTTGTTGGGTTTGTTGTGCAGCTATATTTTCTTCAAACGTTTTTATTTCGATTTAAACCCACAGGTAAAAACTGAAAACGAAATAAGCACTCGGCGCGATATTGTAAATAGGCATAGCTGGGCACCGTTAACCAAATAGTTAACTTCGTTAATAGCTAATCCGTAAAAAAAAAGTTAATTTCATTAAAAGTTAAAGCGTTACATTTCGGGTCATTTAACGGCAGTTAAAGTTAATCGTTAACTCCTGGTAAAAACAGCACCTGGGTATGCGCTATGGAAAGTAGGCAGGGAATTAAAAAACCGGTCAAGTGCAAGTCCGGATCGCACACCGAGGGTTCCGTACACAGATATGTACCAGTTCCGACCCTATTAATTCAGGAAAATCTCAACAACACGGTGTAGAAATTGAACGCCATGGGTACAGCGCCATCACATCACAAATTTGAGCGACTGAATAACTTAGTATGTATGATAGTTTTTCAAGGATAATTCATTATTACGTGAACCGATTTCATTTTTTTTTCTTTATTTTATAGAAGATACTTTCAGCATACCTACTAGTTAAACCGAGCAATGATGATAAAATTAAAGTGGAGTAAGAACTAAGAAGTACCTAATTCGAAAATGGGTAGGTAAGGTAGGTATACTAGTTATACCGAGCAATGATGATAAAATTAAAGTGGAGTAAGAACTAAGAAGTACCTAATTCGAAAATGGGTAGGTAAGGTTAGGTATACTAGTTAAACCGGGCAATGATGATAAAATTAAAGTGGAGTAAGAACTAAGAATTTCCTAATTCGAAAATGGGTAGGTAAGGTAGGTATACTAGTTATACCGAGCAATGATGATAAAATTAAAGTGGAGTAAGAACTAAGAAGTACCTAATTCGAAAATGGGTAGGTAAGGTTAGGTATACTAGTTAAACCGGGCAATGATGATAAAATTAAAGTGGAGTAAGAACTAAGAATTTCCTAATTCGAAAATGGGTAGGTAAGGTAGGTATACTAGTTATACCGAGCAATGATGATAAAATTAAAGTGGAGTAAGAACTAAGAAGTACCTAATTCGAAAATGGGTAGGTAAGGTTAGGTATACTAGTTAAACCGGGCAATGATGATAAAATTAAAGTGGAGTAAGAACTAAAGTAAAGTAAGAACTGAAAATGGGTAGGTAAGGTAGGTATACTAGTTATACCGACCAATAATGATAAAATTAAAGTGGAGTAAGAACTAAGAAATACCTAATAATGAAGATAATGAGCAGGGATGTAATACTAAATACCTATTTCATAGACAGTAGAAAGATATCTAATGCGAAGAACGATTGGGCAGCGGTGCCTTTACCATGAGTTTGCATGACCGTACTCGCAAGCGACTGCGTAAAAGATTTAGTATGACGATTCTTAGTTCTATTGCGTAACCGCCAGAGGCGCTATACTTTTGCCCCTACAATTTTTTACGCAGTCGCTAGCGAGTACGGTCATGGAAACTCATGGTAAAGGCACAGGACTAATTGATGGCGTACATCATTCAATTATCATTTAACACTTTCAGTACCAGGAACCGGTCCGCTAGGTGGGTGCTTTGCTCGAAGCCGCCTTATGTTCACTAATTATTGTTCAAGGCACAGAATAAGCAGGTAAGTATTAGCTACGTACGAGCGTAGCGCTACCAATTCGTAGACACACCTCGCGAATTATGTAGTAGTCATTATTTCTAACACATCGTTTTTAGCGGTGTGTATCCACACCACGCGCGGCCTAATGTTTACCTAACGGATTGATTTGGATTTGACCCTATTAATTCAGGAAAAAAATAGGTCAAGTGCTTGTCGGATCACGCATAATAAAGGGTACCGTAGCGACACCTACTAGTCTGCATTGAAAACCACTATTCAATACATTGAAACAAAAACCGGCTAAGTGCGTGTCGGGCCACGCACAATGTAGGGTTCCGTAGTTGTCCGTCCATCACGTCACCGGGTTTTTACTGATCTTAGTACTGATGATGTACTTTTTTGAGATGTTGTGTTGTATACATATTTTTGCCCTTTACGGTAATGTGTACTTAGCTGTGATAGTTTTCCTTTTAAATTCATCGTATATACTACTACCATGATTTTTTCACATGCCTAATAAGTAGCCACCGTTTAACTGGCAGGGGAGGGGGGGGGGGGGACACTTGACCATAGCAAAAATTATCACTTTAAAGCTTAATATCACGCCAACCAATTCTTGAATCAAAAAATGCTTTTAGAAACCTTATAATATTTTTGAAATAGCTATCCAACGATATCCCACACGATGGGGTTTGGAAGAAAAAAAAAATTTATGATTTTATTCTACCGTTTTGTCGGAGTCATTGATATGTATACTCATGCCAAATTATAGCTTTCTGGTACAAAGGGTTACTGAGAAAAGCGGGGGACGAACGGACATGGCGAAACTATAAGAGTTCCTTGTTTACTACGGAACCCTGAAAAGGGCAAGACAGTTTTTCATCGATAACTCAAACAAAAAAACAGAATTTTAAACTTCTTAGTTTGGAAATTGGAGGGGGGACACACTTTTTACGACATTGATAGCTAATACCTCATCAACAGTTGACTTAAATGGAAAACTTTTTTCGAAACCTCTATATAATTTTTAATCTTACTTGTTATGGCGATTTTTTGGCCTAATGCTGCACTTTGTGATGAAAGTAAGCTATCAACATTGAAATCGGTCCATCCGTTTAACTTGTAGAATTTTTTGAAATATTTTTTAAAGAAGTGGCGACATCTTTGTTCATAAGGGGCGAAACTTCCGCTGCTGCGGGTCAAAATCATTCAGTTTGGTCCCCACTACCACTGTGCCAAGCGGTTTGCTTTCATCTTAAAGTGCAGCATTTTGTTCATAACAAGTATGACAAGTATTTAAAGGCCTATCCTATACCCCACACGGCCATGTGCATTGAATTATATTTTTCCCCCGGTTACATATATGTGCCCCTCTCTAATTTAATTTTTTTTTCGTAATTTCACGTCAGTTTTATGTAGTAGTTTATAAAATACAACCTTCTACCAAATTCCATAATTCTAATGCTTAGTCTCCGAGTAAATCGGCTGTGAGATACGGTCGGACGGACAGACATGACGAAACTTAACAAAGGTTCCTTTTTCTACATTTTGACTAACTTTTAACAGCGCGATGTAGAATAAGAACGCCATGGGTACAGCGCCATGTTGTTACTAATTTGCGAGATTGAATTAACGTAGTATACTGTATGTTGGTTTTTCAAATAAAATAAGGCACATTTAATATAATATCATAGGAGTTAACAAAAGAAAAATATGGCATGCCAAGGTGATTAAATTAAGTACAAACTTAGTTTAGAAATGCTATTCGATGATTTAAAGAAATGGCGATAGAGATAAAATTATATTTTTCAGGTAATATATACATTGATAATAATTTCATTTTTTTTCTTGATTAACCTCGGAGATAGGAGAACAGCTTAAATTTAAGATATACATAATATATCATTGTATATCGCTCCCAAGTAAGTTTTTGTCTATGCTTCCATCGTTTCAACTCTATTTTGTATGTGTGTGTTGCTTAATTAATAAAGATAACATTTGTGCAAACTTGAGTAAAGCCGTTTTCGATAATATGCGAATATAGTCGTAAAAATAAAGACTAACCCCCTTATGCATAAAACATAACAAACCTCTGCTAACTAAAATGTCCCATTCTCACAAACGTCAATGTCAAAGTGACAGATAAGGACAAACGATCTTTAGCGGCTAATTAACTAATATAAGTTTGACAGACATTTATGAATAAGGGGGTTTAAGTTTATCGGGAAACTATAGGTGGTACTCGTAGGTATACTTCTTATCAGCCTCGACTACTTTCCAAGGTTAGTGACATTGGATAATATCATTATTGCCTTTGGCGTGTGTGTGACGTAAGCCTCTTTTACTTAACGCCACACATGACGTGATAGCAAAACATTTTTTGGAGTTTACTCTTTTAGAATCAATTTTCATATATATAAGCCCGGGATATGAAAATTTATGGGGTATAAAATCAAAAGTAATCTGCTGTGCTAATTTAAAAAGTCGTATCTCAGTATACGATCAGGGTAACGATGAAACATTATTTATTGTTAAAATACATAACAAAAATATAGAAAATGACAAACAGACGACGGCAATGAGGGACAAAAACAAAAACTGCGGGGCGGAGGGGGAGGTTGGTTATAAAATCTTGCTTAGGGTCATGGTAAAGATACGATTTTTTTTTTTATAATTTAGCACTTAATGCGTTAGCGTTATGTTCGTGCGCAACTTATCTTGCGCAGCTCTCAGTTGTTGAATTGTCAAGCTATGATGCCAAGTGTGTCTGTCAAGACCGAAAATAATAAAACAACATGTAAATATTTTATAATGTGCTATTTAATTGGTATAAAGTTAGTAAAATATTCAGAGTCCAAAAGGGTGCAAACCTTGGACACATTGGTTAGGTACGGAGAATTTGACAAACTGCGTATTGGTTTGCTAGACTTAAAATCTAATTGGGATTCATGGAAATACTTCTGCTACGAATACTAAAGGTCCGGTACGCGCTAGAAATAGTAGAAAGCTCGTCCCTGAAATTGCTCCTCATTGAGGTCAATATAGGAAACATCAGCATAATCCAAGATGGGGTGGAGTAGTGTTTGAGTAAGCGCAATTTTAGTGGCAATGGGCAGGAAACTACGTAGCCTTCTCAGAGAAGCTACTGCCGAAAACATCTTCCTGCTGACCTCGTTCACTTGAGGTACCCAAGATAAACGTATCCATAATAATGCCCAAATTTTTTACTTGTGAAGAAAAACGGATTAAGACGTTATCGAAGTAAATCGGTGAAACACTATTAAAATCGATTCTTAGGACAAATTTTGAGCTCCCAATTATGATAGCCTGGATTTTAGAGTGGTTAAACCTTAAGACCAAAACTATGACTCCAATTTAGGATACGCACCAGGTCATTATTTACAGTGCTGATAACAAATGGCAGATCATTAAGTACACCCTGCGATTAAATCTGAAGATTATTTGTGATTGAATTTATAAAAATAGAGACAAGGGAGACAGCACGCCGCCTATTACGTTATTTTTTATATTTTTTCTTTCTCCGTATAGATGCACGATAACCCTGATAATTTTTATTGATTTTTTTTAACCTTACTGTGGCTTTATAGACCGGGTACAATAAAGTACCTTATACGAGTGCGCGGTTGGAGATTGGGCTGAGGAAAATTCAGGGGAAACCTCCGACACGACCACGAGAGCGGTTTAAACACTGGAATACTCTAAGAGTTTGCGCTCCAATGAGATTTGTTCAGCAGCTTCAACCAAATTTTTGGCGCTTACGCATTAGAACTAAGAATCGGCATACTAAATCGTTTACGCAGTCGCTAGCGAGTACCAGTGGCGGATTTACACTTTGGCCGCCACTAGGCTATTCAAATTTTGCCGCCCCTATTGACCTCTACTACAATTCGATACCCTAGTTTTTGCCGCTTTGGAATCAAAGGGCCTACTCCGAACTTCGTGACGTGCCGTCCCTTTCATTCTCGTCCCTTTCACTATATGAGTGAAAGAGACGGCACGATACGAAGTTCAGATTTCGAAGTTCGGAGTAGGCCCTCAGGTCCCATTTTCAGTGAAAGCGGAACATCGCCCTGGTGTTGTGGGTTTTGGCAGTAAGTGGCTGAATGAGGTGTCAAAAACTCGTCTCGACGAAGGCTTCAAAACAGAAAAAAAAATTGCAATCTCGAAAACATTTTTGAAAAATCAGTAATAAGTGAGCAATGCGGTCATCTGTCGCCCGATTTCAGTCAGAAAAAAACATATTTCAAAAATGACCGAAATTATGGTATTTCCGATACCGAAAAAAAGGCCTAGAAATGACTGCGATATATTTAAAAAAAATATTGGAGGTGACATGCCGATCACTGATGGGTTATTCAGAAGATGTACTTTTCTGCTCGACTACAACTCTTTTTCGAAAATCGATAAAATGTGACAAATGCGGTCATGTTTCGCCCGGTTTTGGGCAGAAGAAAAATAAAATTCAAAAATAAAATTGAGATACTGAAAAAATAAAAAATAAACTGGTCAAATGCGTTTCGGATCACGGACAATGAAGGGTTCCGTACCGACACCTACTAGTCCACATTTAAAACCACTTGCTAATACATTGAATAAAAAAAAACCGGCCAAGTGCGTGTCGGATCATACGCGCAGTTGTGCATAGTTGTAGGACATATGTCTGTATAAAGTCTTGTTTTGTGCCTTTTATAGAATTAACCATTTTTCTTTCTTTCTTTCACAATGAAGGGTTCCGTACCAACACCTACTAGTCTACGTTTATAACCATTATCCAATACATTGAATCTGAAAAGGTCGTATCTTCCAAAATTAAAAATATTTTTTCGTAATTTCACATCATTTTTACACGACTGCCCAAAAAAAGGAGTGTAATGTTTGCAGGGTTCATGTCTGTATGTATGTGAGATTCTTTGTTACATAGGATGTGACGTCGCAATAAAAACAATATGGCGGACTATTTATCTATATTTTGTGTGTTCTGACCAAAAATTTAAAACATGATTTTACGGCAACGATACTTTAAAACGAAAATCAAAAATTGCGAAATAAAATAATAATCAAAATTTAAAAACATGACTGCAGTGGATAAAAGAACTAAAAAGAAAAAAAAAAATCAAAATAAAGAATTTCCAAACTATGGTGTTTAAAATACTGAAAAAAATTGAGATGGTGTGCATTAATAAATACTTTCAAAGATTTTTGGTTTGAACAAAATAGGTTTTACGGTTTTTGAGTTTTCACTTAAAAACTGACTTGCACAAACTAAAGGTCGTAAGTGCCGTGAGTTCCCTATGAAGATACGATTTTTTTTAGGTTCAATGTATTGGATAGTGGTTTTAAATGTGGACTAGTAGGTGTTGGTACGGAACCCTTCATTGTGCGTGGTCCGACACACTTGGCCGGTTTTTTCTTTTTAGTTCACCTACAATTACTCTTACATACTACTTATAAGTTGTGGTAATGTATGCCTAAATTACAGACACACTATGAAGATCGTAAAACGAGGCTTCTTTGCTCTAAACACGCCTTCAAACATTTAAATTAAGTACCGAATTATTTTAAGATTTATCATAATGCGGTATGTAGATTTTTATAGGCATAGGTATTAAAAACTTGGTAGTAGAATGACCATATGGATCCTGTTATAACACTTACTAGGCATCAAATAATGTTTTAGTCAATTTAAACACTTTGAAGCCTACCTACAACCTACAAGCGTAAGCCAATGTTTGGGTAACTGTGCTCCAGAATGAAAAATGTTTCAAAACTAGCCATTTTACCCCGTTGTCAAATATTCTGCTACATACAAATTTTGCGTATGTACTACAATTGCTGTTTTACAGAGTTAAGAACAGACAAAGTACATTTTAAACATATTTTCTATCAAATGGGAATATATTACTTTTGGTTATAACGCTATAAAACCAAATAAACAGTTGGGGCATAGTTATCCAATGGGGAGCAAAGGAACCTCAATTTACGGTATAAAACATATTTAAGTGGTGAAAGATATTACACGTTGATTGAATTGTGTGAGCGGACATAGTAACATTTAGATTTTTTTTGTACGACAAAAAAAAATCGGGGCAAATTTGCCGCCCCCTAAAATCTGCCGCCCTAGGCTCCAGCCTACTCAGCCTATTGGTAAATCCGCCACTGGCGAGTACGGTCATGTAAAGGCACTGAGGGCCTACTCCGAACTTCGAAATCCGAACTCCGTATCGTGACGTCCCTTTCATTCATATAGTGTATAACACGAGAGCGAAAGGGACGGCACGATACGAAGTTAGGATTTCGAAGTTCGGAGTAGGCCCTCTGGTCAACATTTATCGATATCGATAACGTTTACGCGCTAAGTCTTTATTCATATAAATACATGTAACATCCATGATTTCAGTATTGTAAAGTGGGGCCCCTTGGGTCTCAAATAGCGACACTTTGCGGTACCTAATATAAAAAAATGAGTTCGTTTATCCTCATTCACGAATCTTATTAATTATTTGCTAATCTTTACTAATATATTTTATAATCGTTCGTAAAGAGTAAACTCCAGTCGTGCGTCGGAGCTGACACATACTTTTTTTTGGTCTACTTATTTGTATGTAACATCTGTCATACTGATATATTTCATATAAAAAGTATCATATGACACCCGGATTATAATAACGAATCGATTGACTCGTCATTTATCAAAATCGGTTCAGTAACTGAAGCGCTACGTTGGAACCCACAGAAAATATGCAAACAATGCAAACATACATAGATAGCATTCATACAGTCACAGACTGCTAAAATCATAGGTAACCCTTCCTTTTGGCTTTGTCGTCGGGTAAAAATAATAAGTAAACTTATAAATAGGTACGGATCACCTTAGATATTTTGTCTTTACTTACAGTCCACTCCGCAGTTTGTCTATGTTTTCGGTGACAAGGGTTTTAGTTTTACTGATAGGGTTTTGACGAGTTTGTCGAGGTGGCTCCATTACCATAGCTGCCAAAGGCTCGTCGATGCTGGCAGTTTCCGCAAGGACTTCTTCTATAAAAATTAACAACATACATAGCTAATGCCACACTTCATTCTCTGTTGTTTATGACCGATTTAAGTATCCCATGTACATAATGTCCACTAGATTATTTTAGAAGTTATGTTCAACTTTCAAGTAAATATAAGAGATTCGCGATGTTTTCTATCAAAATTGCACTTTTCAATGTCTGTTGCCCTATACAATGCGCGATACATATACAGGGTGTCCAGTAAATAATGGTCAAGCTTCTACCCACCGATAGAGCACCTGAGGCTGGTCCAGAAAACTGTGTAGGCAGAATGTAGAGCAAGGCTTGCTCTTAGTTACAAACAAACTTGCCTAGGTACACACGCGATAGACTCGTGTAGACTCAGACAAGAATAGGTCTACGGTCTCCTACGCCTGTCGTAAGAGGCGACTAAAGGGGGTCATCGGGGTTGCGACTGCTCAATGTGGCGGGAGCCACAGGACTTGCATATCAGCCCCAAGGAGAGTGGCGTGGATCGCTGTTAAAGCCAAAGCTAGGAAAGCATTGAGATCCTGGAGTTGCATGAGAGCGCAGATAGCGGTCACCGTGGAGTTTTTAAGTAGTGGGTAGAAATACTACATAACCCATCCATCACTTCATTACCTGGATCGCAGGTTTCTCCACGAAAAGATAATTAAAAAAGGTACACACGAGTGTTATTGTTATGTGGGTACCAGTACATAACAAGCTACTTACGTGGGTTTTCGGCGTTTGGATCTGGTGCAAAATATCCCTTATCAAGCGGCGTAAGCGCAAACGTTTTTCTATCATCGCTGTCAGATTTTTCGGGACGTTTGTTTACTTCTGTCATTTCACGAATAGACGGAGCCAGCACTTGAGCCGGTCTCTCTCTTCCTTCCGCTGTGTTCATGGGCTCTAGAATCAATTTATGTCTTGGACCCATTTTCACAGGGTTTTCAAACATGCGCCGTAAGTAAGGGTCGCGGGCAATCCAGTGGGCCAAATCGTTGTCGTAAGGTCTAATGGGTTCGCTCTCGCCAGACATCTGGTTGATACGATCAATTTCCTGCAATATAAAGTCATCTTCAAACTCCATCTTTCTCATGTAAAAGGATCAAATGCCTTACTTAAACTAAATAGTAGATTGTACAACAAGACCATAATCGAGCCATTTTAGAGTAAAATGAGTTTTATGTTGTGAACCATAAACGAAGTTTTCCCTTCTCTGTCGCACTTGCAAATCTGTACGTAAGTGCGACTGCAGAGAGGAAAAACTTCGTTTATGGTTCGCGGTAGGCCATCTGATGAGAGATAACATTCGATTTGACACGTATAAGACAAAAAAGGGAAGATTAAATGTAGGGTGAACATGCATGTCGTAAATAATTTATAACTTTTTGTTTTGCCTAACATAAAATGAACCTAACTAATACTGGAACGCTTATAAGTTATAATTTAAAGCTTCAAAATTAGATATTCTCCCCTGCGGGGTTAATCACGTAACTTTTGTACTACCGTTAGGTACATTTTAATTGTCAGCTAATACATTTATCTACCGTTAGTACATAAAGTTACGTGATTCGCCTGCTGGAAAGACATTAACGGAAAATCTCACATATGAATGCATTTTCTCCACGAAAACATGTTTTCTCGTCACAGTTATGTACTACAGGTTAGTGCAGAATTGACCAAGCTTCAAAACATTATAGATTTCGCACAAAATGCGAACATGTCTTCCGGATGGAGTACATTTTACAAGATAGCGGCGGCTTTAGAAAGTACTGGCCTGGGGACTTTTGGGAGACGAAAACAAGGCCATCAATGAACATTTGTATCAAATTTCATCACAGTTACCAACATTTCGAAATTTTGCTTCCTTGACTCGGTTAGGTTTGGTGCATCATTCACTGCATCCCACCCTTAAAGTATTATGTCTACTTAAATGCTCCTAAGATTCTGACCTTATTCAGCCAGTCATGGTCGGGTAAAATGCGCTGCGGCTGCATCCGCGGACTATCATCGAAACCCAAGAAGTGTGGCAGCAGGAACCTCGGTAACAGGTACTCGCGCGCCTCAGGAATCGGCACGCGCTGTCGCAGCGGGCCCAGGGCGGGCTCCAGGGCCACGCCTCGAGTCGGCGTGGGGTCTGAAACAACACACGAATTCACTTAACGCTTTCTCTAAGCGAGTTGCGTTGATCAGATGTTTAATTTTTTTAAATAGCATAATATGAGTCTGCTTAACAGAAACTTGGTTAAAGGATCACATGATGAAATTTAATGTAAATAATTACGATTTGACCAGTGCGTTCAACAGAACTACCGCGGAGGGCGGTGGATCTATTATTTTAGTGAAATGGATTTAACTTACAAAGAACGTAAAGACATCTCAGGCTGTTCTCTTTATTGTGTTTGTGAGATTGCTTGTGCGGAGACTGATCAGTATCTAATACTTTGCATTTATAGACCACAATCAGGTGACTTAACATCGTTTCAATTATGGAGGATGTACTTAGTAAAACAAAAAACCAGTTGTTGTCTGTGGCGACTTCAATATTGATATTTTATCGCCATCGGTTGAAAAAGATAAGTAAATTGCACTATTCAAATCATTCAATTTAGATTACTTGTATGAAGTGCCCACCAGGGTCACTCCGACCTCTGCCACATGTATAGATAATATTTAATTAAACTGTCCTGATCTGGATAGAAGCATAGTGAATGGAGTTCGTTCAGATCATAAAGCTCAGATGGTGAGGCTACCTTGCGAATCAAAACATCCGGATCGCGTTATAGAAATAAGACCACTGAGCGGAAGTAGACTAGAACTATTAAAGTCAAATCTGCTAGTCGCTATGCCAAACGCCCAGGTAGAGTCAAATGATCCGGATGATCGGTTCAAAATGCTTCTTAATACAGTCTGTAAAGAGTTTGATGCAACTTGTAGTAAAAAACGCATTAAGATTAATAATAAAAGGAGGTCTTGCACCACTGATGAGCGCTTCCATCAATATGTTAGAAATTATTCCAAAATATTCAAAATAGTGTGTACAAAAGGAAAAGCAGTGCACTTGAATAACAAAATAAAATCCTCAGACAATAAGGGCTAGGCAGTCTGGGTAATAATAAATACAGACACTGGGCAGAGTAAAAATACAGAGTCCACAATTTCATTGAAATTAGAGGATAATTTAATAACTGACGCAGTAAAAGTAGCAAATTAATTTAATAATTTCTTTTCCAAAATTCCAATAAATACTACAAGCAGTTTGGCATCGTCTTCCACAATAGCTGAATCCCTTTTGAGTGAGAATGTAAAGCTAGATAATTTATGTATCTCGCCAAGTCGAGCGCGAAGCAAACACTGCCGTACCATCCTATACTGGAACCATTTCGCCGCATTTTCAGGCCCCTATTTGAGAACCTCTGAATAAGACCAGAACGCAGAAATTTTCGTCATCCAGTAAGCTATAATCACATACTTAAAATCCAAAATTTCAAGTCTGTAGGTCATTTAGTTCCGAAGTTAAGCGAAAGCAAAGTTTCGCATTTATGACACTCACTCATGATCATAAAAATAGAACTAGTACTGCCCATAAACTCAGAGAGCTGAAATTTGGTACAGAGTTAGGGTTTAATGGCCACATAAAGGGAAAACTATAAACACTAGGATAATTGAAGATCTGGAGTACCTGGTGACCCTGATTAGAAAACACAAGAGCCCAACCAAACTATTAGAGATAATATCTACTATACTATACCGCCTTTACAAAAAATATTCAACTTGGTGGGCTGCTTCTTTTGATGTCAAAAATCGAAGGTCTGAAGCCATCCAGAAGCGCGTAGAGTTACTACACTAGTGACTTGATTCACCTCTAGATGGCGTTGTGCATAGAGTTAGAAGGCCCTAACGGTAGTTCAATGTAGACTCCCTAAGTAGGATTACGAGTTGTTGTAATGTAATGTTGTTGTATGTAAAGATTTGTAATAATAAAAAATCTACTCCTAAAAAGAAAAAACTGTGTCAAAAAGAAAATCTAATAAAATAAATCAATAAGCCCACGTTTCTACAAAAAGAAGTGAAATCCCATCAAAAACATTCTGTAAAAAACTAGCCAAAGTCGCGATGCAGCTGCTTGTTTATCTCTAAAAAGTAATGACATCTAGACAAAGTCGTGCCAAGTCTAAGGTTCCTTACTGCGATTTCTTTATTATTTATAGTTAATGTTGTGTGACTTGGCCGTTGACTTGTACCCATTAACGTATAAAGAATTTTCAAATTATATTCTCAACGAACATTCATACTACGTAATCCTCTGTGTACAAATGTGTTGAACATTCACCTTTATATTTGTGATCAGGAAGGATATAGTCTAGGTACTTTAATCCCGGAAATCATCCCCTCAGGGGGTGGAAGTTTGTATGGAAGAGCGATGACTAAGGTAAGCGCCTAATAGAAAAATATTGCGATAAAATCCTATCACGATGGACGAGTTCTACGCAGACGAAATCTCGGCCAAAAGCTAGTTCTATATAATTATACTAGTAATTTTTAACTATCTACAAAAAAGGAGGTTCTTAGTTTGACCCGTATGTCATTTTCGTAATCGGTTCCCCGAGGAACCTCGAAGATGACACCAATATTGATTTTTAAGAAAAATGATTGTCCGCCATATTGGATTTGTAAATGCATGTCATTTTCGTAATCGTCACCCCGAGGAACCACGAAGATGACACCATATCGATTTTTAAGAAAAGTAAAGATTTGCTCCCCTATAATTGTTTCAGCATTTTTCTAAATTGCTACCCTTTTCACCCTATAAGGGGAACAATTTAGAAAAATGCTGAAACGTGTTTTGTTGTATTTAAACAGAGAGTATAAGTATACGAAGTTTCAAATCTCTCACTTCAAAAAAGATTTGCTCCCCCCGGGTCAAACTTGGAACCCCCATTTCCAACCTCTTTAGGGACGCAATATTCGAAAAACGCTGAAATGAGTTTTGTTGTATTTAAACCGCGAGGCTATTTACGATATTTCAAATCTCGCACTTCAAAAAAGATTTTTTATCCCCATACAAACTTTGAACCCCCTTTCACCCCTTCAGGGGAGCAATTTTAGAAAAACGATGAACTAGGCCATTATTTTTCTTTTATACAACGCCAGGGCCCACAAATAAGCTTACGGTCCACCTGATGGTAAGCGGCCACCGCAGCCTATAGACGCCCGCAACTCCAAAGGAGCCACGTTACGCGTTGCCGACCCTTTCTAAATTAAAGGATGCACTGTGTTGACAACAGAAGAGACAAATTTAGGTCACTCGCTCTCAACACAGTGCATCCTCAGGAGCTCTGGCAACCTTGCTCACCTCCAGGAACACAACACTACATACTTTTATAGTAGATTGTTATTATGGCTGTAGTCTTCTGCAAGGCGGAGGTACTTCCCCAGTTGGGCTGCTCCAAATTCGAGTAAGATGACATTTTGCTGTGCCCTACCTCTCTAATATATTTAAACAGAGAATCTATATACAAAGTTTCAAATCTCTCACTTCATACAGTGTGCTGGAAGCAAATTTTCACTTTTCTTAATAATCTATATGGGTGTCATCTTCGAAGTTCCTCGGCGTTCTTATTACGAAAATGACACGTATTTTCAAATCCAAGATGGCAGACATTTATTTTTCTTAAAAATCGATATGGGTATCATCTTTGTGGTTCCTCGGGATGCCGATTCCGAAAATGATACCCATTTTCGAATCCAAAATGGCGAACATTTATTTTTCTTAAAAATGGATATGCGTGTCATTGTCATCTTCGAGGTTCCACGCGGAGCTGATTACGAAGATGACATCCATACATACACCTACATACGTAGGTGCACACAAATATACATAATAAACTCCTTTTTTATAGACGGTTAAACTTTACGCTTAGTACGCGGGCGAAGCCGCGGAAAAAAGCTAGTACTTTATAAAACAAGTAAGTAATATATCAACAATTCTGGCACAATCGGATACCTATGTTTGAAACAAACGTCGAACACACGAACTTTAGTTCATTTGTTGTTAATCTCATGTGTATATACCGTTTGACCGTTTCTTTTAATAAATATTTGTATATTTTAATGATATATTTAAAAATCTTATTTTTGTTATTACGTAGGTACTTTGCGGCTTTCAATGCGTGGTAAGTTAAAACGGCCGTTTTATTTTTGAGCTCATTGTTCACACTACATAATGTTATAGAAATACGCTTTTAGGCACTGTAATTTTTGGGAGCTATGAAGTCGAGTCCTGTTAATTGTTTGCAGGTGCAATCCTGCGATCCACCTTTAGGTTTAAGAACGCAGTTCCTTTCCGAGAAATTCTTCTTTCGCTCTCTACAACTGAGTTCCCACCCACTATTTCCAAATTAGCGTAACTTGCTGATCAAATTGATACGTCTAGCTATTGGGTCCATAAAGACCCAACCTGTTTAGTTAAAACTCATCCTAATATTATAAATGCGACAGTTAAGATGTTTAGATGTTTGTTACTCAATCACGTAAAAACGGGTGACCGGATTAGGATAAAACTTGGTATACAACGAGTTTATAGCCTGGATTAACAAATACGATACATTTTATCCCGAATATTACCTAACGAAGGGATGAAATTGGGAGTGAAAGTTTACGCGGACGAACTCGCGGGCAAAAGCTAGTGGAAAATATTTACTACTCTGGAAGCTGCCACTTATCGCAGTACTATTTTACCTCTGTACCAGTACAATTATAATAGTGCTGTTATTGTTGTGTAGGCGTTGAGGAATACCACTCTCAATATAAAAGTTTTCAATTATCGAACTCCCACCGGAAACTTCTATACTGGGGAATGTTATGTTATGGCTTATTTAAAGCTATTGAATATGCTCTCATGTTGAAAATACCAAAGACAATTATTTTCTCTGACACCCGCAGCTCATTAGAAGCGATTATGAGGTTCCCATTCAAATCCCATAAACAGTCCCCGACTGTGCATGGGATTCGAAATCTTTTATTTGAATCTTTACAGAAGGGTTGTACAGTCGTGCTGGCCTGGATACCAAGTCATGTCGGTATTCCTGGGAATGAAAGGGCTAACCGACTGGCTAATGAGGCCATTCGTGTTGGGGATATATTTCCATACTTTAATTACTGTCATGACCCAGTTAATTTATCTAAACTGTTCTTGCACGAAGAGTGGACTCGGATGTGGTGTAGTGTAACACTAAAAGGTAAATATTATAGACAAATTCAGAAATCCGTCCCGGCCAAGCCGTGGTATAGCAAGTTAGTATTTTCGAAGTCTGTTACCTATATGCTGTGTAGGATGCGTTTGGAACACGTTTGTACCCCGACTCTGCACAGAATGTATATTGTGTCAGATCCTCAATACTCATGTGGGGAGTATGGGGATCTGATCCACGTTCCTAATCTTACAGAATCTGAGTTCCTAATTTTTAGCTGTTCTTTGTATAACCGTTCTGACTTATTTGCATATCTATACAATTGTTAGTAGTATTCCTAATAAAATATGATATGACACTATAAGTATAAATCTATAAATACGTATTATTGCTATCCCAATCCTTTTATCCTCTTCAAAATTTTCGTTCCGTTTGATTATAATTTCCTATTCCTGTTTCCCTAACTTTTATTCCTATAACTCGTCATTGGCTAATCAGTGCAAAGCCATAGGTAACTAAAACGTAAAACGTAGTGATATTATATTCTCTATGTAGGTAACAAAAAAAAATTTGTACTAGTATAGTCAGCTGTCAAGTTGATGTTTTTTTTGTTTCGCGGCAGACCAAGGTACAATCCTATTCATCCCTCCAAACGTGTCGTATCTCAAAGATGAGATTCAAAATTTACATCTTAAAAACGATACTTAGAAAAATCCGGTAATAGTTTTGAACTCTATGCATAATAAACTATTAATAAAAAATATAATATGGACCACTCCAAAAAACTTAGATTCCCAATTATGTCAGTGTAATATTGTACTTAAAGTCTTAAAGTACATAATATACCTGTAAAAATAAAAGTACCTATTTGGGTACTGTTTTATTTTTGTGTCTTTGATATATTTTCGCAACGGTATTAAAAAACGTCATTTGACCTACTTACGTGCGGAAGTTCGGAAGTGTCATGTTCACTAGTCCCGAGTCTTGTTCTCGGGCCGTAAAAACGCGGGACTCGTGTAAAAATGACATACCTTTCACGCTTATATCAAAATATACTGTTTATTATATTATTAGGAGCTAACTGTGTGATGTGACTGTGCCCTAAAAATTACAGAATGGACTCAAGAAGCGAAGATGAAAACGAAAGAGGTGGCTATAGCAACTCCTAATCTACGCAAAATACACTCGTCGTGTTTGGGCTCGTTAGAACACTCTCAACGAGTAGTTGATCACTGTGGAAAAAGTACCTACAGTCGGCAATAAATGCTAGTAATAATAATTATATTTTTGACACAAACTTATTTAATTGGATACCCCCAACATAAAGGCGATGTAACTACAGATATTAACTAAAATCTGAGTGACATCGGTGTGTAATCTCGCACAAAATGGATCATTTTGACAAAAACTCTTTGCGATAGTAATTTAGTAAAAGTAAATACAACCTTGAACCGAAGATAGATTTCCAAAATGTATTCCCACAAAAATTGCAAGAACTTTGGCAAATCACTGCCAGTAGGTACTGACTCTTAGCTGTGTTTCCAATTTTCTTTGCTCCATTTAAAGTGAAGACATTGCCTTAACGTTAACCCTTCCTTTAAATTTTCTCAATCCTAGCACATTGGTAAGGGAAAAAGTGTAACAGGTGTCAGCTGACTGCAATGATAGGTATATACTTGTAAGTTGTAAATAGGTAGCTGTTACATTATCCAAAATATCCATACTATATTTCAGTTGTTTCGTGTCGAGTGAATAAGCCGAGCACAGTTTAAATTCGCAGCGCAACAGTGTTGATACGGGAAACTCGTTATCAGTGACGATAAAGGCCTAGGCATAGTAAAAATATAAAGGTTGGTTGGTATGTTCTGGTGAACAGTACGGTACCTGGAGGCCGGGCGAGGGCGCCCGCAGCCGTGGCCGCGAGGAGCGCCAACACCAGCTGCGTTGACATTCCGGGGCGGCTTGACCACCTTCGGCGAAATTGCTCTCTGTTTACTGTCTGCGCCGCGCGCGAGGCACGCTCGCGCACGCCCGCGCGTCGATCGATACTCCGCCCACATCCAGCCGTCATCGGCAAACGAACTACGACCTAAGCGACTCCCATCGCCTTAGCGACATTTACACACCCTAAGCACATAAAACCTTTCAGCTCTGTGCTCGACGCTTGTGCACCCATTTCATATCGTAAGCTACGACACACAACTGTGTGGCATACGTACTTAAAGTTCGTTTCCAGTTACATTCATTTCATTAATGGATATCTTTGAAAGGAATAACTTAACTACCTATATAAGATAGCGTGTATCCATTGAAACCGAGTTCTGATAAGCGTCAGCCGCGCCTAATTTATATAAAGATAAAATAATTAAACAGAAAGGTAGTAGGTAAGTATAAGTACAAAGTAAGTGTAATCTAATTTTATTGCTTTAAAAATTCTCTAGCCGTACATTTTTAGAGTTCCGTACCAAAATGTTAAAAAAGGAACCCACATGGTTTCACTTTGTCTGTCTGTCACATCGCTAAATATCTCAAGAACTAAGTACTGATGCTATCGATTTCAAATTTGGAATAGTTATAAAGGACGGTATCCTAGATGCATAAAACACGTTTTTTATATTTTTTTTTTCTGTGTAAAACGACAGAACGGTGGTTCAAAATTTCAAAGTCTAGTGAATATGTAATGTGTTATAAAAGGGCTTGAGTTGCACATTCTAAGACAACTTTTTTACGTTGAGTCATTTTCGATATATGAGGAAAAATTAAAAAAAAATACCGGCCCCCTATTTCCGAAGTTTATCAAGGAAAAAATAGGAAATTATTACATAACATTGATATCGATGTATATTTTACAGGAAAAATATAACAATAGCACTCACTATCTAGTTTTATTATCATCAAAAAACATTTCTATACTAAGTTTGTAATATATAATCACCTTTGCATGTATTTTTGTTTTATAAATTCCTACGCAATTATGCTGATAGTAACCTTCTTTCAACGTTCACGTGATAATTATTTAATTATCCTTGAAAAACCACCATACACACTAAGTTATTCAGTAGCTCTAATTTGTGACAAGATTCGCCTATAAATGACGCTGTACTCATGGCGTTCAATTTATACACCATGTTGTTGAGATTTTCCTGAGGGTTGGAACCCTCGGTGCGCGAGTCGGATTCACACTTGGCCGGTTTTTTGACGTAACTTACTTACCGCACAGATTTGATGAATCTTTATAAAGCCGGTGCTACACTGTTTACAAACCGGCCAAGTGCGTGTAGGGCCACGTACAGTGTAGGGTTCCGTAGTTGCCCATTACCTGTCATATGCGGAATTACGGACCGTTTCTTGAGATGTTGTGTTGTATACATATTTTTGTCCTTTATGTAATGTCTACTTAGCTGTGATAGTTTTCCTTTTAAATTCATCGTATATACTACTGCCATGATTTTTTCACATGGCTAGTAGCCACCGTTTAGCTGGCAACATTATCACTTCAAAGCTTAATATCACGCCAACCGATTCTTGAATCAAAAAATGCTTTTATCAACCTTATAATATTTTTGAAATAGCTATCCAACGATACCTCCCAAACGATGGGGTTTGGAAGGAAAAAAAATTGCACCACCACTTTACTTGTAGGGGAGGTACCCTAAAAAAAAAATTTATTTGATTTTATTCTACCGTTTTGTCGGTGTCATTGATTGATACTCATGCCAAATTACAGCTTTCTAGTACTAACGGTTCCTGAGAAAAGCGGGGGACGGACGGACGGACATGGCGAAACTATAAGGGTTCTTTGGTACGGAACCCTAAAAACATGGTTGTCAACCGTGGTTTTAAACAGTGATTTTGTACCGAAGGTCAGTAGACAGACAGTGATTTTCTATTTAGGTATATAAACGATATTCGAAAGGTTGAAGAACACTTACTTTGGACAATTTCACATAAAAACGAAGTTAAATTCAAACAAAAATCCGGCGATTTCGAGTGTCTACATTGACAGTGAATTTGTGTTTTAAAATTGTATGATTTGGCAACTTAGTGTTGCCAATAGAAGAAAAAATATGTATAAAAATATAATCAAATTACTTTAAGAGCAACCTATGCCCGAAAATTAAAGTAACTACTGAAAAAAGAAATTCCACATTCGTATCTCTACTCCCCCCGCAATCCCCATTTTACGGTACCTTCCGTCGCTAAAGTTCATAACTAGTTGGGAACGAAACTTCCCCAACCCACCCTGGCCCAGCGTGCGACTTATTAGTCCCTTCCCCCTCAGACTCAGATCCTGTGAGAGCCTGTGCCCAGAATTGGGACGTGTATATAACAATCAAAATAATTTATTAAAAATCCTTATAGCTAATGTTTACATAGACGATTAATATATGACGTCTAGTTGCAAATAAATAATGAAATCTCTTCTGTCTGTGGCTTTATAGGCTGGGCCCAATAAAACGATAGGAGTCTGAGCGAATCTGAGGTGTGAGTGGAATCGAGCTACTGGGAGTTTTGTCGCTGGTTCACTAAACCTAGCCTAACTGAGAAGAGTCCAGCAAGAAACTCAGCTAGGCCCGACCTGGGTCGGACCGACTCTACCCGGTGTGCGGCGGTACCAGGACGAATAGGGACTATATGTGTCACTGTTGTCGCGATCGCGCGGTGGACGTCCCCGCTGGTGGGAGTGCCTAAGTGTACGCGTCGTGTCAGAGTTGAACGCCGCAAGCGCAGCGTTCCATCTTTCGATAGACGGCTGTGATTACGTCGTCCGGGTCCGTAAGTGTGTGCCTAGGACGCCGGACCGTGCGGCCCCTAATCAGTGATCGCCGAGTAACGACAGAGGGGGAGGGATGGGAACGTAGTCGACAGCCTTCCTAACTAACGGATTCCTATGATGGGGAGCGTTGTCAAAATAACGTCTGGCAGTCTATGCTTAAAGAAACCATACATAGTGCTAATTCCCATGTCGTGGTGCAGACTGAGGTTCGGCTGGTACCACGGAGCACCAGTCGCCCTACGGAGAAAACGATTCTGAATGACCTGAAGCAGCTTGAGCGATGTCATAGGCACGTGAGCAAAAGCTACACTTGCATGAGACATGATTGGACGAATACAAGTTTTGTAGAGTGTCAGCTTATTTCTAAGAAATTTGAGTGACTGAATAACTTAGTATGTATGGGGGGTTTTCAAGGATAATTCTTTATCACGTGAACCGACTTCAATTTTTTATCTTTATTTGAAAGAAGGTACTTTGAGTTAATCGCGTAGGAAATTATAGAACAAAACTATATGCAAACCTTTGCATTACAAAGGCGATTATGTGATTAAATAACACGCTTAGTATAGAAATGTTTTTTGATGATAAAAAATTAAACTAGATGGAGGCTAGTTTTATTCTTCCTGTAAAATATACATTGATATCAATGTTATGTAATAATTTCATATTCTTTTCCTCGGTAAACTTCAGAGATAAGGGGGGTCGGTTTTTTTACATTTTCCCTCATAAATCGAAACTGACTCTAAGTAAAAAAAAATTGTTTTAGAATGTGCAACTCAAGCCCTTTCATATGACACTCCACTTGACATTCACTAGAAATATTAACAACCTATTATCTGTCATCTTTCACAGAAAATAAAAAAGTAGGTATTAAAAAAATGTTCTATGCATCTGCCCTTCTTTACAACTGTTCCAAATTGATTGCATAAGTCGTTCTTGAGATATTTAAAAATGTGACAGACAGACAGACACACAAATTGAAACCATAAGGGTTCCTTTTTAGGGTTCCGTAATCAAAATGGCAAAAACAGAATCCTTATAGTTTCGTCATGTCTGTCCGTCCGTCCAACCGTTTAAAATTCTGTTTAAAATTGAGGTGGTGTGCAATAATAAATACTTTCAACTATTTTTGGTTTGAACAAGATAGGTTTTACGGTTTTTGAGGTTTCGCTTAAAACCTGTCTTGCCCAAACGAAAGGTCGTAAGTGCCTCGAGGAGATTCAATGTATTGGATTGTGGTTTTCAATCTGGACTAGTAGGTGTTGGTAAGGAACCCTTTATTGTGCGTGGTCCGACACGTACTTGGCCGGTTTTTACCATTTTGGGACTGAACCCTAAAAGCCTAACACCAGAAATACCAAGGCAGGGGCCACAATTCGCTTCGGTCCCTTCGCCTTAGTCTTCTGAATCTGACAACATTAGTAATAAAAAAAAACATGCATAAATGTTGTTATCAGTTTTATATAAAGTAAACACCAGTTCAAAGTGTGCGTCAGCAGAGTTTAACCAAAGCAGCAAAAGGTATCCAGACTAAGAAAACAAAGTCTGACAATTCAGATCATGACACCAGTAACGTTACTGTCGACGACATCCTAACACTAAAGTCCACATACCATTGATAGACTGGATGCTGTTTGTCATGTCACACACACTTCTAACTGCTGTACCGGATTGCCATACAGGAGCAGTGGAATTATGTCCAGACCTCAACAATTTTTCCCGATATGCTATTGTGTGACCAATAGAACATCGGCTCAAAAATATTACTAAGAGTTTGCGCTCCAGCAACCAACTACACACCATAAGCCACCATTTGTGAGTTTCGAGTCGACACGCCGTTACCCAGTTCCCGCAAGTAACAACGACATCTAGCGGATATTTTGTTAACTAAAACCACACTACTAGGATTATATCTCTTAGGTTTTAGGATTTATTTATTTATTTTAAATACATGGAAAACTTGATGGGGGAGATGGTTCTTTTTAGAGATGTACCGGCTAGTCGGGAAAGCCAACTATCGGGCCATATTTATAGTCGGCGAGTAGTTGGCAAAAGAGACCGACTCTTCGGCACTTAATGATTTACTGCAAAATAATAGAAAAAAACTACCAATATTCACATCATAGTCATACTATATAGTCATACATAGCAAGCCGCTTGGCACAGTGGTAGTAGGGATCAAACTGAGTGATGTGATCCACAGCAGCGGATGTTTCACCACTTAGGAAAAGAGATGTCACCACTTCCGTAAAAATAATTCAAAAAATTCAACTATCTAAACGAATTTACAGATTTCAATGTTTTTGTCAATAGTTTAAACGAAGGCACACTATATAAGTTACTTATAGAAAAATAACAAAAACAATATGCCAAAAAATTCTACCAAAAGGTTGTTAATTTAATTTTTTTCATAACTCAAATGAAATCTCATTATTAAGATACTTATACAAAAAAAATAACAAAAAATATCTGCCAAAAAATGCTGCCAAAAGTTACGTTTTTTTATTTTTGTGCTTTGGTTGTTTTTACTTGATTTCATTAAAAGAATGTATGCAATAAGTATGTTTTTAATAAGTTAATTTATTATTTGGTTACTAACAAGTTATTTAAAAAAACTAGGCACCAATGCCTTCAATGTTCACCAATGGTTCAAGAAATATTAAAGTTTGGATGCGCGCGCTCTTCTTACAAATAAATTTTTAAATAATCTTCAAGCGCAACGAGTAGGTACTCTGATTTTAATGTTAAATGTGTCATATGAAAAGAAGTTACTGCTGGTGCTGAATTCCAAACAAATATGATTACTTTAAAATTAGTAATTATTTTTATTTAAACTGACTAGATTTGTAGACAAAAAATAAAGTCCCCAGCGTAACTTTTGTTCTGAGATATCGCTTAATAGTTGGCATCTATGTAATATTTTTAGAATTAAATATGATGAGACCAATACTTACGTTTAAACGTTAACTTAGAGATATTAGCTTCTTTGGCAGGGTAACTACCAACTAGTCTAAAATGTACGTAATTCCAAAGGAGATACAGCATCTACCTTTAAAATTACGCAATGAAACAAAATTATGAGTTACAATTATTTGTGTAAGTATATTTTCTTGAAATATAATATTAAAGTACTGCTTTCAAGACATCAATTACATTTTTAATTACATTAAAAAACTGTAACTGTAAAACCTTCGACTTGGAAAATGTCAAAACGATCATGATTGTTTGCGTCCCGGTTGAAACGCACACGTACGCGCTGTAGTGTGCTGTAGAGCAGTGCGCTCGTGTGCCGAGCACTAACGCCATCTATCGACTAAGATTTTATGAAAATGATGAACGCTCAAACTTATAAGGACTTATATAAATCTTAATTCCTATTTTTTTATTAATTCATTATTTGCGTAGTTCTAATGGCTTTCCTAATACTCTTTATTTAAAAGTAGCTTTTAGGGCACATTTTGTTTTCCTGACTGGTTCTTTGTGAATGTTAGAGAGTGTACCTACTTATTTTATTTGGTTTCAAATTAGTTAACAAGTGTTGAATTGCTATCAATAATTCTCAATTAATTTAACATATATAAAACTTTGTTTATTCATTTAATTACATCATTTAAACGAGTTGTGAAATATTTAAGTATTTCTGTTGGCCGCAAAGTTAGCGACGATCAGCGCCACCTGCTGGGGTTTTATTTAGAGAACTTAGAGCTTAAGGGCGAATGAATGTGAATACATACCTTTTCACGACTCTGGTTAATAAAAATAATTGTGACTAGTAGGTACAAAGACTTTAAATGTAATATAAAAGTGAGCAGAGACCCCGGGACATCGTAATAGTATGTTTATTAAATATTTTTATTCAAATTTAAACTTCCTGTTCGGGTTCACCCATAGATGTAGAACTGAAAAGAAAAAGTAATTTTGAACTAGTCATACCATTCTAGTACTACAAAATCAATGATTTTTAGGGTTCCGTACCAAAATGGTAAAAAAGGAACCCTTAGGTTTTACTTTGTCCGTCTGTCTGTCTGTCTGTCTGTCACATCGCTAAATATCTCAAGAACCATTTATGCTATCGATAAGAAATTTGGAACAGTTATAAAGAAGGGTAACCAACATGCATAGAACATGTTTTATTAATATTTTTTAATATTTTCTATGAAAAATTACAGATGGTATAAAATTATAGGTGGTTCAAAATTTGAAAGTCTAGTGAATGTGTCAAGTGGAGTGGCATTTGGAAGAGCTTGATTTTCACATTCTGAAACATTTTTGATTTTACTTTGTCATTTTCGATTTATGAAGGAAAATGTAAAAAATAAATACCTAACATGGAAGGGGCCCTAACCCTAACACAGGGCGCCTATAAATGGCGCTGTACCCATCGCTACTTCGCGCTATTAAGATTTTTTCCTGAATGAATGGGGTCGAGACGCGTACTTATCCGTCGTGGTTTCGTGGTCTTGGTTAAATCTATTCTTTGTCTTGTTCTGTTCTAAAGTCGAGTTTGGTCTGTTGTGTGAAAAAAGGCAAAAATACTCTTTGGGTCTAATCTAATTGTCATGGTATTACTTGAAAGAAAAGGGGAAAAAATTAATCGAATAGTCGTGGTGTATATTAGTTTCGAGCGTTGTTTTTATTTAGCTGTTAAAGAAAAGTTGTATTGTGGATGTGGGTAATTTAGAGAGGAAAACTAAAAAAAAGGTTTCTCAAGTCTAATAATAGTTTTACTCATTGTTACCTACTGTGATATTAAATTCCGATTTTTTCTCTCCTGTTTTCATTGAGGTTTAAGAAAATTCTATTTTACGAGTTCATACTCGAAGAGGAAATTTAAAATGGATGCCGCTAGTTTTTCGTACGTAATTGGAAATAATTACATTAATTACAAATTTCATGCAATTCCTGCTAGTAACACTAACTACTGTCTGCCGAATACTATATACGTTACTTGTACCTGACTTACGAAGGCAAGTCAAACCGATGCAGCCGGATCAAGTTCATTTACAATTGCTATTTCGTGATAACAACTTATCTTTATGACAGTTTAGCCTTAGAACACCGAATAGACATCATGTATTGGGTGGCATGCGATAATTTGAAAATTGTACGGAACCCTCGGTGCGCGAGTCAGACTCGCACTTGACCGTTTTTTTTATACATGTACTAGTTGCTATAGATTACTGTTAAATTATGTTTGTGCATATCAGTGATCAGCATACATACTTAATAACCCTGCATTGAAAATTAACTTAGGTACTTTTAATTTTTACTGCCATCTTTGCAAGATTCACATTGGGCAGTGCATGGTAAGCTGACGCGACGATACCCAAACGCATAGTATTTATCGCAGCCACAATAATGGGCCAAGAGGCTTAATTGCGACCAAACTGCCGTAATTGCCGACCAGTCTGGAGTCCAACTCTCTTTTGCCATAGTCCATCCCCAAGAAGATGGACATGGTATGGAAAGTTTTGTTTCAAGAGCGTTACTCCATAGGTATGTTGGCCCGTTGGGTAAGCTGCACTCAGTGCATGTTTTTATAGAGCAGCTGATGTAGGTGGCAGGCTTGTCACGAGCTGGTTTTTTGCAGAAAACAAGAAGTCTTTCCGAACTTCAATAAAGACTTTCATTTACACATCTCAAGCCCGGTTGGAAATTCCCGAAGAGGAAATTTCCAACCGGGCTTGAGGCCCTATAAAGTCTTTTATTTCAATACGTAACATATTATAACTAAGTTAACATTTCAACGAGAGTCGTAGTCTTATAAGGTTTAATGCAAAAAAAATTACTTATATTCGCCAACTACTAGGCGACATACCTATAATATCTCAGAACAAAGTTATCCTGGGAATCTCATTTTTTTGTCTACAAAAGTTCACTCTAAATAAAAATAATTACTAATTTTAAAGTAATCATATTGTCTTGCAATTCAGCACCAGAAAAAATCATTTTATTCATTTTTTTTATTACAATAAATTAATAAGTAATTTCTTGTCATATGACACATTTAACATAAAAATCAGAGTACCTACTCATTGCGCATGAAGATTTTGTAAATTGTTTTTAACCGAGTAATAAAGTAACTTATTAAAAACATACTTGTTACATACCTACATTTTTTCAATGAAATCTAGTAAAAACTACCAGCCAAGTACAAAAATAAAATAAACATGTACCTTTTGGCACCATTTTTTGGCACATATTTTTGTTATTTTTTTGTAAGTATATTAAATAATGAGCTTTCATTTGAGCTATGAAACATTGAAATCGGTCCATTCATTTAGCTTGTAGAATTTTTTGAAATATGATATCTGGATAAATCCAAACATGTTTGACAAGAAATTTGAAAAGTTTGACATTTGGCGGGTAATAATTGCCATGTAAAAAATATTTTGAAGTTCTCTTTTCTGCCACGCTTCTTCTTATCCCAAACAGACTCTTCTCTCAATGATTATTATTTGTGAAGCCATTAATAAAGGTTTTAAAAAAAGTAAAACATAAAAAACAATATAACGTAAAATCCCGAAACCTCTCACAACCGGCAACACTGGGCAAACGGACATTTATTTATTATTAGTCAAATGCACAGACTTATAATAAATACAGACGTGACTCGGCAATAATAATACGCTTGGAGCGAGGTCATATACAAATCTCGCTAAGTGCGACGGAGAGATATGTATCATTTGCTGTCTTCGTCATAGTTCCACTTTTTATTTATTGGGCACAATGTCAAAGTTAGCATCAGTTGTGCTCGACAAAAGGTAGTCGAACTAGCCGAAGTGTCATCTCAAAACATAATTTTGAATTAGTTAATGTTTTTGTGCATAAAATAGTGCGTTGTAACTTATACTATATATCAGGGTTTTTGTGGTACAGTTTCTATAAAACAATGGTAGCTTGCAGCGTGATCGGCTGTAAAAGCCGCAGTGAAAGATGCGAAGAAAATGTAACCTTTCACACGTAAGTATACTATTTTATACCATTATCTAAGCGTAATATGTGTTATTTTATTAGTACAATTTTGTTTCATTCAAAATCAAGCGATTAATATTGAAATAACAACATTGTTTACGTTGGTGATTTTAGGTTAGAAAGTTTTTGTCGACGTTATTATACGCCTAAATTACGTAGGTTGTTTATTGTAAGCTGTCAGAAATGTTTAAATCTTTTCTTAATTTACCTTCCCTGCAATCAATTTAGGGATACCAGCTAATACGATTTAAAAGTAGCCCAATTATATGGTAATTTAGAGTTCTATAAATATAACACTTGTGATTATATAAAATACTTATGTTTCATTTTATGTAGTAGCAAAAATGTAGTATTGGACAAACAAATATATACATAATTTTCTTTTCTAGGTTTCCACTAAATGATTCTACCCGAAATAAGTGGATAGCAGCGACAGGTTGGCAAAACTGCCACAAAATGAAGCACCACAACAACAACACTCCACAGAAAAAGCACCGCCGATCATAAGCGGTCTTACACTAGAGGGCCTCTACCAGATGAAGATGCAGACGCAACAGACGCTGATGAGGCTGATCGACACAATAAATAAGACACATGCGCATCTCAATGGCTAATCACAAGAAAAAGGAAATACAGAATCTTAAAATCTTACACCTTAATGCCCAAGGAGTAAGAAACAAATTCACAGAAATAAAAGCACTAGTCGAGAAATACAGACCGGCTATAATCATACTTAACGAGTGCAAGATCGACTTCGACAAACAAAGATACGACATAAAAGGGTACGATAAACTCACCCACACACTAGAAAGACACTTAGCCACGGCTATGTATATACAAAAGGGACTAAGATGGGCCGAAACGGAAGTC
Source organism: Epiblema foenella (assembly GCA_963556455.1). Lineage (NCBI taxonomy): Eukaryota > Metazoa > Arthropoda > Insecta > Lepidoptera > Tortricidae > Epiblema > Epiblema foenella. Next base: position 36,004,300 of record OY747095.1, on the reverse strand, counting down.
ACCCCGGACTGGACCGACGAAAACAAAAAAATAGAAGGTGTGGGCATCAAACTGTTCACAAACCACGCAACCGGACAATATGTCAAGATAAAAGGAATTTATATCCAAATTCCAAATCAACACCACGCCAGAGAAGAACTAGAGGAGATCCTAGCAGACGAACCATCCGTCATCATCGGCGACATGAATCTTCGCATGCACACATTAGGCCACGGTAGAAATGTCGGTCTCGGCAACATAATTAAGAAAGCAGTAAAGGACGGAATCTGCACCCTGAAACACGCAAACGCACCATCTAGACCCACCAGCCAAGGTAACACCATCCTGGACTTGGCTATAATAACACACCAAAAGCTCGAAGCGCAGGCCAAGCAGGTAGAGAGTGTTGGCTCGGACCACCTCCCTTGGCTATTAACGGTGAGGATTGAACATAACATAGAAGAACACCTATTTCGTAACACAAAGAAAATCTACGAGGACGAAGTACTTAGAGACGCATACCGACAGACAATGTGGGAAGGATTTCGCGACCTTAATGAAGACATCACCACTGAAGCTGATTGCGAGAAGTATGTCGAGACAATGGAAAAAGCCATTGTAGCAGCCCTGGACACTTACGCACCGCTCAAAAGAGCAACAAGACAGGAACTACTACCGAAGGAAATCAATGATAAAATAGATCTTCGAAATAAACTGAAACAAATCAAATGGCAAGCGAGACACTGCAGCCTCGGACTCCAACTTGAGACACGCACTCTCTATAACCATGCCAAAAAAGAAGTCGAAAAAGCCTTGAAAGAATATACCGAAAAGGGCTGGCTCGACAAACTTCAAGATCCGCGAGATAACAGATCACAAATGTGGCGTATCCAACGAAAAATGAAAAAGCCAATCGCCAAACTACCAAACATCACGGGATGCAGTACGGAAAGCGCAACGATCGACTCGCTCATCGACACAGCCATAGTGAAAGAGGCCAAGATAGCAAAAGAAGATGAGGGTACCGAACAGACAACTCCATTTCAACCACTGGACCCAACGTGTAAGAGCGAAGTCCAGCGCGCACTGAGAAAATTCAAAAACAAGAAGGCCCCAGGTTCAGATAACATCAAAGCGGACGCCCTCAAACTTGGGGGAGAAGTCTTCACTGAGGCATTCGTACCTCTCGCTAACTTTATATTGTCCACAGGGTACTTCCCTAAGCGTTGGAAAACCGGCGTGTGCATATTTCTGCACAAAGCCGGCAAAGATCACCGTCAGGCGTCATCGTACCGCCCGATCACATTGCTCAACATCATGGGCAAGCTATGTGAACGCCTGATCCTGACAAGACTCACTGCTACGGTCGACCGGCTGCAACCTCCATTCCAACATGGCTTCACTAAGGCAAGGGGGACAGCGACCCAGATCCTACGTACCGGCAAAATTATTGCAGACGCGCTAGCCGCGGGAGATAGCGTCTCCTTGATATCTACTGACCTCTCGAAGGCCTTCGACTCGATCAACCACAAGGGCCTGATTAACAAGCTTCAGAATAAAGATGTCCCCAACAACGTCTTTAAAATAATTGAAAACTACCTCATAGGCAGAAAGCTGAAAGGTAGATTCAGAACTACCGAAACCGATGACAAACCGATACCTCACGGCGTGCCTCAAAGCTCTATCCTGGGACCGGTAATCTTCAATTTGTACGTCCATGACATCTGGGACATACACGACCGCATCAAAGGACTCAAACTCTCACAGTATGCGGATGACCTCTGCATACTTAACTTAGCCACGAGCCCAGACCATGCGACCATGCGCGCGGAATGGGCAGCGGAAGCCATCATCAACTATTATACGAGATGGGGACTCAAGTGCAATATAGATAAAACTGAGTGCATAATGTTCATGAAAAAGAAAAAATACCGGCCAACGGTGAAACTGAAACGACAAACGCTGCACTACCAAAAACAAATCAGTTATCTCGGCGCTATTTTCGATAAACACATGAAGATGAACCAACACACCGAGAAGGTCGTCAAAAAACTAAAGCAAGTCAGAGGAGCCCTCGCCCCTATAATAGGATACTATGCAAAGATGGAACTGGAAACGAAACTGGCCATCATACAGACATGCATTTTACCGCTGTTGGACTATGGAGTGGTGCAACTACTGTCGAGGTATAGCGCAACAAACCTGTGCAAGATTGAACGCCAATATAGAATGGCACTGAAAAGTGCTGCACAATTGCCAAGGAGAACACCGACAGAAGTGATCTGGGAAATGGCTGACATCGAAGCCTGGCACCTACGTGCCGAGGACCTTAACACAAAGATGCTGGAAAACATCGCAAGATTACAAATAAAAGACCTTGAAACCCCCGGCGACGCCTACATGGCGCACGGCGAATTCAACCCCCTCAGGGTTAATTACAGAATAGGCGAAATATTGTATGACCCTAATAAAAAAGTACATAGGCGATGGCCTATCGATAAAACGAAAGCCCCGCGTCCCCTTAGAATAAGATAGTCTGTAAGCACATAAAACAATAAAACCCGTAATCTGTATAAACTTATATAAACTTATTGCGAATAAATAGAATACAGCCAACACAGATCCATTAGGACATAAGTTAGCTGACTCACCCCTACACGGCCCACCAGCCATAGGGATACTTATGTAGTACACAAAGTAGGCAAATAAATAACGTTCTGATTCTGATTCTGATTGGCAAAACTGGAAGCCGTCTAAAAACAGCTGATTGTGTTCAAAGCATTTCGAATTGCATTGCTTCCGCAAAACACTATCAAAAGTTTATGTGATTAAGACCACCACGCCAAACAGAAAAGAAAGTATTAGAAAAGTATACACAAAATTAATATTATTCAAAGGTACTAAGTGCCCCGATCAGGTTCCTGAATCTACCGTCCACTCTTTAAAAAAATATTACGTTCCTTAGTGTAATTATTTTTTCGCCTTACATATATGTAATTGAGTAGTTAAGAAAGTGCATCATATATTTTAATTAGAAAACTTCCGTGAGTCAGTCATATTGAAATATAGTAACGACGACTCGCTCACGTCTTTAAGGTTCAATTTCGCTCAACATTTTTCAGACCAATATGTCGCCCGTAGTCAATAAGAACCAATCGCGATGGCAGCTTGTCTAGCACTACCTGCTAAATAAATGTTGGCGGCGGCTGTGGCGAGGGCCCGTTTTATTATATATCAATATGTCAGACTCACGGCAATTTTCTAATTAGAATTGCATCTACAGACTTTAGACCTATACTTACGCGCCTAACCACTCAACTGTCAGAAAGGTATGGAAAGCTATCTCGCTTGCACAAGCATGACAAACACCATAAATAAGGTAGGTACATGTTTTGTTAAACCATCGTCTACCGGTTCCTGGGATCCCATGGATCATAACAAAAAAATGCTATAATAATATTGTTTATTTTTTTCGCCGGGAGACGACGCCCATACCTGTTAGTGACAATAACTTGTACGCAATTTCCACGCATTATACCTACAATAACTTTCACGTAATAATTAGCTTTGGCGTCGAAACCCTGGGGACCATGGGGTCCAGGTGCGAAGGCGCTCTTCATGCAAATAGCGGAGCGCCTTGTTGAAATGTCGGGTGACTAGAGGGCTGGCAGCTATTTTGGCCAGAGGATTAGCCTAGCAATCCAAAGAGGAAACGCTGCCAGCCTTCTGGGCACTATAGCTAGTGATGGGGACTTGGGGACATCTTCTTTTTATAGTTTAGTTAGTTTAATTAGGTTAGTGATGTATTATTTAACTTTATATTTTAATTGTGTTTTTTATGTTATTGTATTTGTTTCAAGTTTTAGTTTGTATTAAATTGTAATAAAATTACTTTGCTTTTATTAGCTTATACACTTTAACGAAATAAGAAGTTATTTAGCATGGAATACCGTAAACAAACACTGGGTGCCGAACGGTTCTCTAACTTACCGGTCAAATTGTCGTTATACATTTAAGTATACTTTTTCAATTATTTCAAACAAACAACTTACTCTATCGCTCATATCAATTACATAATGCCTATAATAAGTCGAATTATACAAAATAAACAGAAGCCATGGGGTAATTTTAGTGACATGGTCACCCCACGGGAAGTATATACTCTGTTGTCGTCACTCATTGTGGCACGCGTATAGCAGCTCTTTAGAAATATTTATACTCTAAGGTCAAATGTGTGCCAAACGCCTCAGTATTGCCACTTTGAACTCGACAAATTGCAAATATTGGCATTGCAAATCGGGCCAAAATTATCGAAGTATGGGGCTAGTTACATGGTGATTATTATCACAATACAGAGGGGCTACCGCGAACCGAAAACGAACGAAGTTCGAATATCTCCCTCTCTGTCGCACTTGCTAATTCGTGCGGCAGAGAGGGAGATATTCGAACTTCGTTCGTTTTCAGTCGCGGTAGCCCCTCTGGGGTGCTACCGCGAAGCAAACGAAGTTTTCCCTCTCTATCTCACTTATAAAATTTGATCCCACGGTTCGAAATAATTGCCATACGGTAAATAATAATTGAATAATGTCTTAAAACATGTATATCTTTAAGTTATAAAACTGCATGCAACGGAATATCTCGAACTCTAGTGGCGCCATCTATTCCAGAGCTTTGCGCTGCCTTCCCCATTGACGATAATCACACGATAATATTGATGTCCCTGTATTGTGATAATAATCATAGTGTAAACAGCCCCATTAAAAAAATGAATGAATGACAGCGTGCGATGTTGCATGCGTGACGTGAGAGTACTAGCTAGACGAACACGACGTGAACTATCGTATGACAGTTTTACCATTTCAAAAAATGTATTAATATAGTTATAGCAGATACAATATTTTTACATTTTAGTATAACTCAGACAATAGTACAACAGAAGCAACGCTAAAATTAAGTGATAATTAATATATTTTTCGACTTAAAACGGTGACAGTCACGTTTGTTTATTGGTTAACATCCGCCATTTTGTACTGTCGTTTGTTTAGTGACTCGGTCCTTTCTTAGTGATGCTTTTTAGTTCTTCCGAAAATATAAGTTGTGATTTTTCAAGTGTATTACAATGTTTTTGCTAGAAACGTTGCCTTTAAAGGTATTATATTAAATTGTGTGACTTGTCAATCTGACGTCGGTATATCGTCTACCTATGTGCCGGATGTGTCCTACAATCGGTTAGGGCGATTTTACGTGCCACCTTGAGTGGTGTACGTGTCCCGACACCTATGCTGCCAAGATTATGAGTGGCAACGGGAATCAGGTGCCGTTGGCGCCGAATCAACGTGGCCCCGGACCGTATCCTTTTTTATTTCATGTTATTGTAGCTTTATCATTATATTTACGTAATATATGCCACTTCAGCATCTGGCAGAGCCGCATTCGCGAATCTCTGTTTACTGTAAGTCAACTTTACGTGAACTTGTGGAATATGCTACCAAAATCAGTATTAAAGTTTTAAATACACTTGTATTGTGTTCTGTTTAATAGTTTTATTCAGTTGAAGATAGTCAGTTGACCATTAATGTTTTCATGCTGAATGATAATGGCAACATGTCCAAACAATTACAAGTATGTTTGATTTTGCTAAAATGGATGTTTAAATCAGTGTAATTATTAAGTACTAACAATTCACAGTGATCAATTTAGAAATAAGAGTTGTGATTCAGCATATATCAACTGAATGTCATAAGAGTTTAGAGACATAATACAATTACTAGATAGTGAGAAGTGAGAAAGGTACTTGCTTTACATGACATTGCGAGTGCCATTTGCTGGATTGTGCGAATGATCCTATGATTGTTTTTGGAGGTTTTAATGTAAGTTCTTTATGTATAACCCTATGATTGTTACTATGTATAATTGGCCAGAGAAGAGACATACATACATTAAAAATGGTATGCATTTGTTTAAAAATCAGTCATACCAAAAAGTAGATGATATCTATGCAAAGTAAAATATTGATTACTTTTAAAATACTTAACAATGCAGTTAACATAAAGGTAATATCTAACAAAATGAGTACATTACTAAATTTCTTGCAAGTAACTGTATCTCCAGTTTACCATACACATTACACATACACATTATGCGAACACATTTTTATTACAAAGAAACAGTTGTTTATAATGGTTTCACTGGAATTTTAACATGTTCACTTCGACCCAAAGATCCATGCTTGTATGGTTAATTACAGTTAAATACTTGTCCGCAGTGAAGGTGTTAATTTGCAATGGTACAGTTTATGTCAATATGTATGCAATTTTTGCTTTATTAATATGGAATAAGGTAGGATTGTTAACATAGCTTTGATTTTAAGTGTGAAAGTTGCACTACTTACCTATTTCTAAACCGTTTATCAATTAACTCGCCCCACCATGCATGTTCTATCTCCATATGGTCATAATTTTTTTTAAATGGTGCTCAAACATGTGCATCTTAAAGTTCAATTTTCAATGCATATCTCAGATGTCATAACATTACATGGGTTAAATAAGCATTCATAATATAACTAAGAAAATAAACTATGGTTTGCCTATGCTCACTGGCAAACTGGCTGTACCTATGGGACTTCATAAGAGACTTGGATAATTTTTTCGGTTTTTGAATATTGCAGACTCGGAGATTGGTTGCAATATCTTTGATATGGTGTTTGAGCATCAGCAAAATGACAATGTATAATTTTGTATGGAACCTCTTGGTATTTTACATGATTGGCTGGAGTACCACTTTGTAGTAACCAAGAAGTATGACAGATGAGAGCACCTGGAAGTTTAAAAGATTGATTAGGGACTATAACTTTTTATGACAATAACAGAAAAACGAGCATCAGTTATACCCTCTCAACAGGTACAATAAATACATAACATAGTTCTGACATTTATACTTATCTGTATTCAATAATCAGCTGTTGATATCATAGAACTAGTGTTTCATTGTGTTTTTCTAACACAAGTCTAGTCTGTGGTATTATAACAGTTGTATCCTTTCATAAATCATATTTTTGCTAAGACTCATGTTCATGTTAACCATTGCATGACTTGTGATGATAGAAATTGATAGCTAGTTCTTACTATGTATGCATGTAATGTTTACTTCTAGTTAAAGTATGGAACTAAATGTTTATTGTTTATTCCTCTTATTTGCAATGTGTTCTGTTGATTAACAACAGCATTCTTATTACTGACTAATACCTACTTAGATGTCAGTAAGTGACCATTTCAAAATTTTACAAAAAATTTCATAAATTTGTAGTCCAATACAGTGGAAAATTGGCACATTCATTATTCATCATGGCACCATCAACCCAATCTGATTTAGTTTCAAATGTGCCTGTACGAATTCCTAAAGTACAAAACCATCATGTATTTGTCACGGTGAACAGTACAGTGAGCATAGGAACGAAAACTAAGGAGCCGAAACGGACTTATTTTGTAACTAATTTTGAGCTGAGCATCAAACTCGTAATCGTGTACTGATTATTGAGGAAAATATCGAATAAATAAAACATCCGAATTTATTTAAGGATTGGGTTATTTTCAAATTCTATAGGTAGATATCCGGAGCGCTCGTGGCCCAGCGGCGCCCGCGTACCGCGTGCCGCGTTAAGCAACGTCGGCCGAGCACAGTTCTTTGATGGGTGACCGTTTTGAGTGATTATTAAATGAACGATCCCGTGCTTTGGAAGGCACATTAAGTCGTTGATTCCGGCTGCTGTCTATGATAGCAATTGTTAAGCCAAGTAGGAGACCTTTGGGCAGGTTTAGAATTTCTAATATTCAAGTTGCCCACTCACTTGACTAGCCTAATTAAAATAAGGTCTGGTTTCTGCTCGGGTTGGAAGGTCAGATGGCAGTCGGTTCCGTACAAACCATGTAAAAACTAGTGCCTACGCCAAATCTTGGTATGAGGTAGCGGACCCCGAGCATCCTTCAGGATGCAACGGTATGAATGATTCATGTCTATGGAGATCGCTATATTTGATAGCCTGATAGGTAATCTGCTAACATATCACATATTCTGCGAACATTTTAATTATTTGCTTTATGTCTTAAAAGACAAACGGTGAGACATAAAGACACATGCCGGAACGGACAGAATGACATGCTGAAATATAAGGGTCCTTTATTGTTTGCTACAGAACCCCAAAATATAAGCTGATTTAGCTCCTAGTGTTGGGCGTAATTAATTACTTTAGTAATTTCGTATAGGTAATTATTAGTAATTGAAGTCAATGTAATTGCGATTGCATGTAATTGTATTTAATTAAGAAAATGCAATCTATTTTTAACCTTATACCCCAGCACTATGATTGTAATTTTATTGACACGTATGTGATCGATAAATCGTACTAAAGGGTTCAGTTTTATAAATTAGCAACCTTTTTTTAATTTTTACTTTTATAGAAGATTTATATTTAAAATAGATTGTCGAATAGCTAAGCGTACTTATTTAAGCCAGAAAATAAAAAATAGCTCCGATATTATCAAAACAACATGGAAAGTCATTAATGTGGAAACTGGCAGATCAAAGCACATAATGAATGATCCTAAATTAAAAATAAATGGCAAAATTATAGATTCAAGTTTAGAAGTAGCAACAGTATTCGAAAATTTTTTTAGTGAGATACCAGTATCCACAACACAGTATTTAAATTCATCACCTTCGTCTGCCATTGTGTTATTAAAAGACAACGCCCCAGAATGTAGTAGAGATTTTCATTTTGTACATGTTAATGCCGCAGACGTAGTAAAGGCATTTAAAACAATTAATGTCAAAAAAACTAGTGACCTCTGGGGAGTCTCTGTCCATTCTGTCAAATTTCTAATAGAAGTCATAGCGCCTGATTTAGTGGTTGTATTTAATAACAGTGTTGATTGTGGTGAGTTTCCTGATCTAATGAAATACAGTATAATAACTCCTTTATTCAAGTCTGGTAGCACTTTTGACCCCACTAATTTTAGACCAATATCTGTGCTACCTACATTTAGCAAAATTTTTGAAAAACTAGTTTTGTCCCAATTAATAAAACATTTTAATGCTAACAATTTAATGCATCATAAGCAGTTTGGTTTTACGCGGGGCCGCTCGACAACTGACGCTGCTGTCGAGCTAACAAAACATATATTCGATGCCTGGGAGGAGTCACATGATGCCTTAGGTATCTTCTGTGATTTGTCCAAGGCCTTCGACTGCGTATGTCATGAAACTTTGATCAGGAAACTACACTACTATGGAGTTCGAGGATCGGCACTGAATTTGCTAAACTCTTACTTACATGATAGAATACAAAGGGTCGACGTGAATGGACAGCGATCGCCGGGTTCATTGGTCTCTATGGGTGTACCGCAGGGATCAATATTGGGACCTTTCCTATTCCTTATCTACATAAATGACTTGCCATACCTCGTAAAGACCCACCATGATATAGTATTGTTTGCTGACGATACCTCACTCATATTCAAAGTCACACGGCAACAACAAGCTTGTAATTATGTATCTAATGCCATTTCTAAAATAGTTAATTGGTTTAATGTCAACAATTTATTGTTAAATGAGAAAAAGACTAAATGTATTAAGTTCGTCACGAGTAACGTAAATCACACGCAAACTAGTGTCACTGTGAAAGATGAGGAATTGGAACTAGTTGATAGTGCTGTTTTTCTTGGTTTGACATTAGATTCAAAACTCCAATGGGGTCCCCATATTGCTAATCTCTCGAATAGACTGAGTTCTGCAGCATTTGCAGTGAGCAAGATCCGTCAATTAACAGACGTGAAGACAGCTCGATTAGTATATTTTAGTTACTTTCATAGTATTATGTCGTATGGTATTTTACTCTGGGGCAGTGCTGCAGAGATAAATACTGTCTTTATTCTGCAGAAGAGGGCTATTCGAGCAATATATAAGATGAAACATAGAGACTCACTTAGAGATAAGTTCAAGGACATTAATATAATGACAATGCATTGTCAATACATCTATGACAATATTGTGTATGTACACAAAAATATTGTAAATTTTAGACAGAACTGTGACATACATAATATTAATACTAGAAACAAATATAAGCTTGCGGTACCCTCCACTCGGCTCCAAAAAATAAGAAAATCATTCATGTGTAATTGTGTAAAGTTTTATAATAAACTACCTACAAACGTGACTAATTTATCTATTAATAAATTCAAGACTTATGTAAAGCATAAACTCATATCGAAAGCATATTATAGCACAAAAGACTACATGAATGATAAAACACCGTGGGTATAATTGTGGTTGAAATACTAATTATATTTTAATAATTATGACATTACATCTTAATGACTATTTTCATAACTATGACATTAGATGTTGACGTTAAATTTTCCTCTTGACATTCAGATTTTATTCTAGAAACTGTCTAGATTATACAATTTTTTATGTTTTTATTTTACATATTGACGATCTTTTTGTGAATTTATTATACTCTCTTTTGACATACATTATAGTAACTCATGTCTTTTTTAAAATTTCATATGCATCAATAAATTGCTCTGAATAATTAGATTCAATTTATGTAATATATAACTGACGATTCAAAAGTGCTTGTTGCTAGGCCTATTTGAATAAAGAATATTTTGAGTTTGAGTTTGAGTTTATAGAAAAATATTATAAAATAGATTGCTTGATATTAAGTTACTATGTTCGTAGCTGGCATTTACATGTATCAATTTGTTACTGAATATAGGGTAACGTTAATTAACCTTTTTTATGCCTTAAAATCTCATCATTTAATTAATGCATTTCGAATTTGTCTCAAATAGCATTTTTGCTAATGGTATTAATATTGAATTATAATAAAAACTCTCTTAACATCGCTTGTTAGCCTTAAAGTCATAATAAATAGTTTGAGGCGAACGAAAAAATTGAGATTATGACACAGACAACGAATTATATCTCGTTATGTCGTTCTTATTCAAATTTATATACTACCATTTCGTTCGGTAGCGATATTATTATTATTATTTGATGTCTTACTCTGGTTAGTCTGAGAAGCTCCCAAAAAAAATTATGGACCGGGTGGCTGACTAAATGTTTTTTCAAAATATGTACAATTATAAAATCGAATAACATAATCGAATATCGAAAAACAGCGAGTCTATTTACGTTATTTGAAATTTTGGGGCGTTTCCATAACACACATATATGAAAATAAACAATGTCAACTAATAGAATACCATTTCAGTTTAAAATTTAAATAAAGAAAAATACACGTGAGGTTTCGTTGGGGGGGTGGGATCGCCTAGAAGGAGGGGGGGAGTCTAAAAGGGGGCCAAAAAATGTTGGTAACTAACTTTGATGAAATGTCGTACGAATGTTCATTGATGGCCTTGTTTTCGTCTTCCAAAAGTCATGAGGATAGAGTCCCCGCTATCTTAGAAAAATTACTCCATCCGGAAGATATTCGCATTTTGTGCGAAATCTACGTACCCTATTAAAATATGGTCAAGGGCAACATTGAAACTTAGTAAATTGTGCACTAACATAACCGTGACGACAAAACATGTCTTCGTGGAGTAAAATCCATCTATGTGTGAGATTTTCCGTTAATGTCTTCCAGAGGCGAATATCTGAATTAGAAGCTTGCAAAAACTTCAAATCTACTTAAATTTACACAATAGGATATAATTATTATAAGACAATTTAGACTTGTAAATATATGAACATCGTATAATAAGTATACACCAATGTAAATCATCACTATCACTACATAGTATAAAACAAAGTCGCTTTCTCTGTCCCTATATCCCTATGTATGCTTAAATCTATAAAACTACGCAACGGATTTTGATGCGGTTTTTTTAATAGAAAGAGTGATTGAAGAGGAAGGTTTATATGTATAATAACATCCATTAAATAGTGCACCCGTGCAAAGCCGGGGCGGGTCGCTAGAATTCAATATGTTAATGAACCGTTTCATTATGTAAGACATATGATCTCTAAAACAGGCCAGCGCGCACGAAGATGTAATAAATACACTTATTAATAACTTTTATTTCTCCATTGGATGTTTTGCAACTAAACTTTTTAAAGGGTTTATTTTAGTGTCCGACCGAAACACGTTTTTTTGCCGAAACCGAAACCGAAGGTTCAGCTTTGGCTCTAGTTTCGGCCGAAACCGAAACCGAAACTTGTATAGACGTGTGAAAATCGTCAAATAAAGTGTGCCATTTTTTCTAGACATATAAACAATGTAACTAGGGATTGCAATCCGGTATTATTCTCAATCCAGCTGGATTTTACTTTATCCTGGTGGATCGAGCCGGTTCAGCCAAATTGGAGTTGAACGATTGCCTTTATAAAACAATGTCAACTTTGGTGGCAAAGAAGGGTTTTTCTGGCCCCATTCGAGTCATATCACCAGATCTGTTAGGCCAGAGTACTTGTACCTTGGCCTAACAGATCTGATAATATTACTCACTGGAGTATGCTGATAAGCTTAAGTACAAGTAAGAGAAGTTCCCTGCATTGGAATCAAAGTATGATTTTGTCCCTCTTGTGGTATACTGCAGGATCCTGGTGTTAGGAAGCCAAGGAATTTGTTATAGATTTGGGTCAACGACTGAGAGATAGACTATATAGTGCAGCAGATTTTTGATTGATTGATTGAAGCGTCTTATTGATTTGCATTAGTGCCCACCTGACAAAGAATTGCAGATTGTGATTGACGGTTTACCATTACTGCCTTTTTGTGAAATAAACGTTATTTATATATTCATTTTATATTAACAATGCCACGTTGTAACGATCGCACAAATTCTGAATATGCGCGAGAATGTTTATTTTCATTTTTTTAAAGGCAAATCAATTTTCGTAATTTGTTTTAGCGCTCTTCTTAAGGCCTATCGGAGTTATCTATATCGGAATATTGCCCGATCCGGTGCCCATCGAGATACTGGATCCAGCCGGATTACCGTACCTGTCCCGACGGACCAGATTGCAATCCCTAAATGTAACACAGGATAGTTCGTGTAGTGTGGTATAAAATAAATCAATTTTAGTACTTAACAAGAGATAAAATAGCTAAAATAAAATGTATTCTGCTGGCGGAGTCGGGCGAAGTTATCATAAGGCACCAGAAATTAGACGAACGCGATCCGCAAGTACAATGTTGTAAAAGTTTCGGCTCGGCCGAAAGGTTCGGCAGTTTTTTGGCCGCAACCGAACCTTCGGCCGAAACATGATTTTTAGGCCGAAACCAGCCGAAACCGAAACCGAAACCAAAACCGAAACTTCGGTCGGACACTAGTTTAATTTATACAATTAAAAAAAGAAGTCCTTACTGACTGACTGACTGACTAATCAACGCACAGCCGAAACTGCTAACGCTAGAGTTGATTTTTGCACAGTCGGTTACATTTATACCGAAGGCTAGGCATAAGAAAGGATTTTTCGAAATTCATCCCCTAAGGGGTAAAACAAGGGATGAAAGTTTGTATAACACGTATTTATTGAAGTGAAAGATTTGAAACTTTGTGTATAGACTCCCTGTTTAAGTATATTAATGGCATATTTCAGCGCTTTAGTTTTAGCCGTGAATTTGTAATCCATGCTCGATTTACTATTTTAATTAAAACTTTAATTGTGCAAAAAATTTTAATAAAGCGGAAACATACGTGCAAGTGAAATGATAATTAGATACCTATATTAAAATGTTTTTTGCACCTGAAAACAGCACATAAACAATTAATGAAATTAGTTTTTAATAACATGGCAGATTTTTCTCCTATACCTTTGGAGAGTGGTAAGTATATCAATGGCGTCTCCAGTCATAAATGCTCCAAGGTTAGAAGCAAAGTTATGAATTTAGACTTGACTTCCTCTCACGCCCGCTATGTTGAATTTTCTTAAAGTGCACAAACATAGGCAGAATTAGGAAAAATCTAACACCACTTTAATTGTTAGAATCCATCAAGCATCTTGACTTGGAAATGGCAGCAAGATATCAGTACTTAACGATCTGTTCAAACATTTTAAACCATTACCATTCTTTTAGATTTAGCCGTAGTTGGGTAAATTGTTAATATTTATATCTCATATCTTATTGAGTAAATCTAAGTTGATTTCAAATTCTTGCAAGCTTCAAATTCAGATATTCTCCCCTGGAAAGACATTAACGGAAAATCTCACATATGGATTCATTTTACTCCACGAAGACATATTTTCTCGTCACAGTTACGTACTACAGGTTAGTGCAGAATTTACTAAGCTTCTATGTTGGCCTGGACCATATTTTAATAAGGTACGTAAATTTCGCACAAAATGCGGATATCTTCCGATTGAAGTACATTTTATAAGATAGCGGTGGCTCCTGGGGCCTTTTGGGAGATGAAAACAAGGCCATTAGTGAACATTCGTTCCAAATTTCATGAAAGTTACCAACATTTCGAGGTTTTGCTTCCTCGCTCGGCTCGGATTTTATGCTATACTTTGTAACTATTTTTTCATATAAACATTTGTTCTGAATGGCAACATGAATAAAAAAATATGCATATTCGCTATTCAATTAGAAATGAGGGTATATAGGTACTAGTGTTCAACACCGGTCATAAAATACCTATAGTCAGAGAACGTATTTATTTTTATACTTATGAAATGTACTCGACTTTACCTACTATTTATTAACTATCGTCTATATTTCAATTCGGACACCTGTCATACGCAGAGGAACTAAATGATGTAAGGTAAATGTCCCTGTGCTCGACACTGACCCGATACATGGCACTCTCAATGTTACGTCATAGTGACAAAGGTCATCAATATGTGTCAACTATTGGCCGTTAAGGTGTCGAGCACTGGGACGTTTACCTTATATAAGTAACCGGTGGAGTAAAAACCGTTTTTTGTTTTTCTACCGGCATAGCTAGGATTCAGTTGAACTTACATTCGGCGATAAAACAAGTCGATATATTTAAAAACGGAAAACATCACATTACTGCGGAGAAAATAGCCAGTTTAAGAATAGAAAAAAAGAAGATTTTTATTCTGTCGGCGAATGCCTTCAATTGGATTAGATGCGAGTTAAATGGGTAACTGGGCAATCTATGACTGCGTTTTCTTCTTAAAGACTTGTATTGACACGTACTAGCATTTCACTACGAAAACACCAGTCGACGGCTAGCAACCCTCGCCGACTCACAAACAAAAAGTCGAACTGCCCTTGTCATTTTCACTGGGTAGCCATGCATGTTTTTTTCTCTCAACGTAGGTACGATATACTACTCGCCGTTATAGCACGGAGACTACCGCGTTGACACGATCGTTGCATTTCCATCTAGGAATGAAGCGAGCAGTGAATACTGCAACACGCTTTTCGCTCAATAGGCTAACAACCGCTTGGTGTGGGGCTGACTAGGAATACGGCGTTGGGTGACGCCCAAAATTTGTGGAGGTGAACTAAAAGATGTCTTTGTCCTTTTCTGGCATAACATCCCCTTCCCGTGCTTAGCAAGATGAAATGTTCAACGGTGTGATATTTCATAGTTGTTTTCTTCGCAAATAATTGGTGTTGTTCATAAAAGAATAGTTTCTTTTGAAATAATATTGAATTAGGAGTATAGTAGAGTAGTATGGATTGTTCGAGTAAAAGTGAAAGTGTCACGGCGGTATTAAATTAAGTGCTAGCGTAGAGCCATGTAACGCGCGTTTCCTTATCGATTTTCTGTATGCTGCAATAAACTAGTATTTAAATCGCGAATTCCGTGTTAACATTTTAGCAAAATGCGTAATTTCGAAGTACTTCATGACAGAACATCCTGAAGTAGAATATGTATACAATAACGGTGCTGATATACTTCATTAAATCAGATTGTATATTATAATTATCTTTAATATAAGCATCCGTCAAATAAAAGATAACAGAAGAAGCTACTAGATTTTATGTAATTAAAGAGATGAAACACTATTAAGTATCGCCTTATGCCGATGATCGTATCGCCATTGTTTTGGGAATGGTTCAACATTTGGCTCGTTCAATTTTTAAAAGATTTGTATCATGAAATTAAAATGGTGGCACTAAGAGGAACCAACAGTTCGTTGAATTCTTTGTCGCATGTATGTGGTAATCATGGAGGCCAGTCACAGCAGAATGCGATTGACGTGGCACAGAGTATACAAACATCGCTAAACATGCCCCAGGCGGCCGTCACGCAGCACATCAATGCAAGTCAAATCAATTTGCCGCTGAGCAATGTTTCGCTGCAATTTATACCGCAGCAGGCGAACCCAACCTCTCTCAAGCATGAACAGTCTTCTTCTCGCTACTCCAACTCCAACTGTATGCTGCCTTCACACCATTACAGATTGCTAACACAAGCTAGTAAGTTAATATTAACAAGTGATGAAACCCTGCTCTATTATTTTATTTATTATTGTTTACAGTTGTTTTAATGCAGTATTACTTATTACGCAATTCAAAACATTAAACACTCAACTGGTCGTTCCCATCAATAGCTTTAGTTTAGAGGAACATGTTCGTTGAACTTATTGTTGTAATTAATGGCAGTTTATTAGGTACTTAGGGAAATTGGCTCCTCCCTCACCCCCAAAACTGAGATGATTTTTTGTTGATATTTCCGCAATTAAGTAGGTGCAGAACTAGACTGACATTTACAACTTGCAAGTTGTTAACTCACTTCGTTTTTTATTATAAACAATTTTCCTTAGCGCATATATCCAGTTATCCACGGGCGCCTACACCACACAGTGAGTTGATATCTTAATTATTGTTGTAATTTTTTTTACTCGCGTTATTGGGTTATTGAGCAATTTTTGTGTTGTACAGGAACGGAATGCTACCATCCCTCGGGCGGCACCGGGGCGGGCTTCATGCCGAGTTCGGGCGGCGGCGCGCAGCCGGCGCCGCAGCAAGGCCTCCGGGCGCAGCCGGCGCCACAGCAGTCGGCGCCACCGGCACCACCGCAGGACATGACTAAGAACTCTATGGTAAGCTCATACATATTGTAGGTTCAGTCAAAATGAGTGCGTTAATAACGCATCAATCAGCGCAGGCCCGCGCGAAATATAATGCATGGAAAGTTAAGCACACGTGCGTAGGTAACCGTGCAGTTATCTGGTAGTTCTGATTTTTTGCAGACTTGTTTATGATGTTGACCTAATGAATAATCGAAGTTTGTGACCTTGAGCGCCGAGCGCAAGTATGTCCAAAAACGAAAAACCGATTATAACCTTAAATGACTAGTTGCTGACAGTACCTTCTCAGGAAGATTTTCGAGAATACTAAATTTGCTACAATATGGGACTAGAATTGTCTCTGTAGACCCGCGATAAAGCCTTTCAAAGTTTGCGAAATTCGAAAAAATGATAAACTTTGAAACGCTTTATCTCGGAAAATATTTGGTGTACAGAAACATTTTTAGTCTCATATTGTAGCAAATTTTGTCTACTTTAAAAACGGTACTGGCAGCAACTAGTTCTTTAGGGTTATAATCTGTTTTTTATTGATAAATGTCATTTTTTTTTAAATCTAAATATTTTCAAAACTTTTTAAAGATACTATATGAGACTAGAATTGTCTCTGTAGACCGAATATGGAAAATGGTCGATGGCTGAGATGCGCGTCATACTCGTGATCGGGTGCTGTTTCTGGAGTCCGGTCTGTTCATGCTTGCTAAGACATAGTGGCTACGTTAATACTAGTGTCTTTTTACTATATACATTTCTAACAATATTAAATTAATTTTAATTTTGACGCTCAGAGACCATGTACATCTCTGGGATATTATATTAATTTCATTATACTCCTTGTTTAATCTTGAGACCTTATACATCTCTAACTTTACTGATGTTGTAATATTTGTAATAGATAACTTTGCAAGTTTATCTTCACTGTATGACATTAATTTTGTTATAATTGTAAACTCGAGATTATTATTCCTTCTTGAACTGTAAATTAATATTTTGACATGAAAAATGTAGTACTTATTATAGTCAGACTTTCTTAAATTGTAAATTAATATTTTGACATGTTGAAGTGCCCTTGTGGCCTATTTGCAGAATAAATGTTTGATTTTGATTTTGAATAGTTTCCGAGATAAAGTCAATAGAAGTTTATCATTATTTCGAACTTCACAAACTTTGAAAGGCTTTATCACGGAAACGCTTGGGTCTACAAAGCCAATTTTAGCTTTTTATTGTATCAAATTAAAAATACTTTATAACGTACTACTAACGTTAACGGTACTATGAGCAACTAGTCCTTTAGGGTTATAATCGCTTTATCGATTTGACAAAGTTGCGTTCGGCGCTCGACTTCAAAAACTTGGATTATTCATTGGGCCAACATAATAAGTAAGTCTGCAAAAATCAGAACTACCGGATTTGACGCAAGCTCAGAATGTGTAAAGTTACCGCATTTTGTGACGTCTATGTGCCGCTGCTACCACGCGTTGATAGGTACTGCCACGCTTTTCATACACCCTACAAGTCTGACTGATCCTTTAATCGTCTTTGTGTCATCATAAAGGATCGCCGCCATCGACATTTAAAACACGTTAATGATTTGGCAGCAAAATATAATATTGACTGAAACGTGATGCATAATACACGTCAGTCAGTGCGTACGTAAAACTTATTTATATTATAGCAGAACCACTAATACCATATGTCCTACTGAAGCAGAAGTGATTAACTGATGATGGTATATTAAATTTTTCAGACCGGCCATAGCTTCGTGGCACCGCAGAGCCAAACGCCGCAGAATCGGCCGCAGTTTCACAACTACCAGTTCCGGCCGGGTCAGCACGGAACGAGACCCAATACGCACCCTAGGTATATTCAAATGTACCAACTTAATTTTTTCCTCTATTCGTAGGCGCTAATCTTTAGGGTTAGTAGCCAAAATGAATAATCGAAACCCTTATAGTTTAGTCATATCCGTCCGTGAGTCTCAGGCCAGGTGTTTTACTCAATATGGCTTATTAAATATCAATGAAAATTGTTTTGAACAATATAGTTCTGGTCCCATTCCAGGACACCACACTCGACCAGATTCGAGTTACATTTACGGATTTTTTCGTTGAATTCCGCCAATTTGGTTTGGCAACATTCGGAATCGGATTCAGCAGCCTTTTTTACTTCAGAAGGTATGGAGCCGAAGCGCGGGGTTCCATCCGTGTTGAAGTGCGATGACTGTATTTTCTTCTGATGGATCCAGCTAGAGAACTTTCTCTTCAGATAATTTTCCGTCCAAACATGCCTTTATAATATCGCAGTTTTCTTTAAAATATATATACTGTATTTTTTATTATTTATTATTGCAGTTGGAAGGGTTAATCATATCGATTATTAATCTCATTGACCCCTATCGGTTTTTAGGGCTCCGTACCAAAATGGTAAAAAAGGAACCCTTATGGTTTCACATCGCTAAATATCTCAGGAACTACTTACTTTCGCTATCCATCTGAAGTTTGAAACAGGTTATAAAGAATGGTAACCTAGATGCATAGAACATGTCTTTTAAAAATATATATTTTTTATTTTATATGAAAAATGACTGATATAAGGTGGTTCAAAATTTGAAATTCTAGTTAATATGTCAAGTGGGGTGTCATAAGAAAGAGCTTGAGTTGCACATTCTAAAAAAAAATTTTATATATTTTTTTTACGTTGAGATATTTTCGGTTTATGGAGGAAAATGTAAAGAAAATATCCATGGATACTTCACACGACTATGTGCGTTGAATTTTGTTTTTATACACCGGTTACATGTATGGATTGCCGCCTAATTTAATATTTTTATATAATTTCACATCACTTTTATTTAGCGGTTCACAGAATACACCTTCCTACCAAATTTCATAATTATAGTGCTTATAGTCTCCGAGTAAACCGGCTGTGAAAGACGGGCGGACAGACATGACGAAACTATAAGGGTTTCGTTTTCGCCATTTTGGCTACGGAACCCTAAAAATGGCAACCCTACATTAACCTAAAAAAGTATTTTGATGTTTTATTCTTTAGATTTGTCGGCGTGATGAGGGATTGCCAGCCTCGTATCCCTATCCGAATATACCAACTTGACCGGCAATTCCTATTTTCCCGGCCTCTTACATTACTGCTCTGTACATTACTGCAGAGGCCGTGAAATACGGGGTTGCTGGCCGAGTAGTTACAGATGACCGACTGTTAGGCCATCTAGAGATACGAGGCCAACAATCCCTGTTTGCGCCGAGGCTTGTACAGTGTTTTTCTCAAAAAATGCAATGAAATTTGAAAATTATAAGAAAACTGAATGAAATTCAAATATGCATTGATAAGTGTAGTAGATACAATCCCTATTCGTCCCGGTTCCGCTGCATATCGGGTAGAGTCAGTTCGACCCAGGTCGAGCCTAGCTGAGTGGCTAGATCTAGTGAACCAGCGTAAAAACTCACTAGCTCGATTCCACTCACACCTCAGATTTGGTTGAAGCCGCTCAACCAATCTCACTGGAGCACAAACTCAGAATAATCCAGTGTTTAAGAGCGCGTTCACCAAAAGCGCTCGCTCAAATTCGGTATTTAGACAGCGATCGCGCGGCAAAGTGCGCTTGTGTGTGTAGACACGCTACTAGCTGACCCTACAAACACACTCACACCCAGAACGCCCGAGCCAAGCGCGCCATCCTCTTCTAACCTTCTAAAAATAATATAGGTACAAAAGTGATAGCGTGCACGGTAGGGTTGCGGTAGAGGTGGCGCAAAGGAGTGAACGCGCTTGATACTTGCGTCAATGAAAACCAAACCAACAACATATTTCATTTACTTCGCTTAAGTGAGGCAGTTATCATCTTGTTTTTAGTGCTCATATTTTCTTTCTATACTTTAACAGATAGTTTTTTATTGTAATAATAATAAAAAGGAAGGTGGTTTTTGATAATAGACAGTAACAAGGGGTTTTCTGAGAGTTAATTACAGCCAATTAATACGCTGCTTGACAATGCTTTGAACAGGGTCTTACATTATTAATAATTGTTTTATTAGATTTTTCCGAGACCAATTAAAGCCCAAAAGTATAATTTAAAATTTAATTATTCACGAATTCAACGAACGAACGCGGGGTGTAAGCAAACCGGGCAGAAATCGGAGACAATGTTATACCTATAATAGAACAGTCGTATAGGTGGTTTATTCTGACATGTGAAAGACGTCTACTTACAACTTGTATGACAAATGACAACACGGCATTCGCGATGATGGCGGGTAACGATTTTGATGTTTGAAAATTAATCATTTTTTTAAATCTATCTTTTACTTCGAGATTGAAATGTGTGTATATGTTTGTAAGGCTACAATATACTACAGGAAATAAAGATTCTTTGAGTGAATATTATTCATACGACTCCACTAGCCTGTCGTCACTCGTCAGGTCCGTTTGATGTATTTGCCGCGTTTGCTACTGACTCACATTCATATTTTCTCTATTAAATTGTAAACGTAATGGAAACGTCAAAAGGTACTATACTACACCAAATTCACTTTCCTAATACCCTGATTGCACTGGTGGAGCGAATAAATTATGCAATAAATAATATACATGTAGAATAAAAGATTTTTAAGGAAAGAGAAAATTTGCTCCCCGCACGAACTTTGAACCCCCTTTTCACCCCTTTAGTGGGGCAATTTAGAAAAACGCTGAAATACACCATTGATATATATAAACACAGATTCTATATACAAAGTTTCATGTCTCTCACTTTAATAAATACGGTTTTTCATACAAACTTTGGACCCTCGTTTCTTCCCCTTAGGGGGTGAATTTTGAAAAATCCATTCTTATTGCACCTTTAGGTCTTATAAGGAACCTACTTGCCAAATTTGGAATCTCTAGAACCAGCGGTTTGGGCTGTGCATTGATGTCAGTCAGTCAGTCAGTTTCTTCTTTTATATATTTACTAGCTTTTACCCGCGGCTTCGCCCGCGTTATAAAAGTAATTTTTAACCGTCTACAAAAAAGGAGGTTCTCAGTTTGATCCGTATGTTTGTATGTATGTATGTAGATACGTATGGATGTCATTTCCGTAATCGGCACCCCGTGGAACCATAAAGACGACACCTATATAAATTTTTAAGATAAATTAATTTCCGCCATCTTGGATTTGAAAATGGATGTCATTTTCATAGTTGGCACCCCGAGGAACCTCGAAGATGACAACCATATCGATTTATAAGACAAATAAATGTGCGCCATCTTGGATTTGAAAATGCATGCCATTTTCGTAATCGGCACCGCGAGGAACCTCGAAGACGACACCCATATCGATTTTTATAAAAATAAATATCTGCCATCTTTGATCTGAAAATGAGTGTCATTTTCGTAATCGGCACCCAGAGGAATCTCGAAAATGACACCCATATTGATTTTTAAGAAAAATAAATGTCCGCCATCTTTAATTTGAAAATGAATGTCATTTTCGTAATCGGCACCCCGAGGAATCTCGAAAATGACACCCATATCGATTTTTAAGAAAAGGAAATATTTGCTGCAAAAACTTGGAACCCTCTTTTCACCGCTTAAAGGGAGCATTCCGAAAAACGCTGAAACATGTTTTGTTGTATTTAAACAAAGAGTCTATATACGAAGTTTTAAATCTCTCACTTCAAAAAAGATTTGCTCTCCGTACAAATTTGGAACCCCCTTTTGAACCCTTTAGGGGAGCAATTTCAAAAAACGCTTAAATATGTTTTGTTGTATTTAAACATAGAGTCTATGTACGAAGTTTTAAATCTCTCATTTCAAAAAAGGTTTGCTCACCGTACAAACTTGGAACCCCCTTTTGAACCCTTTAGGCGAGCAATTTCGAAAAACGCTTAAATACGTTTTGTTGTATTTAAACATAGAGTCTATATACGAAGTTTTAAATCACTCACTTCAAAAAAGATTTGCTCCCCGTACATACTTGAAACCCCCGTTTCACCCTTTTAGGGGAGCAATTTAGAAAACGCTGAAATACGCCATTAATATATTTAAACACTGACTCTATATACAAAATTTCATGTCTCTCACTTTAATAAATACGGTTTTTCATACAAACTTTAGACCCCCGTTTCACCCCTTTAGGGGGTGAATTTTGAAAAATTCTTTCTTAGTGCACCCCTAGACCTTATAAGGAACCTACGTGCCAAATTTTGAATCTTTAGAAACAGCGGTTTGGGCTGTACGTTGATATGTCAGTCAGTCAGTCAGTCAGTCAATCAGTCAGTCAGTCAGTTTCTTCTTTTATATATTTAGAAGAAAGATAGTTGAGTAGTGAAAATCACCTTACAATGAACATGACATCATCAAAATCTTGACATACGTGAGCGAAGAACAGGGTAAGTAGAAGGCATAATTGCATATTTACAGAATTATTTAGACCGAAATGTCTTTAAAAGTCGAATAGCGTAATAAATCTGTCTAATACATATTAATTATTTACGCCAACTTTACATTTACATAAGTTGGGTGTAACTTAACTTACCTTGCCTCGTTTGCCTCTTTTAGACTTGAAGTATTTTTTTTTCTTCCTAACACAAGTATAAACCGACTGTTTGCGACCCATGCTAGAATCAACATGAAATAAGTAATTATTAGTTTGCTAAAAATACATTTGTACATCAGTCTATAAGAAAACTACATAAATTTTAAAAAACATCGATGATCAAATGTGGTTGGTCGCGGTATAATCACGTTCAGAGCGTTCGCGCCGCACAAATGGCGGTTGGTATGAAATTGACACAGGTCCTGCCTCGACAAGCGCTCGCGCCGTACTGAGGATTCTTCCCGCGCGCAAACAAATATATACAACTTTTGAATCTTTTTTGACAGTATAATTTTTAAAATAATAATTATTGTTTTTACTGAAATATATTGCCAAATACATGAATTTTAATGTGTAATATAAATAATTGTAATAATCCTTCAATAATACTGAAAAAAACCGTCTGTTTTGAGCATAATTTTGTTGAAAAATTAGCGTAAGAAAAATGTTTCTGTAAGAGTATGTATGAAAAATAATAAAAAATTGAGGCCGCAGCGTAAATTAACAACATATAGCGGCTGTAAAACAATATTTAAATAATTAGGTTTTCTAATAACATCATCACGTTTTGAGAGGTCAAACTTATACCTGCGCGCCCTCTTCAGAAATCGACTGTCAGTAATCGGCTAAATAAAACTAAAATATTGATTGAAACTAAAATTTGAAGCCGCTACGTAAAATATAAAGAATTAACTTCTCTAAATCAATTATTTGAATTTTGCCAAACCTTTCCGTTTCTTAGTAAAAATGCGTCAAAAATTGAGTTTTGTTGTTTTTTCTTCCACAAAATATGAATGGACTCTTAAACCGCCCGCGTGGTCGTGTCGGAGGTTTCCCCTGCATTTTCCCCAGGCGCTCTCCAACCGCTCACTCCTATCGCTTTATTGGACCCTAACTATAAAGTCACAGTCAGGTTCAAAAAAAAACTTTGCCGGCAATATTGTATGAAATCCATTATGGGCCGCTCGTTGCGCCACACCGAAACGTCATACTTCGCAGCTTGTTATAACGAACATAGATGACATAATTTCATTGCATGTTTGTCAATATTTCATTGGATGATGCATGTTCATTTTGATGGAAAAGCAAAACGATAGGTTTTTCTTGTATAATACTCATACAAGTAAATGCTTCCGTATGCATTTGCTTAATGCACATTTTAATATGTGTGGAGGCGTTATGGGGTTCATGACAGTTGCCGTTTTACCTTTCGATGCAATACAAATACCAGGTAGTTATCTGGTATAGCTAGAGCAAATAAAACGGGTACACTTTGTATACATGACGCTGTCGAGTGCTAATTATACCACCAAATTTTCAAATTCATAGTTTACCTATTTTACAAAACCGGGGTAAACCAGCCGTGTAGTCGCCTTCATCGGAGCAGACAAGGTGCTGAAATTTATCTGAACACGACCTTAGCCCAAGCGACCGTGCATGTTTGATATATATGTGAAAGCCCTGAAGAGTACATATATTTTTGATGACAGCATAGCGTGCAAAATTAGGTCATTTGGCATATGTAAAAATTTATGCCAGTGTGGTTATGTAGATAGAAAACCATGAAATTACCACAATAAATAGTAAATTAGACAAATTGGGCTCGGTTTTATAAAGATCCGTTAGACCTTATGTCGGTTTGTTATGTCAAAAAATGTACCGAGTTACTGAAATTTGATCTGACATTTGGTCTAATGGATCTTTATAAAACCCGGCCTTAATCAAAATCGTAAAACGTATGGGACTTTAAACATTCGCAAAAAAAATGTTTTTTTTTTAATATTTCAAATGTAAATTGAATGGCACCAATAGAATTCTCATGTTTCAATAAAAAAGAAATTGTATTATAGCAAATATGCCCTTAAATGCAATATTTCACAACTAAAATGGCAAAGTACTCGTTTTTCAATACAACGGGATCACGACGCCATTGCACTATGACGTCACATTTCACTGCCTATCAGCATGGAGTGTTTTCAGTGCTCATCTGCTATGCTGTACTTTACCTTTCGTTTTCGTCTTTTGTGTTGCTCTAATTGTACTTAGTTGGTCTCATAGAAACATTTTTCGTCTCTAAAAAGTGGTTCGAATGACACCAATTTTTTTAGTCAAATAGCCAATTCATAAATTACTGACATTAATATTCTTATATCCATAAAATTAGTGTCGAGTTAGGTACTCAAAACTCTCTTTGTCAAAAGTCAGTAATTATATAATACATATTAAAAAAATATCAATATTAAAATGCTACAGTAGAAAACATATGTGACAGCCCATAACAGAAAGGATGCCACATTCTAGTTTCGTAGATATCTGCGTTTTAGTAAAATACTATGAATTATATGTTTTTTGTATATTGATACAGACTTGTATTTCTAGCTTCATTTCACAGGTATGCAGTCAGTATATCTATATTAAAATTGGTCGTAAAGTTTAGTAAAGGAGGGTCCTTACGGCAGAGCGCATATAATAAAACTTTGCGAGTCAAACTCGCGCATGAAGGGTTGCGTACCACTATTAATAAAAATGGCGAAAAAATCGCGTTTGTTGTATTGGAGCCCCCTTAAATATATCTATATGTGTTGTTATAGCGACAACAGAAATACTTTATCTGTGAATATTTCAATTGTCTAACTATCACGGTTCATGAGATACAGCTTGGTGAAAGACGGACGGACGGACAGCGAAGTCTTAGTAATAGGCTCCTGTTTTACCCTTTGGGTACGGAACCCTAAAAATGATATAAAATGAGGTAATAATATATTCTAGTAACTTCTAACCATTAACCTGTATTATTTTTTGCAATCTCTGTTTATTGAGGAAGGTGGGTACACTCTAGTGGCAATGCTTCCATAGAACTCGATTCCCATCGGGTGGTCTATTTTGAGCACTTACTCGTAATCATACAATTATCGAAATTGTAAGCCAACTTTGCTATGGCTTGTCTATGTATACATTCGACGTCACGGCACTAGTACGCACTTACATTATACCGAAATCTATAAAAAAACTGTTTTATTTATTTCTGTTTCAAATATGCGTAATTTCATGAATATGTAAAATACAACTTTTGTTTCTATTTACATTTCCAATAGAATAATATTTTTTTAAATAGGTTTTTAGTTAAAAATTATCTTACCCTATTTTTACTCCGTTCGTAATTGCTTTTTCGTGTAATATAAAATAAAAAGTAGGTACGCATAATTTAAGAAACCTGTAATAAAAAGTTTTATTCAGAATTACGTTCTAATGTCGATCAGATATGTAAATGTTATCATATTCAGGAATTATCGATAATTTTTGGTAGTGTTCGTCCATAAGGACCCTTCTTTCCTTCTTTCAAATGTATGGAAGTAAACCTGTGATTTCCATTTAATCGGTCATAAAACGGAAACTAATAGTCACTAAAAAAATATTCGTGATGTTTCTCTACACTTGTTACAGGTAAGTATAGTACACTAGACGGAAAAAGTTAAATTTATTCGCGATGAGGGAGAAAAAATCTCAATTTCGTTATTTAATAAAACATATTTATTGCGTTAGTTTTTTTGTTTTTATTTTCTATTTGAGGTGTAAAGAAAACCGTTTCTCAGTAAGACAAAGTTCACTCAATATGATATAATAATTCACAGATTATTAATATCCTTCATTTTCTACTCTCAGCGCCTTGCTAGGATTAAAGGCCATTTTTTCTTAACGTGGTAGTGGAATTGAAAAATCTTTCATTACTTTATATAGAATATAACCTCAGGTTTCATAATCTACCATCATTTATGTTGGTAATTTCCCACGGGAACATACCATTCCGGTTGCGGCAACGGTCGAGTGAGGTCGTGCTACCTGTGCGCTCTTACCCAATCGTTGTTGTGACCCGAATTTTATCTCCGACTACCTGCTCACTCTTATTGCTACCCCTCGTGGTGATTATCGCAATTACCACATGGAAGCACCGGGTGTCTTACTTAAGACTTTCTTAAGTCTCCAGCTGACCCGCGTGTCTCTGCCCCTCTGGAAATCCACCGTCGCAACGATCGGACTGTGGGCTAGACACAATTGGTGGCTATCCGTTAGTTAAGACTTTCTCAAGTCAGACCCGGGTCTCTGTTCCTTTGTAAGACCACGCTCGCAGTGGCTGCATTGCAACTGATCCTAACGGTGCCAACGAAGTTGCAGTGTGGGGTGGATACCGCCACGAAGCCCAGTAATTGCGGACAGTCCGATTCTTTCCCTTCGTGTGTAGGACACCTAGTTGACACTGACACGGCGGACAAGTGGACAATACTCGACACCGACATTAGGTTAGCGTTTCGGTTCCCCATAAGTATAGTGTTCGGCGGTGACCGACATAAATAGTTACGATGGAGGTGCAAGGCAGATTCGAGATGATGGAGGAAACCATGCGGGCTATGCAGGCTGAAAAAGATCGGCTGGCCGCTGAGAACGACGGCCTTAAGTTGGCTCTCAACGGCGAGAAAATCGATTCGGCCCAGGCAGCTCCCATGCGATCCCCCACCCCCGCGAACTGACTCGCATCGC
Source organism: Epiblema foenella (assembly GCA_963556455.1). Classification (NCBI taxonomy): domain Eukaryota; kingdom Metazoa; phylum Arthropoda; class Insecta; order Lepidoptera; family Tortricidae; genus Epiblema; species Epiblema foenella. Next base: position 35,976,177 of record OY747095.1, on the reverse strand, counting down.
CAGGCCCATCCGGCTACCCCGGTAGCTACTTCAGCTATCCAGGCCCCCAAGGCCGCCATGGGACGGCCGCCGCCGCCGCCAGCAGTAGCTATCCCCTTGCCTTCGCACCAATCCCAACGGCAATCGGCTTCATCACCTTTTGATCGACAGCCTCCCTTTCGATCTCCTCGCTCCATTAGAACCGACTCATTTCCCTCATAACGTAGAGCACCGACCTGACATACTCGACATAGCACTCCTAAAGAACTAGCGTTAACTCTGCGTTCTGTGGAAGTGATACACGAACTTGACTCGGACCATAGGCCAGTTCTTTTGAGACTAGGACCTCACCCTAATAATGCACCTCGTACACTGGACAGAACACTCGTGGACTGGAATAAGGTACAATCAGGTCTCTTTCAGACAGATCCTCCCCTGCTTAGAGACATCCCTGACTGCATAACTACTACTGAACAGACCGACCAAGCGATCGATTCTTTCACCAACTATCTCAACACTGTTCGAAGTGAGGCCTCAAGGGAGGTGTCGGCGGAGAATATCCAAAACCGACCTCTACCTAGGGAATTGAGGGGATTAGTGACTAGAAAAAATCGTGCAATCAGGACTTACTCCTGGCTTACTGGAAACTAGCGAGATCTCTCAAATCAGGTGCCTGTTGGACCATACATACCCCCTTGGATCGTCCGGATCACCCTACCCCTGCTTTCGAGGATAGTGAGAAAGCTGAATGCCTTGCGAGTAGCTTAGAGTCCCAATGTTCGCCTAGTTTCGTACACACCGACGAAGCCCATACTATATGGGTCGATTCCGAGGTGGACAGGAGATCGCGTCTCCCCGTAACTTCACCCATTTTACTGGTGTCGGTTAAGGAAGTCAGTGACTTAGGCGTCTTCGTGTTAGGAAGGCTCCGGGTGCGGATGGTGTATCCAATCGTATCCTGAGACTTCTCCCTGAAAACCCCCTCCTCATTTTGGTCGGCATCTTCAATGCCGCGCTAACCAATGCTCACTTTCCAGCCGCGTGGAAAGGTGCAGCGGTCATAGGGATAGCGAAGCCCGGTAAACCCCGGACTTCGCCTGCCTCTTATAGGCCGATCAGCTTACTTGCTCTGCTAGCTCTCTAGGAAAGCTATATGAGCTGATCCTTCTCACTAGGATTCTCAGATTTACGGCTGAGAATAACGTCATCATCGACGAGCAGTTCGGCTTTAGATCCGCGCACTCGTACGTCCAACAGGTGCACCGAGTCACGGAGCACGTGCTGGACGGTTTCTCTCGATTCCAGAGGCTCAGAACCGGTGCAATCTTTCTTGACGTGGCGAAAGCATTCGACAAGGTCTGGCATAACGGGCTGATATACAAGTTATATCATCTCGGTATGCCTGACAGACTCCTACTCACCATTCGAGATTTTCTCAGGGATCGAAGCATTCGATACAGACTGGAGGGAACGTATTCGGACCCACACCCCATCCGGGCCGGAGTCCCGCAAGGCTCCGTGCTCTCTCCCACTCTTTATTCGTTATTCACGAACGACATTCCCAAGCACCCTAAAGTGCAACTGGGGTTGTTCACGGACGACACCGCGCTCTTTATGACTCATTGTATCTCACTTTTATCCGGCGATATCTCCAGGAGGCAATCACTGACCTAGGTCGTTGGTTTAATCTTTGGCGTATCGAAGTCAATCCGGAAAAAAGCACTGCGATAGACTTCCACCCGTCTGACCGCGTTAGCACGGAAAGGCGTGTGGCTCCGATCCAGATGTTTGACCGGCCCATCCCCTGAGCCAACGAAGTCAAATATCTTGGAATGGCCCTCGACAGAAAACTGACATTCCGTAGCCACATCAGTAGGGTACGCAACCGTGCGTTGTTCGTGCTAGGAAGGCTTGGGCCGATGATTAACAAGTTTAGTCAAATGTCACTTAAAATTAAGCTGACACTCTACAAAACTTGTGTTCGTCCAATCATGCAACATTATGCAAGTGTAGCATTTGCTCACGTGCCTATGACATCGCTCAAGCCGCTTCGGGGGCGCTACCGCGAACAGCAAACGAAGTTTTCGCTCTCTGTCGCACTTGCACGTTCGGACGTAAGTGCGACAGAGAGGGAAAACTTCGTTTGCTGTTCGCGGTAGCGCCCCGGGTCATTCAGAATCGTTTTCTCCGTAGGGCGGCTGGTGCTCCGTGGTACCAGTCGAACCTCAGTCTGCACCACGACATGGGGATTAGCACCATGTATGGTTTCTTTAAGCAGACTGCCAGACGTTATTTTGACAACGCTCCCCATCATAGTAATACGTTAGTTAGGAAGGCTGTCGACTACTTTCCCATCCCTCCCCCCTCTGTCGTAACTCGGCGATCACTGATTAGGAGCCGCACGGTCCGGCGTCCTAGGCACACACCCACGGACCCGGACGACGTAATCACAGTGTCCATCGAAAGATAGAACGCTGCGCTTATGGCGTCCAACTCTGACACGACGCGTACACTTAGGCATTCCCGCCGGTCAGTCCGACCCAGGTCGGGCCTAGCTGGACTCTTCTCAGCTAGGCTAGGTTTAGTGAACCAGCGACCAAATTCCCAGTAACTCGATTCCACTCACACCTCAGATTCGGTTGAAGCCGCTCAATCAATCTCACTGGAGCGCAAACTCTTAGAGTATTCCAGCGTTCCAAACCACACGCGTGGTCGTGCCGGAAGTTTTCCCCTGGATTTTCCCCAGGCTACTCTCCAACCGCGCACTCCTATCGCTTTATTGGGCCCGGCCTATAAAACCACAGTCAGGTTCAAAAAAAAAACAAATATGGAAACATACTTTACATGAATTCCAAATTTCTTTTAGTTATTACTCTATAGTACATTCTTAGGTTGCGTAACTTTGATGATTTTTCAAAAAATAGAATGGCACATAGAGACATGGTTTTTTTTGTTTTTCGTAGCCTATGTATTGTAGAGATCCGTGCTTAAATCAGTATCAATACCGGCCTTAAGGACCCTTTTGCTATGCACTGCCACATATTTTTGTACACTTAGATACACTTAAGTATTTAATGGAACATCAAAAAACCTACTAACCTAAAAAACTCAAATACCAATTGCATTTAATATTTTAGCGGAGAAAATCAGAATTTTTTGATGTGCGGACAGTATTCCTTGTTATGCGATTATATATATTCCTTTTTGTGTTAGATCCCTCGTTCAGGACGCTCTCGCTGCCAAATATCCCTATCCATGGTGTAATCGTTTACCTTAATATATGCTTTACTTGTAGCGTGTTTCCGAATCCCGGTCTAAATATTGTAAATGTGACGTTATGCCAGATTTAAAAGTGTTTCGCATAAATAGGTATTTAATTCGTGCTGCAATATGTTTCATTAGATGCGCTTATAAAAACTAAAACGATACGATAACATTAAATCGATTACATGAGCCATGATGTTGTATGAGCCAACAGTAAGTACAAATAGTTACAATGTATGAATAGATTACTTGATAAACATTTTAGACACGAACGTAGTTTTATTGATGTGGAGGGTAGCATACAAAAATCTGTTTGAGGGTATGCAGTTGTTAATTCGCTGCCTGACGTCATTTAGTTAAAGGAGATTTAACGTAAACACGTAACGTTAATAATGTCGAAATCGCAAGAACTTATTTTCAACAAACACAAACGCAAGCTACTCACGTAAGTCATGATTATCGTTTAGAATGCCCATATGGCCACAAGCGTTAAGATTCTTTCTGACAGAAATGAGTATCTTGACTCATAAATCCAGTGTACATCTATTCATTTCATGTTATTCAACTTCACGATAAACTATTTTTTACAAGTATTGTGGTTATCGCGCAATGTTTTCAGATATCGATTTTCTATTCCATTCCCTATTATCGGAATCATTACATAGCTAAATTGGGTTTCAATTTTTTAAATAAATGTATAATATCCGTTAGTAAATATTTGTATATGTGGCGAACTGGCTAGGAAATTAACCATCTGAAGAACATCTCTACTTTTTCACACTAAATATAGTCAGATATATCAATCGTTCGTGCGCCACTTGTGCTTTAGTGTTGTTTTGGTCGTCTGTTTTAATTGTACTTAAACATTATTCAGAATTGTTGAAATATAAATAATATAATAAAAAAGTTACCCACGTCCAAAATATATGTCTGAGAGCCACGGGAGTTTTCTATTTATGAAATCTTAACTATAAAAACCATTACAAGTTGTGTGCATAACGAGTAGGTTTCATTACGTCTGAACATCATAGCAACAAGCCATTTTCTTGAAATCAGTTAGGCATTCTAATATAATTTAGCCATTTTGACATTATTCGTTATGAATTGTAGAAGTATTGGGTAAAATGAAATTAAATGTCAGTGTAGTGTTGGGTTTCGTGATTGAGGACACGAGTCTGTTCGCAGCAGGCAGCAGCAGCCGTTCATCCCCAGCCCCGCCGCGGCGGCGGCGGCCTCCGGCCCCGTCATGTATCACCCCACGCTGGTGTTCCCCGCGCACATGAGCCTGCCGCCGCAGTCCTACCAGCAGCCGCGCTCGCAGGGGTAATAATACACATTTGTTAATGCGAAGTATGTAGAAATGAATTTATTGCATACAACTCTGTGAGTCAGCCTATGCCAATTTGTGTAAATTAAAACTAAATTATTGCAGTGTACACTTTTGGGTTCGGGCCCTACCCTCATTTTTATCCATGTGTATTTTTTTTGCGAATGTCATTGGTGTTCGAATAAATGAGTAAATCCAAGTATCATATTGTAAGAAATGTTTGTTTGTTCTTGCGGCTGTTCATCTCAGGAGGTACTTATTTTGCTTACTTATTATGGTTGATTACATCCACTTATTGGGTCCATATACATACTGCTCAAAACAAAATAAGGGCCACTTATATATTTCTGTTTTATTGTTATTTATTGAACACAAGCTTTGCACCCCTATTTGATCTCCTTAGGGGTGGAATTTCCAAAAATCGTCTTATCCCTTGCATACGTCATAAAAGTAAGCTCTGGACCAAATTTGAAGTTTTTAGTTCCAGTAGTTTTGACGACCGGTTTAGCCTAGTGGGTAGTGCACCTGCCTGTGAAGCTGACGGTCCTGGGTTCGAATCCCGGTCAGGGCAAATATTTGTGTGATGAGCATGAATATTTGTTTCTGAGTCTTGGATGTTTTCTATGTATTTAAGTATTTATATATATTAAATATATCGTCGTCTAGTACCCATAACACAAGCCTTCTTGAGCTTACTGTGGGGCTAGTGCGATTTGTGTATGATTGTCCTCTAAAATTTATTATTATTATTATATTTATTAGTAGTTTCGGCTGTGCGTTGATGGTAGATCAGGACTTCTTCTTTTATATATTTAGATAAACTAATTGGCTAATAAATAATGTGTCCCGCATCCTTCAGCATCCAACCTGCTGGCGTTCAAGTCTAATAGCTGGCAAAAATCTATATTACTATTTAATATAATTTTCACGTACCTAACTAACAAAATACTTGTGATCCAGTAAACTCAAACTCAAACTCAAAATATTCTTTATTCAAATAGGCCTAGCAATAAGCACTTTTGAATCAGTAGTAGTAGTAGTAAGTATACTAAGTGCGTCTACAAAGATGTAACAGTAAACTACATTGAAGTATTATATTTACCCCACGGGACATGTCGCGTGTACTATATTTTTTTTTGGAGCGTCGAATGTGGCTGAATCAGGGGGTCTATCCTGGTCACGTTTATCGACGACAGTAGTACGACGACAAAGTACAAGATAAAGCATCTGTCATTTTCTGATACCACCCGATAGAAAGTGACAGATGCTTTATCTTGTCATTTATCGTCGATAAAAATGACCATAATACGGGGCCAGTATTGAATGGCCTAAAACAAATACTAGCAATAATGGGCGCGTAGTAGATAAGATTGATACACTGCTTTAAACCAGGACTGAGTTTGTGGAACTAACGAGATTGGGTTCATCAGTCATTTTCTAGAAAAATATTCACTACTCACTGTTAAAAAAACATCTGCCAAGAAAAATTGTTACTAAAAATAAGTCATTGTTCATTATGTGTCAGAGTTAAGTGAGTAAGTCGCGGTAACGCATAAACAGTAACAGAGTTAACATCGACACTTTCTTTTGTTTAAACCTACATTAACCAATTTTACAACCGTTTCAAATTACTGTAAAACCCTCCCGCAAAACGTTATTTATGTAAATAGTTTAGATTCCAACCTTAACCCATAAAGTAGGGTTAGGGTATAAATTCGTAGCCGACTGCATACAGCAGCAGGAGATGGCAGCAGCAGACGACATGTCGCAGCGACATTACCAAGCTATTTAATTCAATTTAAAAAAAAAAATTTAGAGAGTATTGTCGGCTCAGAACTTATACCTTTGACATATTCGCTGTCAAGTTGCCCAAATTGTATAGACGTGAACGCACATATGCGTTGCCGGCAGTGAATGCCTTAAGGCACAAGTAGGTTAGGCCTACATGGCGTCCGATTTCTGTACGTCGTTTCTGAAACGTAGTAACACCTCTGACATAATTACTCTAGCTATTTACTTATTATCTTTACTAATATACCTTTTTTCTAATTTATTTGTTAAATATCACATAAACCAAAGCGCTCATATTTACAGGTACAATAATACTTTATTAATATATCATGTCAAAAAAATCAAAAAATTAAAATGATACATAGAAAAAAAAAGAATATCAAAAAAAAATATGAAAACAATTTCAATAATGTCAAGTAGGTACACGATATAAAAAAATAACAATTCAAAAATTAATAAATGGATCTAATGAGCAATAAGCATATATATTTATTAGGATATAGCTCTAGCAGAGGGAGGGGATAACTTGTAACAGATATTTCACGTTTGTAAAATGCACAAATTTCATACCTATACGATATTTGTCAACATTCTGACTCGTCGCTTTTATTTGACACCCGTAATTTGCTATCACTGTTTCGTTTTCAACAGGTACTACCAGTACGTCGCCCCTTACATAAGTTACACGAATCCACCGAATCACACGCCGCCTTGTAAGTATATTGTCAAATACATACTGTGTGGAATTTACGAGGTGTGTTCAATATATTCTCGGTTCAATATATTACAACCTCCTTTTATATTTTATTTAATACTGGCCTTTTACAGTCATTAAATGTAATAAAAAAAAATTATACTTTCATTTGTTTTTTTGCAATTGCTACACAAACGTCATAGCCATGAACGATTTTACGTAGTCTGAGAAAATTGAGCAGAGCCGTGATAAAGTTCTTGACAAAACAAAAAAAAAACAAAAAAAACTATTAAAGAAGAAATTGATGCTGTTTATGGCGAGTCTGCTCCTTCGTTATCGACTATTCAAAAGTGGTCTAGTGAATTTAAACGAGGACGAACCAGCATTGAAGATGACCCTCGACCAGGCCGGCCCGTTTATGCCGCTTATCAGGAAAATGAGGAAAAACTAGAGAAAATGATATTAGAGGATGCTCGAGTAAAGAGCTATGAAAAAACAGGCCTTTCTGTAGGTACCGTGCACACCTTCATTCATGTACATCTTAACATGTCAAAAGTTGGGAAAGGGAAAATGTCAATGCGATACTTAAAAGAATTGTTACTGGAGATGAAACCTGGGTTCATCATTATGACCCAGAGAGAAAGCAAAAATCGATGCAGTGGCATGTCAGAGGTACAGCTCATCCTAAAAAGTTTAAGGTGATACCTTTAGCTGGCAAGGTCATGGCCACCATCTTTTGGGATTATAAAAGAATATTGCTCATTGACTACAAAGAAAAGAAGAGAGAAGAGGAAATATAGCTAAAGGTGTTCTGCTACTACACGACAATGCCCCCGTCCACAGTACTCATATAGCCCCCTGTGCTGTGAACGAATGTGGGTTCAAAACTATTAAGTCACCCGCCATATAGTCCTGATCTGGCCCCGAGTGACTACATTTTATTCTCAAACCTTTAAAAAAATCTGAAATTAAAACGATTTACATTTTTTTTCATACCCATACCGAGAATATATTGAACGCCCCTCGTAAGTCGTGATATTTTAAGTCATTTTGGTAGTCGATTGAAGCCCATTCCTATGAAAAATTGTTTCATGCATGAAATATTATTACCGCACGGACAAAGACCCATAGTAAATGTTGTTCAGAATTGTGAATTGCTTCACTTTTTTTATTTTGTATCACGACTTACATCCCTGCGTTTACATATTTTTGGTCTAATTCTAATGTAAATTTTTTCAATGAGTTTGTGTAACTCCTAATGACACAACTTATGATGTTCTACAAGGAATCCCTACTAGGCGATTGCTGTAACATATATTATATCCACAGTGCCGGTCAATAGCTATAAAAACCTTTTTGTCTGAAAATGATTATTCTCCGAAATAACCATTTTATGTGACTACTTCTTTTTCTTGGTTTACAAGGAGTCAGAGTCACTCTTCGCACAAATTTGCTTTTAAATAATATCAGCATAGGCAAATTTATTACGCATCTTTTTTTTCCAGATTACTACCCACCAAACAGCCAACAATTACCGACGCCAAATTTGCAGTCGAATCCACCCGGTGGTAGGAACAACTCCACGACCATGGTGGGGCCGCAGGGCACACCTTCGACTCCGACGGCGCCGGCAGTATCGCTCCCCCATTCCCAAGCCCCCGCTCACATGCACCAGTCCATATCTGGTGAGTGTCACAAATATGACAGAACGGGGATTCGGTTAAAGACTGTATTGTTAAGTATAAATACAGACAAAACCTACTCTGACTGTTGACATACGTATTATTTTGTATTACGATGTTCTGAGAATATGATCTAACCATTTTATCTGATATAATCTGGTTAACTTTTGTATCTTAATAAAGTCACTACGATGCTTTCAAAATCGTCCAGAAAATATATTTCGGACAAGCCTATTGAGCTCAATTCGAGACTATTTCAGCGAATACTATGTATATTTAATAAAATAATGGATTAATATGCCGCGAAAACATGTTATCTAAACACTATGTTATAAATTTTAACGTGTGTCAATACCCAATTGAGTATCGTTTACGTAAAATTATTTTTACGCAATGTTTTGGATTCCCATCACCTTTTATAGCCTTTTATTGTCTATGATTAAACTGCATGACTTTGAAAGTATGGTGTAATATAAATGTATGGTGAAAATTGCGGATGCCTAAATACTTTTGAGTGATAGTCTACATTACAAGTAACAATTAGAGTCAAGTCATGACGCCTTGAAAGACAACACAACAAAAACTTAAAGACTAAATAGTTACTAAACTAATACCTTTATTCTGTAAATAAATATATATTCATACATTTTATAAAATATAATTATTTAAAGAATTCTTTACCGAGTAACAGCATCTATGTCTATTAACAGTTTTTCTAATTCGTTTTTAAATAGCATATTTTGTGATAACTGTTTAATTGAATTTGGGCTTTTATTGGTTAGGTATTAAAATACATCTATTATGTGGACTATTTCTACACATTTCTAGGTTAGTCTTTGGTACAAACAATTATTTATTTACTATGCTCTTGTCTTTTCCTCTTTTATTTCAAATAAATGAGGGTTTTCGCGTAAAAGTTGTTACGTTCGCAGATTTCAATATACAAATACAGGGCAATGTTAACAATCTGTATTTGCTAAAATATAGGCTACAACTGTTTGGAATGCGTACATTGGCTAGGACACCCCTTTAACATGGGTTTCATGTTTATTATTTTTGCAGGTATACGTCCGACGCAAACGAAACGTAGTCATAGGCTCGCGATAATTGATCCTGTCACTAGTGAGTACTGTTTTCAAGTCATGATTAATATTGTGTTTCCGCCCTGTCTCTACCTTATACTTACACGTAAACTTCACTTACAGATCAAGATATATTGACCGATTTGTATTCAAGTAATGATAGTCAATATGTAAGTGGTGATTCTAGCGAGCGGCAAACGCCCCAGCCAGTAAGTAATTAATTGCCCTTTTATATATTTTGGTAAATTCGTCGTCTACGGCGGTATTTTTTATGAATAGATATGTCGTCGTAAATTTCCGGGCTCGGGAGATGTCTATAATATGCCTTTATGTTGGCAGGAACCGACACAAAGTATCGCTGAACAGTTTTCAAGAATGGTTAATGAGGTGGCTAATCAGCCAACGACCTGCGAGAGTTCGATGAATCCAAGTTATAAAAATGTAGATATGTCTATATCTTCCGCAAGCCCTATGCAGCCGCAACTAAATGCAATAACCTCTTCTTTAAATAGTAATATAGTAAAGTCTGAGATATTAACTATTAACGAAAATAAAATATTAGGACCTGATGTTGCTGCAGTACCTAACGAAACTCCAATAGTATCGGCAATATCAGACAGTCCTGTTATAGTGCCTAAACTGCCGAATGTTAAGCAGCTGCAAAAAAGTAGTGATCAGAATAATCAGCCTTTAGTAATAGACAGCAATAAGATTATATCACCAAATAAACAATCACACAAATACAAAAATAAACCAGTCGTGCCTCAAGAAGAAGAAATGAATAAGTCCACAGAGAATATTAGTTCTGTAGGCCCTATGGCATCGGGTGCCACAGCCGGCACCATCCCTTCAGCAAACTTTCCCTCGCCCTCGCCCGCTACCGCTCCCGCTTCCACATCCGCGCCCGCTGCCGCCCCCGCCCCCGCTCCTGCCCCTCCTCCAACGCCGGTCGTCGCGCCTACTGCCATGCTAGCTCCGCAGCCTCAAAGAATAAGAGAACCTAGGGAGCGAGTCAGGTCAGAAGAAAAAGACAGAGATAAGAACAAGGATAGAGACGTCCAAGATGCAGAACTGACTAACAAGCAGCATAATGGACCTACAAATCTAGGTAAGTGCTTAAGGTAATCGTTATGTCATGTCAAGAACTATGTATGTTAAGTTCAGGTAAAATGATTGATTATTCAAGAAAAAGAAAAACTTCACTTGCATTGTGTCAAACCTCGAGATGTTGGGGACATAGATTAATTTTGGCACTAGTTGAAGGCCCTTTTTCATCTCCCAAAAGTCCCCATGCCAGGACCTCGCAGAACCACGGCCATCTTGGAAAATGGTTTAAATAAATTACGCCAGGTCAAGGTGCAGAATGATTCCGGCAATGGGGAATATGCATGCGGAATTAATAGTAATAAGATGTCGCTAGAATTATATGGATAGTAAGTTGTTAATTATCACAAAAAGAAGTAAATTAACAAATAAAATCAAAATCTTAAAAAATACAGTCGCGAAAGTTTCTAAAAAATATGTAAGTATTTTATTGCCTAAACGTAAATTGTGACAGTCCATATCATAGGGGACCTTATAGCAGGTATGGAGTTACGCACGGATCTATAATCTACAATGCATAGGCTGCCAAAAACAAAAAAAAATCATGTCCCCAACTGCCGTACTTAAAAAAAAAGTTAAAGTTAGGTAACCTAAAAATGCATTTTCGAGAAATAACTAAAAGAAGTTTAAAACTCATTTAAAGTATGTTCCCGACGGAAGTTACATAGATAATGGTTGATTATGAATCCTGAGGTTTTCTTCTATATAAAACAATCAAAGACTCTTCAATTCCACCGCCACGTTAAAAAAAAATGGCCTTTGAACAGAGCAAGGCGCTGATAGTAAAAAATGAAGAAAAACGATAATCTGTACATTATCATTTGATATTTTGTGATTTTTAGCATAGTATATGCTAGGAAACGTTATTAAAATTACACCTTAGATTGAAAATAAAAGCAAAAAAATTAACGCAATCAATTTTTTTATTTAATAACGAAATTGAGATTTTTTCCCTCGTCACGAATATAATCTTTACAATTTCCGTCTAATGTACTATACTGACCTGTAAAATAAGTCTAGACAATCATTACAAAGGTTTTATTTTTTTCTATGACAATTAGTTTCTGTTTTATGACCGATTAAAGTTCCATGAAAATCAAGGTTTACTTCCATACATTTGAAAAAAGGGCCTTTATGAACTAAAACAACCCAAAACTCCAGTAAATGTTAATATTTACATTATCTATATATCAATCTTATATCAGAACTTAATACTGAATTAAACTTGTCATTACAAGATTTTTGAATTATGCTTACTTTTTATGTTATACGAAAAATAAATTTCGCACAATGGAATAAAGCAATTAATTATTTTTTAATTAAAACCGGCCAAGTGCGTGTCGGATCACGCACAGTGAAGGGTTCCGTACCGACGCCGCTACTAGTCCACATTTAAAACAACTATGAAATACAGGGGATTAAAAAAGGGCGTATCTTCATAAGGAACTCAAGGCACTTAGTCCTTTTGTTTGGGCAGGACAGTTTTTCAGCGACAACTCAAAAACTGTTAGACCAATTTTGTTCAAACCAAAAATCATTGAAAGTATTTAATAATGGTCACCACCTTAATTTTTTTCAGTATTTAAAACTTATTAGTTTTGTAACTAGAGGGGTGGGGACACACTTTTTACGACTTTGACAGCTAATATCTCACCAACGGTTGACTTAAATGGAAAAGTGTTTTAATAAGTGTTTAAAATAAATAGTATTAGCCTCTCTTTGTACCTAACTCGTAAAAGTAAAACTTGACATTAGAATTTAGTAAGTGTAGTTAATATTATTGCCTACTTATATTTGTAAGGTTTGCCACCTGCCCCAGTAAACAGAAATTGCAGATAAATAATACTAATAAATGGTTAAAAGTAATTAGAATAAGTTATTAAACTATTTTATATCATTATTATCTGCGCTCTGCCATAAGGGCCCTTTTTTACTAAACTTTACAACCAATTTTAATACATAAATACTTAACGTATACGAGTGAAACCAAGCTACAAATACACGTCTAGTCCTATACTTACTTTATCAATATACATAAAACAAAAAAATATGTATTTTTGAAGTATTTTACTAAAACCTGATATCTACGAAACTAGAATGTGTCATAAGGTCCCTTTTGATATGAACCGTCACAATTAAAAACTACTTACCATTAGGATTCTTATGTTTTAATAAACATAAAATTTCACAACTAAAACAGCAAATTATTTGTTTTTCCATACAATGGTCCCCTAACATACGCATAAAATGTGACGTCACATAACACTCAATTTGTATGGGACGTTTACAGGGCTCGGAAGATAGCCCAGTAACACTCCAGTGTTCACAATAAATATATTAGGACTTTTGTTAATGTTATGAATGGCACCAAATGGGTTTAAATGGCATCAAAATTTGTGTTAGCTGTCTAGTTCACTGCTACACACACTGAGGCTCGATTTTATTTATTTATTCATCCTGGAGTACATTGGGTAATCAACAAAAACAAATGTTTGTGGCAGTTGCGCAAATTGCCCTTATTCTATTGGTTTCAATTTTTACCTCTTATTAACTTCGTTTATTTTTCTTCTTACATTAGATTGTAAAAAGTAAAATATAAAATAATGTTTACAAAACACAAAATTTATTACAAAAACCTAACCTAGGCTGCCGCCGGCAGTGAGGCGGGGCCTAAGCTACCGATGGTTAGGGTGACAGAGAGAGGAACCTCCTGACTATCCGCGCCGTGTCCAGTACCGCTTTCTGTATCTGACCCTTGACCCAGCCACCTAGCGAGAGTCTCTTTAGGTGTTGGTCGAGACTCTTCGCTATTAGACCGTTCGCAGATACGACGGCTATCGGGACAATGATCGTCGAATCAACATCGCGCATGGCGGTCACCTCGTCTGCCAGGTCTAGCTACTCGTACTTGCTAGCAGTGTCATTCTCGGCCTTCACCTCTTTATTATTATTATTATTTTATCAATGAATGAACAGCGATTATCTTAATTAGCTTAAACACTCTGTAGCACCTAAAACTAAAAATGAATATGACCAAATTTGTAGTAAATTTTGTGTAGAAACTTTAGTCAGAAGTAATCATAATGCTATTCTATTATTATATAATTTTCTCAGCTTACATTGAGTTCTATGAATGGGTGAGTGAGTGTATGTAATGCAGTGAGTCCTTTGACTGAATCTTACCTTTGTAAGATTTGTGTTTTTGGACAGGACATGTAAAATAGTGAGCTGAGACTAGAATGTGTGATCAATATTGAATAGGCATAAAGAAAACATCCTACGTATGTCATATCACTACGAATAGTATAGAGCTGGGCGTTGGTTGCGCTTAAATTGCGGGACATTTCGGCGACGGCCGAAGAAGATCGTAGGGTGGGTAAGCAGTATAATTATTGGCCCCTTAAGGTGAACATTGACTTTGAACATTTTTAGATTCAGAATAAAGTTCAAAGTCATTAAACATTGACTGTCAAATTGTTACTTATGAGCACGAGAATTCAATACTCGTAAGTAACTCTTTTATAACTTAAATGGGTTGAATATAAAAAAAATCTGCGAAAATTACAATCATTCAATTCCGAACAATTTTTAACTTCCCAATGACCTACGAACTTGAAATTTGGTGGTAATGTTTATTATTGCATATATTTTTAAAGCAGATGCTGATATATTTATAATTCATGATGATGCGAAAAAATATCAAAGAAACAAAAAAAAATAAACAGTAGATAACCCAAAGACACAAAACAAAATGTGTTTACTGGCCATTGTGGGCTTTGCAAGTACCTGGTCTATATCTGGCGTAGTTTACATAAACTACGCCACATATAGACCAGGCAATGACTGTATGTATGTACATACCAGTCATTGTATTAAACAATAAATCGCACATAACAAAAAAAATATTTAAACAATACAGGTCATTAAAAATTAATTGTGAAATTACAAATGAAAGAGGCAAATTTAAAAAGTCGATTTAACTTTTAATTGATATACTTTTTTCAACATGCCATGATAGTCAGCATTCAGCCAAATCAAAAACTATTTTGAAGAGATTTTATGTCACATGGTCGTTTAACAAAGTTTAATTACATTTAAACATAAAAAAAAACAATTATTTTTGATTTTATAATTAACTAGCGGCCGTCCGCGTAGATTTTAGATGGTAACAAAGATATAAATGAGGTCTATTTTTTTTCTGTCAGTTGTCTGATGCTGTTAATCTTTTGTGAAAAATTACTCGAATGAAAAACTTAATGTTCGCCATCTTGGATTTGAAAATGGATGTCATATTCGTAATCGTAACCCGAGGAACCCCAAAGATGACACCCATATCGAGTAAAAAAAAAATGTCCGCCATCTAGGATTTGAAAATGCATGTCATCTTCGTAATCGGCACTCTGAGGAATCTCGAATATGACACCCATATTGATTTTTAAGTTAAGTAAAGATTTGCTCCCCGCATAAACTTGGAACCCCCAATTGACGACCGGTTTAGCCTAGTGGGTAGTGCACCTGCCTGTGAAGCTGACGGTCCTGGGTTCGAATCGCGGTCAGGGCAAATATTTGTGTGATTAGCATGAATATTTGTTTCTGAGTCTTGGATGTTTTCTATGTATTTAAGTATTTATATCTATTAAATATATCGTCGTCTAGTACCATAACACAAGCCTTCTTGAGCTTACTGTGGGGCTAGTTCGATTTGTGTAAGATTGTCCTCTAATATTTTATTATTATTATTATTAATTTCAATTTCGAAAAGCCCTGAAATGCGTTTCGTTTTATTTAAACAGAGAGTTTACTAACTACTACTTTCAAATCATTCACTTCAAAAAGACATACTCCCCGTACAAACTTTGAACTCCATTTTCACCAATTTTAGCAATTTCGATAAACGCTGAAATTTGTTTTGTTGTATTTAAACAGACTCTATTTACGAAGTTTCAAATCTCTCACTTCAAAAAAGATTTGCTTCCCGTACAAACATCGAACTCCCTCACGCCTTTAGGGGAGCAATTTAGATAAACGTTGAAATACGCCATTATTATATTTGAACATAAGTCTATATACAAAGTTTCAAATCTCTCACTTCAATAAATACGTGTTTTCATACAGAGTTTCATCCCTTGTTTTACCTCCTTATGGGATAATTTCGAAATATCCTTTCTTATCGCTAGCCTACGTTATAAATGTAACAGACTGTGCAAAAATCAACTCTCTAGTGTTAGCTGTTTCGGCTGTGCGTTGATGAGTCAGTCAGTCAGTGAGGACTTCTTCTTTTATAGGTATAGATTTATATTTGGTTTATTTGTAAATAAATGTATTTTTTGGCGAAAAAAGAAGCGCTCATTTCGGCGGTCTTACATAATACGCTAAACCCGTTGTCTACCGGTCCCGGGGATCCTCGGGATTATAACAAAAAATGCTATTGTTGATTTTTTTCGCCGGGAGACGACGGCTTTCGAAGGTCTCGTATAATACTCGTTTCCGGCCATTGGTCTAGTCAATCAGTCAATTTTTATAAAACAGTTTTAAATTTTGTAATATTTGATAACGTTTTAACATGCCTAATATGCATTTTTTAATGTTTTAAATATAATAGAAGTGTAGCTTTAGTTCCAAATGCTTTATTAAATAAATCTAAAACTCTTTCGTCGGATGCATGGCTTGGACCAACAGTCAATTAAAAAAAAAATTGGAAAAGCAAAAAGCACTAGTGCGAAAAATTCAACTTTGCGTACGATATACGGCTACATAAAATACCATTTTTTGAGAAACCGTATTAAAAAATAATACTAACTTTCTTAATAATAGTATGTTGTTGATATTTTTTCGTTTTCGGTGATATACTGCACCGTGATATTTATATTGCACCGTACCTAATTCACATTTAAAACAGGCCAAGTGCATGTAGAATTTCGCTCGTTTAGGGTTCCGAACCAACCGCAAAACTAAGTTAGTTTTTATGAAAAAAGTGCAATTATCTATGTACATATTAATATCTGCTTTTAAAATGCAATAATCAACATCACCGTCATATTTCAAGTTCGTAGGTCAATGGGAAGTTAAAAATTGTACGGTACAAAATTATGTAAAATAGCAGACTTTGGTGGCTTCGGTTTTTCGGCCGTCCTTTGTTTTACAATATTTTTTGAAACAGAAAATACAGTATTTATCTATTCAACGAGCTCTAAACAACGACACCCGATTCGATGGGATGGGTCTTTTTTTCACGCCCTCCTTGAACTCTATGGGAGCCCTCCTTACAAACATTTTTAAAATAAGTTTTGACAATTTGTGTGGCTTTGGGTCAACAAGATGTTTGTCCTGTGAAAATTTGAAGCCTGTAGCTCCAACCGCTTGACTGTAAAACAGACAGACGACAAAACGGACTCGTGAGTGACAGCAATAGGGTTCCGATTAAACACTTCGGTTACGGAATTCTAGAAATGAATTCCTGATGTCTGTTTTACACGAAAACGATACTACGCAAGCCATAGTAGCCTTAACTGATCAGTAAAAAAAAGACGAAAAAGAGTTGTTCTTGATCCAATTCACCCCGCGCACCCCGTGCACAGGGGACGAATCTAACTACCTATCTCCACATCTAGTGATGGGCCGTTCTCGAGAAGTTTCCGAAACGAGAGAATGTCGAGAGAAGCTTCTCGGCAAAGTTCTCTTGAGAGGAAATTTTCGAGAAAGTACTTTAAATATGCACATATTTAGAATTTTTATTTTTTATATTTCATGATATTCGTATCGTATGTGCATTCGCAAGACATTTAAGCCTATCTGAGTATGTTAAGGGATAAATTCTCATCGCTCTCGAGAAATTTCCGGGAAAGTTCTCGAGAATGTTCTCCGGAGAACTTTCCGCGATAAATTCAGCATCGTTGAAATGGAAAACATTAAACCATTGAAGGGTCATACTTAGTTGAAAAAACAAAAATCGTACCTCCTGTGGTCAATAGTTAACTGCTTATGTGTATGTTAGCTATGTGTTTATTACAGACATTTATAGAAACGGAGACACTGTTTATGCGGGTCACTGGTCCAATCCAAAATTAAGCTTTGTAGCCCTTAACTTTTGGTATGTCCACAGAAAAGACGGTTATACTCGTAAATTGAACACCTATTTCGCAAATATCTGGAGCACGTGTATTTTTTAACAACACTATTCAATAAATGACTTAGAAAACACCAAAACAATGGTATAGTATAAGATAAGTGTTATCTACATGTAAAGGGTAGGAGTACAGGGAAGATGACCGGTTCCTTTTGTTTTAAAAACTACCTGATGGCTCATGATCCCCTTCCGACGTAAACGTATTTTCAATTATTATTATCTTACATCTTACCTACAAGTTAAATATTGAATTGAAGGAAAAGAGTTATTTAGTACTAGCAGCCGCCCGCGACTTCGTCTGCGTAGATTTTAGATGGTAACAAAGATATAAATGAGGTTTATTTGTTTCTGTCAGTTGTCTGATGCTATTAATCTTTTGTGAAAATTACTCGAATGAAAAACTTAATGTTCGCCATCTTGGATTTGAAAATGGATGTAATCTTCGGAATTGGCACCCCGAGGAACCACAAAGATGACCCCATATCGATTTTGAAGAAAAATAAATATCCGCCACCTTGGATTTGAAAATGCATATCATTTTCGTAATTGGCACCCCGAGGAACCTCGACGATGACACCCATATCGATTTTTAAGAAAAATAAATATCCGCCGTCTTGGATTTGAAAATGCATATCATTTTCGTAATCGGCACCCCGAGGAACCTCGACGTTGACACCCATATCGATTTTTAAGAAAAATCCTCTGGGATTTGAAAATGGATGTCATTATCGTAATCATCACCCCGAGGACCCTCGAAGATGACACCCATGACGATTTTTAAGAAAAATAATTGTCTGCCATCTTGGATTTGCAAATGCATGTCATTTTCGTAATCGACACCCCGAGGAACCTGGAAGATTACACCTATATCGATTTTTACGAAAAGTAAAGATTTGTTCCCCGCACAAACCTGGAACCCCTTTTTACTCCATTAGGGGAACAATTTAGAAAAACGCTGGAACACGTTTTGTTGTATTTAAACAGAGAGTCTATATACGAAGTTTCAAATCTCCAACTTCAAAAAAGAATTGCTCGCCTTACAAACTTGGAATCCCCTTTTCACCCCTTTAGAGGAGCAATTTCAAAAAACGCTGAAATATGTTTTGTTGTATTTGAACAGAAAGTCCTATATACGAAGTTTTAAATCTCTCACTTCAAAAAAGATTTGCTTTTTTACAAACTTGGAACCCTCTTTTCACCCCTTTATGGGAGCAATTTTGAAAAACGCTGAAATACGTTTTGTTGTATTTAAACATAGAGTCTATTTACGAAGTGTCAAATCTCTAACTTCAAAAAAGAATTGCTCCCCTTACGAACTTGGAACCCCCTTTTCACCCTTTTAGAGGAGCAATTTCAAAAAACGCTGAAATATGTTTTGTTTTATTTAAACATAGAGTCTATATACGAAGTTTTAAATCTCTCACTTCAAAAAAGAGTTGCTCCCCATATAAACTTTGCACCCCCATTTTACCCTCTTAGGGTTAGAATTGTGCAAAACGGTGAAAACACTTTTTTTGGATTTAAGTTCGTAATCTTTTTACGAATTTTTAAGTCTTCAGCTCAAAACGAAAATTTTCTCCCATACAAACTTTGCACCCCTATTTGATACCCTTAGGGGTGGAATATCCAAAAATCCCGTCTTGTCCCTTGCATACGTCATAAAAGTTAGCTCTGGACCAAATTTGAAGTTTCTAGTTCCAGTACTTTGGGCTGTGCGTTGATGAGTGAGTGAGTCAGTCAGTCAGTCAGGACAAAGGCATTTATATATATAGATTTCACATTTCAATACGAAGTAATTCATAAATAACATACTTAACTATTTAAGTACTTATTTTATTTTCTTTGAATTTGATTAAGTTGTTAGATTTATGGACATTATTACACTGCTAATTGTTCTATAATAAAAACATGAAATTAACTTGAGAACGATTTCGAGAATCTTCTCGGGAATAAACCGAATTCCTCGCTTTTAATGTGTATAACAACGAGTCGAAAGCAACGTATGTAAGCCAAAAACTATATATATCATATAAAAGATTATTCGTGATTTTAAATAATAATATTCCAATTTATTAGTGCTTTTCCTCAAAAATTCTATCCTGATTTTTTCTCCGAGAAAGTTCTCAATGAGAATGATCCCGAGAACTTTCTCGGAAACTTCTCGAGAGTGAAGAGAATTTAGGCTTTAGAATCGTCTGTCTAGAAAAAAGGCTTCAGAATGTTTATCAATCTGCTAAAGCAAGAAATTAATAAAAGATAAATATCTATATTGTTCTGACTTCATGTACTTTCTCAGAAATTTCCGTTCAAGAGAACTTTCTCGAGAATTATTGAGAATTCTCACGGAAGCGAATTCTCGAGAGCGAGAATGTTCTCCTCGGCCCATCACTATCCACATCTGAAAAGAATCACCGCGGAGCACTTGGTCACAGCTATATAAAAAATCATTTGGCTTATCACTGCCGGTCTGCTTTACTCTGAAGCGGCCTTTACACCACATTTGTACGAATACGGCCAAGTGTGGTGATTCCGGGCGAACCGAATCATATATCGCATATCGCATCCTAGTTAGGACGCCTGAATTCAGGACAGTGTAATACCCGCTTCACTGGGGGAGGGGTAAACTTTAACCGTTAAAGCTTGTCACTTATTAGAGCGAGATAGTTTAACTCCCCTCCCCCAGTTAACGTTCTTAATATAGGTTTTCTCGACGAGGCCATTATTTAATAAAATGCGAGAAAAACGTTTAAAATCATAAGTGAATGCAAAAAAGTTTTCGACCGTAGTTATGACAGAAAAGCGCTATTATTAGCAAGAAAATAAACGCGTTCAGTTGCAATCGACCACTTTCATTTCGTTGTCTACCTTTATCATTAATCAATCAAATTATCAAATATTTTCCCGCCAATTACGCATTTAGTGGTTCTGCTCTTTCTGTGTTTTTAATGTCATGCACTTAACGAAATTATTTATTTTATTCAACAAAAATCGTGTGTTTGGTGTTACAATTTATAAGGCCTCCTTTGTCTAGAAGCAGTATATATTTTTTACTGTATTTTTTAATCTTACGTTAAATAATTTATTAGACCGGACCAGAGGGCCTACTCCGAACTTTGAAATCCGAACTTCGTATCGTGCCGTCCCTTTTAACTCTCGTGTTATACACTATATGAGTGAAAGGGACGGCACGATACGAAGTTCGGAGTAGGCCCACAGGGGCGCTACCGCGACAGCAAACGAAGTTTTCCCTCTCTGTCGCACTTGCAAGTTTGCACATAAGTGAGACAGAGAGGGAAAACTTTGTGGTTCGCTGTAGCCCCGTACTCCGAACTTCGTATCGTGCCGTCCCTGTTACTCTCGTATTATTCACTTTATGAGAGAGGGACGGCACGACACCAAGTTCGGAGTAGCCCCTCAGAGATTCTACCGCGAACCAAAACTAAACATCGCCCTCTTTGTCGCACTTGGTTATTTGAGCTACAGAGACAGATATACTTTTATGCATCTGCACCGTGTAACCGTAATTTCAACTATGTTGCCATGTTAAAAAAAGTAATCGATTGCCGTTTCGTACTTGCGCACAACACTAGCTGATCTTGGTCGAGTGTCCGCATGGAATATTCCAATATGGCGGCTTTTACTTCACAGTCACTTGGAGCATGGCTACGTTAAAATTATAAGAACTTTATTAATCTTGAGTTTTACACAACAGTTCTCTTAAATCAGCATTTTATAGATTAAACATTTAAATTAAGTCATAATCATAAGTAATGTGGTTGAAGTGAAATAAGTGTTAAAGTCGGACATTTCGTAGATCCTTGAGTGACCTTTTGGATATACTTTCTTTTTACCATATTGCTACGTGCGTAGACATCTGTGCCGTTCAAATGATTTTGGTGGATTTAGGAACTGTGATATAATTTAGCTAACGGTGCCACATTTAAAGTCTGATCTTCAGGTACTGTAAGTGTAGAACTCCCACGTGGAAATACCTCACGTCTCTATTTATAGAATCGAACTTGGTTCATAAAAATATGGTAGGCCAGGCTAAAAGGCAATCGTTCTAATTTATTTTGTAACTAAAAGTTCAATTTCGTGGATAACTATCTTATGCGTCCGGCCGAATCCTTTTTATTGAACTTTGTGTTGGCAGTGTTACCTCATCAGCATATTTTAACTGTAGGAATATCTATACTATATGTCAATGAGTGCAACTGATCCCTGCTTATACTAATGTACTAAAATGCATATTGTAAACTAAAATTAAAGCCATGATGTTATAATAATCAATTACTTCTTTTTAACTGAACATGTGGCGAATTTTTCAAATATACTTGAAGTGTCTATACAACTTTCACTTGTGTTCAGTTGTTCCTTGACATTCCTTAGACTAATGGATTATTAACTAGCAGACAATGATTATTATTATAACATAAACATGTTTACTTTATTTGTATAATTACCTACTGGGACTTGTTGACTTGGCCATTACCTATTTGTTTGTCTGTAATCTTATAAAGTACCATTATTTTCAAATCTTTATTTGTGAGTTAAAAGTTCCCATGATGATTAAATTTAATTTCCTTTTTTTGCAGTGATTAGTAGTTTAGTTGATGGAGAAAATATCAACCTTCCAACTAGTCAAATAAATATAACTCTTGATCCAGCAAAAACACAAGGTATAAGTGTGCAACCTACAGCAGAAGTTGATACCCTACCTCAAGTGAAAAATATTGAAGTATTGAGTAAGATTGAAGAGGTTGTGCCAGCCCCTCTTGAGCACACCCCTACTGCCACACAACTATTATCAGCAAGTATTGAAAAGCTCGCAAAGGAGTCTTCAACAATTCCAGAGACTAACGAAAGTAAAGAAGCTTCCAGTGCAATACAAGCACAAGTAAAATTAAACCAGAGCTTAGCCAGCTGCCTTCGCTCCACTCAAGTTGACTCTAAGATGAAAGACATCAATCTTAACAATAAGACTATAGGTTTGTTACTTTCTCAGTTACATAAGGAATCTTGTAGATAACAGTGATGTATCATCAAACACCTGTAGGCAACCCACATGTTGTTTCACACCTACTTCATAAATCAACTATAGAATTCCCAACACTATAAATATGCCAGCTGATGGGCATTAAGTTCTAAACATTCCAAAATTAGCTAACTTCAATGAGTCACAGGCCCAAAGTGAGTCTAACACAAGTTGGGCTAAAGTAGCTAATCCAGTGTTTTTTTTTTTACAAGCTATTATTTAAGTTGCAATGTTTGTATGTCGTTATCTTGTGTGTTTGGGGAAAATCTGCAACAGAATTTTAGACCAGTTATCCTTCAACAGATTGAGCTGAAATTTGGCTCATTTATGTTTATGTAAATTCTGTAACATTGCAATATGGTACCACCAAGCTGATCTGATGACGGAGACAGAAGGTGGCCATAGCAACTTCACAAGTTAAACCTGTCTTATTTGAGCTCATTAGAAACGCCTCAATGAGTAGTTAATGATTGTGGAAAAAAAGGTACAGTCTGCAGTAAAAGAAAGTCTGCTTTTTCGGGGAAGCTTCCGTTATGCAGCCACCAAGTGTTGGAATACTATCCCTCCGCCTATAAGAATTCTGAAATATATTCAAAGTTTTAAAGTAAATCTTAAAAAGCATATGCTTGAACATCAGCAGAAACAGGAAACCTGCAAACTTGATACAAGCTGCATATGAATCGTTTTATATTAGTGCTTGTGAATACGTACCACTGTTTTATGTTCCATTTGTTTTGCATGCCGTACTTTTTTAATTTTTTGTCTTGTTTTATAATGTCTATAAATCTCATTGTGAAGAGAGGATGTGACCATGACCCAGTTTTTATTTTGTTTTGATTGTCGTCTGCTATAGTTTACGTATTGGCCGCTGGCGCTAGTTGTCTTTGGAGGCGATAATGTATGACGTTTATTGTTAAGTCGCGTTCACGGATACGAGATATTTAGTTTTATTTTTATATCATTTTTATTAAATTTAGCCGTGTTAAAATTCATGTGCGATTTTTTTCTTTTTAGCTATTTGTAATATGTCTTTATAGTTCGTTTTTGTTTATGTGTTACCCGCCGTGAATTTCACCGATTGGCTCCGACGGAAGACCAGCGTCGACCAGTTAGGTTGGCACCATGCTGAGTCGGGACCATTTCGTGGCATTATTGATTGTTTTCTTTTTGTTTTACACCTTTTTTTACTGTTTCTACTCGTTTTTTAAATTTAATCCTTGGTATGTATCACTCCTGTGCCACGAATAAATGTTTTTTCTTTCTTTCTTTCTTTCTTTCTAAAAGCTTGTACCAAGTGTTATTTTTGACAGAAACTTATTTCTTGTGGATCATTTAATTTGTAGTATATCCAGATTTTAGATTGGTTTTTTTTTCAGATTCAGATTCTGCCAATGGTAATACAACCGAGTTAAATAAAACAGACACTGTTAAGGAAGATGTTAACAAAAATGAAAAACTAGCAAAGAATTCTAAAAATTCGAGTAAGAAGTCTTCAAACAAGATGGCAAGTAGTGAGAAAGAGACAGAATCATATGAAAATGGTAAAGATGAGACTGATAAAGTAAGTATTGTAGAAGAAGATAAAAGTTTGCCTAAGAAGGAAGAGGTCCCTGAAAAGTCAGCTGTAGCTGCTGAAAAGCCCGATGCTGCTCCTGTATTTGTTCCTAAGTACAAATATGGTGATGGCAAGTATATTTCTGATAATTATGCTGTATTTATTATTTCACATACATATATTCATGTATGTCTAATCTTTCTTTGCTTTTAGATCAATGGTCTCCATTGAACACATCAGGAAAGAAGTGCTATGATATAATGTTGCTCAAACAAATCAGAGATGACCCACTCTCAAAGGACAAGCCAAATGCACCTAAGCTTGAGTCATGCAATGTAATTAGGGTATGTTATCCTATCTTCATATTTTTCTGAATATCATAGTTTATGTTTAGTTCAGTAATGTTATGATGGTACTACAATAACACGATTTGATGATTTTACAGACGGCGCCTATGCAGGAGCCAATGGCTTTTGCTAACATTTCAAGGCCTATGAATGACTCACTCCTCCCACCATTTTTGAAAAATTCTGGTATGGGTTCAAGGAATAATTCTCTCAGAGATCCTAAAAAAGATGGAAGAAACACGTCTGCAAGTGGTATGTCTTTGTTTCATTATATTATGTTCAATCAGTGACTGAAATTATTGTCTTTTTTATTTAGAAATCCAGTTGAATTTCAATTTACTCTGATATCCTGTTAAACATTTATTATTTACTAAATAAGCTCCTATATTCAGGTAAAAGCAGTGGTAAACTGCCACTTACACCAAGCGGCAGCAGCTCACACAAGCAAGTCATCTCCATCTCATTACGAGAAGATGTCAGGCTTTCTGAGACTGAAAATGCTTGGAAGCCTACCAGATTCAAAAAGGAGACCCTTACTGAAGAAGATGCTAAGACTCAGGTAAGAAATGGTTTTAACTGTAGTCTGTTAACAAAAACCTTGTGATTTTATACTGCTAAAATAATGATGTATATTTGCTACTCTTGAGAGGACTGCACACATGAATTTTCATTTATACCACATAACAGGAATTATACAAGAAGTTCAGAGGTATTCTGAACAAGCTTACGCCACAGAAGTTCGACACGTTAATAGAAAAAATAAAACACCTAGAAATCAATAATCAGAAGCGCCTTGAAGGTGTTATTGACTTGGTGTTTGAGAAGGCAATTGATGAACCCAACTTTTCGGAAGCTTATGCTGCTATGTGTAACAAGCTGTCCATGCTAAAGGTATGTAATATGAAAAGACTATCTTATGTGTATTAACAAAATACTTGAAGAATTACTATAATTTTTAAGTATATTTTACTTACAACCACTGCTTGTAGTGAGTTTTACAATATATCATAGTGCGGGTTAAAATAAAGTAGTCGGATTTTGCAAAATCACTCCAGAAAGTAAAGTTTAAGTAATTCAAACATTCCCTGCATATGAAAATACGAAAACTAGAAATCTTGATTATAATAATCAAGATCTTAGAATCATAAAGGCTCAAGAAACATTTCTTGTCTCTTTCAGGTCCCTGCTGATAATGCATCTACGCCCGATCAATGCGTCAATTTCAGGGCACTTATCATTAGTAAATGCCAAAATCAATTTGTCACTGATAAGGTAGATGAGCAAGTTATGAAACTAGAAGCTGAGTTGGCCGAATGCACTGATCCTGTGAGTATGAGCTCACTACTTTTACTACGATCTTAAGTAATTAATGAAGAATATATTAATTGATTTTGGTTATTTAATGTTCTAGGCTAAGAAGAAAGAACTTCAATTGATCCTGGTAGAAGAGAATAGAAGGGTTAGAATGAGATCAGTTGGAAACGTCAGATTCATTGGTAGGTGTAATTGTTCATATTGTATTTATATATGCCTCTATGATAACCTCGATAATGATGTGAAGATGACCCTAACGCGCTTACGTGTTCTGTCAACATGATATTCATTACATTCCTGTAGTTTCTTCTGTATTTGAATGTTTTAATGCAATGCATTTGCATGGGCTCAATTGCTAACATTTTTTTTATCTTAAGTCCTGTAATCTTGAAGGTAATCTATGCTAACTAATCTTGTCTGACTGACAGCATGTGAAACATGCGTCAGTTGTACAGTCGCCATCAAATATATCGAAGCGAACGAGGTGCTCACAAATATCTGAACACGACTCTATTGTCAAGGCGTTAAAGTGCATGTTCAGATATTTTTGAACACCCTGAAGAGGGCAGATATATTTGATGGCGACTGTACCTACCTGCTCACGCTACGTCAGTATGTGACTGATGCTTTATAGCGATCATCATATCATATCCCGGTAGCAGGCCTTTTTATTACTAGGTCATTAACCCTGTAAGTGCTCAATGTCAAAAACGTTACTTGCAATTCTCAACTCCGTCAATATATCAAGTGTCATTTTACTTGCAATTCTCAACTCCGTCAATATATCAAGTGTCATTTACACTCACTGTCAAAGCAGGGTAAGGAGAAAAAGATTTTCAACTCAATGTTTTAACAATTGTGTAAATCCATATACTAATTTTAAAGGCGAAAGTAACTGTCTGTTACATATACAATTTTACATTATCAGTGCTTGTAAATGGCATTAGTAAATTCTTTTGAGTTCTGGAATAGGACAGTTATATATTTTTACCCAGGAAACTTGTATGTGGAGGTTAATGGAGGTATGTTATAATCCTGGAAAAGGTCATGGGATACATGCATATATTTCTGGTCATATGATTATTGTCAAGATGGTGAAATTCCTAGGCGGAAGTGTATGAGATACCGTTACTGGGCTATAGGCCTCAAAGTAGCGTGCTAGACCTAGTTATGTTGGTACGCGTTCAGTACAAATTACGTCATTTATGATAATGATTATGTTTTGTATGGTGGTTTAATTGTATTGCAGAAGCGAATGTCCATTTCCTTTTTGTGCAGACAATATTGTCTTCCAATTTTGCTAAGCATACATCTTTTACTATTATATGGTGCGAACTCGGTACAAATATTCATAATTTGACTTAACTTAGTCAGCTTACATGTTCTTATTATAATTTTACATATTATTTGAATTTCCTAATATTATTGCTACATGCGCGAGTTATTTGAAGGTTGATTGAATTTAGTATAGTAGTATTGGATGACTCACATGAGACAGGCCAAACAATGACACAGTATAACAAAACAATAAGATATATGTTTGTTACAGGTGAACTGTACAAATTGAAAATGCTGACCTCAAAGATTATGGTTTATTGTATGACCTATCTAATCGAGAAACTGGAAGAAGAGAAGCTGGAGTGTCTGTGCAAGCTCCTCACAACTATTGGCGAACAAGTCGAGAGTGAGGTGAAGGACCACATAGAAAACGTTTTCAAGAAAATGCAAGATATTGTTCTAGACCGCAAATCTAATAAAATTAGTAGCCGTGTAAGGTATGTGATTTGCAATATAGTATAATACTACCAATTGTGACGGTCTTTTGTCGCAATTTAACCTTTTGTTACCGTTATAGGTTTATGATCCAAGACGTCATTGAATTAAGGAAACGAAAATGGGTGATAAAGAGCGTTGTTGACTCGCAACCGAAGATGATGGATCAGATTCAGAAGGAAGCTGAGCAACAGCAGCGTCACATTGAAGTACGTGCGGATAAATTTGCTGTGTTTAACCTGAATAAAAGAATTGTACGGAGATACTGATTAACTTTATTTTTCAGTTAATGAATGCTAACCCCATGGGCGGGGGCTTCCGCCGGGACGACGGCGGCCGAGGCAAGCGCGGCGACGGGCGCCGGCAAAACAACAACTCCTTCATGGACAATAGCAATAATTGGAAGACGCCAAGGCCGAATTATTTGGTTGATACTTCCAAATTTAAGGCTGTCACTCAAAATCAAAAGGTATTTTCAGCATTTAATATTATAACTCCAGACAATTGCTTTACAGTGTCTGATAGTGGTATAAAGAAAGTAACAAATTTTGTTTGGTTCCAGATTAACAATATAAAATTGGCTCCACAAACTGGTCTAGGGTGGAACCATGGCTCGGGCACAAAAACCACAGCACAAGCTAGCGCTGGTAGCAATTCTATGATTAGCTTGTCAAAGAATATGTATAGTGTTCTAGAGAATGTTCAGACTGATCCAACTTCAATTAGAAGTAAGTGGGATGCTTTATACTTATTTAGTATGTTATAATAATATATATTGGAGACATTGGAATACTTTGATGTCTCCATTATCTCAATAGTATTTAGAGCTTTTACTTGTCTACAACAAAGCAATGGTATTAACTTGCAAATGTTTTGTTCTAGGTAATAAAGACATGAGTCCTAGTTATCATTCGAAAGGTGCCTCTATCGAAAGATCGACATTTAACTCCAGAGGTGACTTTAGTAAGCATTTTTCGAATCTCTTTGATGCGTTGGGCGCAGATGTCTTCTTATATCTGCTTCGCGAGAACCGATTATGTCTCTTGCTCCTTAGTTTTTTATCTAGTACTGTCTGTCCGCTTGTTTTGTTGCTGTAGTTCCTGCCTGAATGAGTTCTCAAAAAATAATAAAGATCATGTGAACCACCAACAGGACTTTATAAATAGTAAAGGTGTGAAAGCAGAACAAAATCTAATCTGTCAGTACAATTTGCCAAATTTTGCAGGGAGATTAATTAAAGTACTTGCCGAAAATTGTACCTTTTAAGTACCTGCAAGAACGACCAAATAATTATTGTATATTCATGAGAGCTCGGTAAGGTGTGCTGTTCTTATGTGTAGATATTATTATGGATTCACCCCTACCCTGACATTAAAACAAACCCAATCTGATTTCGTAGATTCACTTGTGTTCGGTTTAAGGGCGAGGTAAAGCTTATAGCAAATAGGTAGCCTAAACAAAATCATTTCATTAGTAATTAGATATGGATATGGGACAAGTCAAGTACCATTAACTGACAGTGTATATGCATGCTCTCTTAACTCAAAACAGCACAACCTTTCCGAGCTCTGATAATAATTTAAAAAACGGTCAAGTGCGAGCCCGACTCGCGCACCGAGGGTTCCGTAGACACTTGCACAGATCGTGTATTCGTCCCATCCTTTAATTCAGAAAAAACCTTAAAGCCGTGGTTTCGACTCCAGCAGACAGCGGGGCGACGTGATCAAAATGTATAGACTAATGAACCTATTCTAGACGACGCGCCCGCCCGGTAGCGTAGAAACCGCGGCCTCACAACGTGATGTAGAAATTGAACGCCGTACCACAGCGCCATCTACCGGCGCATTTTGTTACTAATTTAAGCGACTGAGTAACATAGTATGTATGTTGGTTTTTCAAGGATAATTTATCACATAAACCGATTTCAATAATTGTTATTTTTTATTTGAAAGTAGGTCGTTTCAGTATAATAGCATAGGCATTGATTAAATTACAAACTTATCTATAATTTTTTTAGATAATTAAAAAATGGAGATAAGTGATATAATACATTTTTCCTGTAATATATACATACTTAAAAATAAAAATACTGAAATATTAACTTATTGCTGTAAAAGTTGGTAAAGCCCAACCAGAAATATATATCCATTGTCAACAGGGCGCTATTATTCTGAAAAATATGGCAACAGACTAAATTACATTTTGACTTGTTTATCTGTCAGCTCTGATGCTAATTACGTAATGTTTGGCAGCGATATAATTTCATTTGAGAAGCGTTTTCAGCAATTCTATTATATACATTATTAATAATGTTGCGCTCTTGACTACGAATCGTTTTGGCCATTTTTTGTTATCTAATCATTTAATTAGCAACACTACTATCTCACACACAACAGGTGACAACTCTGACATTAAAATTATTGCCGATGTAAGAAATTAAATATTTGGTCGAGCTTTAACACGGTGGTAAATACCATTTTTTCATACAAATTGGTGAGACATCAATAACTACTGAGTTAGTCGGTTTATAAATAATAGCTGTGGTTGTATTTTTACCAAAACTATCGGAAGTGATACTCTAATTAACCCTCTTTCTAAAGAACAATATATACAAAATGAACGCCAAGTATTCTGAAATCTTGATTTAAAAGAAATTGTGTGGGAAAACTATGGTCATGAAGAAGAAGAATGACCCAGCTAACCAGATAGATAGGCTTCTGTACCTTTAGGTACCACTAATTATTTTTTGTTATAACTAGTTGATGTACCGGTGATAAGCGGGATGTGTGTGTAACGATTGTTGGTGTACAGGTGGCCCCGGCAGCGGCAGCAAGTCGGGCTCCATGGGCGTCGCGCGCTCCAACTCGGGCACGCGCAGTACGAGCGCGGCGCCGGCGACTCCGGCTAAGCCCGCGCCCGCGCCTGTTGAAACGCCCGCATCTCCCTCCGTGCCACAGGTAACCCAGTCATTATTCCTCTTCCTCTTCGAAACCTCATGACTTGAACTACTATGGAAGAGCAAGGAAATTCGGAAATAGTTATAATAGTAGTTTTTTTCTGCTATTATATGTGTGAAAATATAGGTGAAGACTTAATTAGGTCTACATTTTAATTGATAGGTACTATTTCATATAGAGGGATACATAATTGACTTTACACCAAATAAGGAAATGAATAAGTTCGAATTTTCTCGAAAAAGGAACAAATTCTTAATCAAATTTAATCCATAACTAATTACAGAAAAATGATTTTTACCAATATATTATTGACTAAGTAAAACATCTTAAAATAATATAAACAAAATACATGTTAACAGTTTAACTAAAGCTTTATTTTATTTGATTAAAGGAGCCGCTCCCCGAACCTAAGAAGAAGACTGTCAAGTCCATCATTGACCAGTGCCTCATCAACTCTGACGTTGTAGAGCTGGCTGCCGACGTCAAAAATCTTATCGAGCCTCAGTACCATGCGGCTCTTGTCACTGAAATTGTAACTGTCGCAGTAGAAAAGTACGTAATCCAATAAAATTATGCATGTGTAGGTGTATTGGAGTATTTATTTAAAGACACCTTCTGTTCCAGGTCGCCTAAGGAAATTACCACAATATCCAAGTCACTGCTACACTTAGTAACAACCAATGTCATCTCTGGTGATAACTTCTTAGCAGGATTAAAAGAATTCTGCGAATTTGCCCCTGATCTGTACATTGATATTCCGATGCTGTATGATTATTTAGGGTGGTTCATTGCCCCACAAATTGAAAAGAAAGTAAGTAATCAAGCAAGTATTCATTTGTCCGTTTTTCATTTGAAAAAAAACGGGTTGCGTCCTAACTTATTCTCTTCGAAAAGTATATTTTTAATTGTCCTAATGGTCTCATGATGTTTTTTTTTCAGCACGTCACTCTCGTTGACATCTTTAGGCTTTCTAATACAATGATTTCTTCAAAACACGGGCATTTGATTCTGAAATCAATAATAAAGAATATGAAAGAGAGCATGGGACCTTCCTTTGTGAAAAGCAAATGGCAGGAGTCCGGGCTGAAATTCAGTGAATGGATGGCTGAAGATCAGGTAACTACAACTTTTATTATTGAAACGGCTTAAATACAACTCCCAAGCTTTAGCTTTTATTTGACCTCTTGTGCATAGTTGTAAACGTGGCAATAGTGAGAAATCGGTCAGACAGGCCCAACCTTTGATGTTGATGATTAAACAATAAAATATATGCTATCACACATCGAAATTTAGGGAGCAAACTTTAATGACAGATAGGGAGTTCCTATAACGATAAACTCAATTATCGATGCTGTATACTAGTGAAAGGTAGTTGTTTGACTGGGAAAATTATGAAAATCCTGTTTCTCGTGAAAGAGCTAAGAAAGTGGAATATATCATTACTAGCGACCCGCCCGGCTTTGCACGGGTGTAACGCTGAAGAATGTATTATACATATATACCTACCTCCTGAATCACTCTTATCTATTTAAAAAAACCGCTTCAAAATATGTTGCTTAGTTATAAAGATCTAACATAGGGACAGACAGACAGACAGCGGAAAGCGAATTTGTTTTATAGTAAGTAGTGATTATCTCGTTTTTGACTATCTGTATAAACGTGTGTAATGTTCGTACGTAAACGGTATATATGGTTTGCAGGTTGCAAAATGGCTAGAAGATAACAAATTCGAATTCTTAGAAGGAGCTAAGGTTTCTGAAGAAACCAAAAAAATATTAACTCCCGCCGACACACAGAGCAAATTGCTACAGTTGATGAACTCTGACGAGAATCGCGACTGTATACGAGGATGGGTGCAGGTAAATCACTAATAACTACTATTTTTGGCATCAGCAATTTACTTATTGATATCGTAAAATTTCGATCCCAGTAGCCATTTGCATGAATCAACATTTTACGCGATCAAAAAGTAAATCGACATAGACTGGGCCAAAGCAGGCAGGATTCTGTCTAAAAGTATATGGCGTTATGAAATTGCACCATATCGAACAAGCAAAACAAATAATAACCTGTTTAATATATTTGAACAATATTTATCAGGACAACCTCGGGAAAGCTGCGAACGAGGAGTGGTTCATGCGTTCACTGATCCAGGCTATCTGCGAGCACGCGCTGTTCGGTGGTGACACTCGCGGCGCGCCTCGGTTCAATCAGGACCGGATGAACAAATACTGCTCACTCATCAACGAGTTCGGCGAACTCAGAGACGCGAGGGAAGCTAGCTGTTTATTAGGCATCCAACAGCTCATGCATCATCTTGAACATCCTCAAGGTTTGTTCTCGTGGAAAATGTACCTGATCCAACCCAACAAGTAGTGGGCAGCAAAATTAACAACATTTGATTTTTCTTACTTCTTAAATTTTTTAAAGTTATTTAGTAGTACTCGAAAACTTAGGAGAAACTTTTTTTATTTTCTTTATATTTTCAGTGAATCCCCTTTAATTTAGTAATCTTATACTGCCGCAGGGGCATTCCACGGTGTGTGAAGCGGGCAGGTAAAAAAATTTGATGTTTCCGATTTTAGTTATTTTTAAGTATGTTATACTTATATATGTCCTAGATCCAGATATGCAATATTTATACCGTGTAATATATAGTTATCGAGCTATAGGACATTGAAGTTTTGACTACCCAGCCGGTATGCGCTACTTGAAGTGTTTGTAGCAAGTGCTAAAAAAATATTTTAAGGAAAATAAAGCAGCGAAATCTATACTCGAATTACTTAGCTACCAAACTGCATTTTTGGAATTAAAAAAAAAATTACATCAATGTTTTAAAATCAAAACATTTATTCTGCAAATAGGCCTCAAGGGCACTTTTACAAGTCAAAATCTAAGTACATCAAATATTTTTATTTGATTTTTGCCGCAGACGCGGTCTGGCGCCTGGCGCCGGCTTCCGCACTCCGGCATTGTAACTGATCTAGCTCCTAAACCACTTCCAGGCCCATAATGAAACTTTGTAGGTATTGTCTGTACAATATTAACTATTTTGTGAAAAAAAAAACATAAATATTAAACTGGTCCAACTTTGAGAAATTTGGGTTTAAAAAATTAAAAACATTGATCAAAAATATTTTTTTTTAATTACAAAAATGCAGTTTGGTAGCTAAGTAATTCGAGTATAGATTTCGCAGCTTTATTTTCCTTAAAATATTTTTTTAGGACTTGGTACAGACACTTCAAGTAGCGCATACCGGCTGGGTAGTTAAAACTTCAATGTCCTATAGCTCGATAACTATATATTACACGGTATAAATATTGCATATCTGGATCTAGGACACATGAATATAACATACTTAAAAATAACTAGAATCGGAAACATCAAATTTTTTTACCTGTCCGCTTCACGTGGAATGCTCCGCGTTGTAAAAGGACGGACTGTACGTATATTGGATAAATAAGATTAGCACTGTTGCCAGCATCTATATATATATATATATATATATTATTTAAAGCCGGTTTTTGTTTACCCCCCCCCCCCCCCCCCCTCAGATCACAGTTAAGATCAGATTTCATAAATGATATGTCATTAGATTCGACTCATGCTGGAGAGTTGCATAAATGAATAATATTCTTATTTTTTCATCGAATTAACATGACACAGTATAAAAATAATCAATAATTGAACTCAAACCTGCGGTAAGTTCTTCGGCACGAAAAAATATACGTTTTGAGTCGGCGACATATATCCACGACCCCAAGAAAATTAACAAAATACTAAATAAACGATCTTCAATATCGAGGTACAGGAATGTCAGATGTATTGTATCGGCATTTAATTCAACGTCAACATTTAATGTATTTTTTCTTTTTGCCAGTATTAAATTGTCATGACCTCTCCCTTCAAAAAAATTTACGAGGGGCGGCTGATAAGTCCTAAGCCTATGGTATTTCCAGGTCGTATATGCGTTTATGGTACTGGCAACTAGAAAGGCCATTTAAAAACAAAATCATGTCATATTTGTTTGAATTTTTGTTGAGATATTCAACGGCAAATTTCGCCATGTCTGAATTATCAACATAACGAAAATTGAGCACCGTGCTGTAATTGAGTTCCTTACAAAAAGTGCTAAATCACCGCAATGTATTTTTGAAGAAATGGCTAGTATTTATGGTGCTTCTGGACCTTAGTGTGCTACGGTCAAAAAGTGGAGTCGCTTATTTAAAATGGGTAGGGAGTCGATTGAAGACGATCCCCGTTCAGGGAGGCCAATATCGGTGGTGACTGAAGAAAATCTAATAAAAGTCAGAAAATAATATTTTTTTATTGAAATAAATGAAAATAAAATACTATAACAATTACATACTATTAATATAAGGCTTAAGTCTATAAAAATAAAGAAGAATAATTAAAAACTAAACTAAGTCAGAAAATTGGTATTAGAAGACCGGAGAGTTAAGGTTTGGCAAATAGCTGATACTGTAGGCATTAGTAAAGAACGGGTTGGGGAAATTTTACATGAACATTTGAACATGACTAAGGTCAGGGCTCACTGAGTACCGAAAATGCTGACGGCGTTCGATAAAGGACGTCGTGTTGAAACTGCCCAGGCGTTTTTAGATCTGTGCGGAGATGGTATAGATGAAGTTTGACCTTTAACGCATAATTGCGTCCTGTACGTTGGGTATAATTCTCTTTCTAACGTAGTCCATTGTGTGCATCGGACTTAATAGCTCTGTGTTTGACACTTATAACACACACCATTAGTGATGCGGCAAATCAAAATCGCGTGTAACCATACGACATGCGAACGAAATAGAGATAATCGATTGGAAACGATCGACATAAGAAAAAACAATAATAACGTAGCTACAATCTAACATAAAATAATTGTAAAATATTTGAGTTAACAAAAATACAACTACTCACTCAGGCAGATGCAATATTACTCGATAACTGGACACAAGTGACGGATATAACAACGAATCGGTTGAACTGCGATTTTGTCAATCACTGTGCCGTATGACGTCACAGAAATGGCGGCTCACGTATTCGAGCGGATATTAAAACTGCAAATTTCAATCTTATTGTTTTAGTATTCATCAATTCCATAAAATAGAAATTAACGTAGGGATTAGTTTAGGCTACTTTTCAAAAATACGTGCAAGACCCTATTGTAGGCGTTATACTCGATTTGGAAGATGGATTCATCTCTTGGCAAAGATTTTGACACATCATAAAAAGTTACACCAAAAATAAGCTTAGTATTAGCCTAGTGATAGGGGGAGCCCAAGCGGGGGTTAGCAATATCGGCTGTCACTAACAGTATAATGCTGACTGTACAATGGATTTAAATATGTGATTCATATTTAACTATTTTCTGCGATTACCATCTTATTACAAGAACGTTATACATCTTCCCCTTTATAACATGACAATATATTTCGTTGTTTCAGGCGTAACACTAGAAATTTTCCAATATTTACATGATCAGTACATCATATCTGTGGAAAGTTTTATTGCATGGGAGGAATCACATAAGGAACTCGAAGGCAAAGGTACACCTCAAAACTTATTTTCCTACTTTTTTTATAATGTCTAGGAGTATTAAATATTGAACAAGTAATATCATAATAATAACCTGATCTTTTCCTGTCCTTTAGCATCACCACTAAGGTCTGGGTCTAACAATCTAGGGACCCACTCAATATCACAAATCATTTCGTCTAAATCGGTCCCGAGTTTTAGTCTGTGACATACACATATACGGAGGTATTATATAAAGACGGGTTGTGTTGCAGCGGTGATGATGAAGGCGCTGACGTCGTTCTTCACGAACATCAAGGAGGCGGACAACGAGGACTCGTGCAGTGAGGACTGACGTGGGCCCCCCGACGCCGGCGCGCCGTCGCCGCCGCCGCCGCATGCGCTTCTCGCGCCGCTCGCGACCGACGCATCCGCTTACAATGTCTTCTATATTTTTATATACTAGAATCAACCTACACTGAATTCATAGAATAATAGATTATATTATTATGTAATGCTTACTAACAAGGCTAGAAAAGTTGTATGATATTTTTTAAAGCGATAGTTATTTATAATGTTTAATAATGACTACGTACTTTGAAACTATAATTGAGAATAATTATGCTTGGGATGGATTAATTTTAAATTATTAGCAAGAACGTATGTCTTCAAAACATCAGAATCGGACTTGCGTTGTTATCTGGTAAACTTTCGCAGGACGGAATATTGTTTACATAGTTGTCATTAACTACGTGTACGGATCTACGTTGTGTCGCAAAGTATGAGACGGGATTGCGAAAGTCACAGTTACATATCTTACCTATACTTTGTCGTAGTCTGAAATCGCTATACTATTGGAAACGGATGATTATACATATTGGTACCTTATCCCCCCAAGTCCCTTGTAATTTATGTTTTATATAAATAATTTTATATAAACTATTGAAACGTAAGAATCAACCCCTGAAGCAATACAACATTTTTTTTTCTATAAAATCTAGTATTAGTATAGAAAAGCTGAAGTAAATATTTTATATGGAACATATGTTACGGGGAGATAGTTATATAAACATGTGCTAAAAATAATTAACAGATCATTGAAATAAAAGTCAACATAAGGAAGCCACAAGGCTATTAAATTAAATTACAAACCAGCAATAATCAACCGTAATATGAAAACAATAGAGAAACCTACAATTATGTTAAATGATGGTTGTCTCCTAATCCTAGTATCGGACTATGTTGAGGTCAACATGTTGAATGGTTTTATAATATTTAATATGTATATCACTTTGTTTTTATTGATATAGAAATAACTATGTAAAACAATGTAATTTCTAAAATGTAAAGAACATTGAGAAGTTTATTTTGGCTGTTGTTCATTCGGTTTCGTGTATATCTTCATACCTTATGAATGAATTTCGTTAACAATTTACACCTATTTCTTTCTTCTAAGAAATTCGATTCTTCAAGATTGCAATTAGTACATGCCTTTATAAATTGTAACTTTTTATTTTATTAGATATTTTATTGTTTAGTTATAATTATATTATAGTGGCTCAGTTAGCCGTGGTTTTGTAAAATCCATCGTGCATCAGGCGACTGGTGCCGGCTGCCGCCCGCTCCTCATGCCCCTCGCCCCTCGTCTTTCACTTCCCTATTGACTCTGCTACTGAGTTTTATTTTTATTACTATAGCTACTCTTGTCAGTTAATATGTATGTTATGTAAATAAACTTTTTATGAAAAAAAACGGTAGTTTACACTTGCATTCGAAAATAATATTGGTGCCCTTATTGTTATGTTGTTGCTATGGTAGCCTCCACTAGTATGCGCCATTGTCTTGCACCATCAATGGTGCAGATGCAACTAATTAGTTTCGTTACACCTTTCATAATTGATAATTTAAGCTGCTTTACCATACTTTCCTTGCCATAGGTAAAATTAATAACTAGTGATGCGCCGAATATGGGTTTGACCGAATACGAACATTGGGCCGAATAATTAGGTCCAGGAGTGCTATCACGAGCCACAAACGAAGTTTTTTCTCTGACATATTTATGTGCAAACTTGCAAGCGTGACAGAGGGAAAATTTCGAATGCCGTCACGGTAGCGCCCCAGCTGTTGCCGAACCGAATATTTAGCCGAATTATTCGGTTCAAAGTAATTCATCTATTGTTGTAAAACAGACTAATTGAATGGTAACATTTTTGTTAATTATCAAAGCGAAATATTGACTTTAATTAAGTTATATAACTGTTAATAATGGGTCTAGTATTAACTTCACGAAGCAGTAACTATAATACACTCTGTCAAGTGGGTCTCAGACGCGGTCTGGCGCCTGGCGCCGGCTGCCGCGCTCCAGCATTGTAACTGATCTAGCTCCTAAACTACTTCCAGGCCCATAATGAAACTGTAGGTATTATCTGTACAATATTACCTATTTTGTAAAAAAAATCATAAATATTAAACTGGTCCAACTTCGAGGCGTTAAAAAAGTTTAAAAATACTTAGTCCCAAAAAAAATCCAAAAATGCAGTTTGGTAGCTAAGTAATTAGAGTATAGATTTCGCTGCTTTGTTTTCCTTAAATATATTTTTAGGACTTGGTACAGACACTTCAAGTAGCGCATACCGGCTGGGTAGTCAAAACTTCAAAGTCCTATAGCTCGATAACTATATATTACACGGTATAAATATTGCATATCTGGATCTAAGACACATATGAGTATAACATACTTAAAAATAACTAAAATCGGAAACATCAATTTTTTTTACCTGTCCGCTTCACGTGGAATGCCCCATTTTGTAACAAAACCCTCAAAATTGTTCGGTAAATATTCGGCAGCTGAACCGAATAATTCGGCCGAATACCAAAAATTCAAATACATACCGAATATTCGGCGCATCCCTATTAATAACTAAGTACTACTAAACGCCTGTGTTCTGAAATGCACTCCGGAATCTTAATGAAATGAAATGAAATCATTTATTCTTCAATTTAGGCATATTACATGCACTTGTGAAAGTCAAATAAACGTACAGGACCCGTCATGAGATGGAAATATGTCTGTCCCTTTAACGCATAACAGTATTTTATACGTTAGACCATCATGGCCCATTAATTGATCTATCAGACGTCAATAGTGTGTGTGTGTGATTGTCAATGAATATTGATCGGTTGCGGTCGTGATTGGGGTCAGTTACACGGTGATTATTATCATGTGATACACTCATATCACAATACGTATTGCTTCAATATTCATCAATACCCACGTGGTACGTATTGTGATACGAGTGTATCGCGTGATAATAATTAATTAATCACCATGTAAGTAACGACCGCAACGATATTTCCAGTCCGAGTTTAGATTGTTTTTAGGGTTCCAAACCCAAAGGGCAAAACGGGACCCTATTACCCTAGACTCCGCTGTCCCTCCGTCCGCTGTCCGTCTGTCACCAGGCTGTATCTCATGAATCGTGATAGATAGACAGTTGAAATTTTCACAGATGATGTATTTCTGATGCCGCTATCACAACAAATACTAAAAAACAGAATAAAATAAATCTTTAAGGGGGCTCCCAGACGTGATTTTTTGCC
This sequence comes from Epiblema foenella, assembly GCA_963556455.1. Classification (NCBI taxonomy): domain Eukaryota; kingdom Metazoa; phylum Arthropoda; class Insecta; order Lepidoptera; family Tortricidae; genus Epiblema; species Epiblema foenella. The sequence goes on along the minus strand of OY747095.1, from coordinate 35,936,017 downwards.
ATTTTAAATGGTACGGAACCCTTGTTGCGCGAGTTTGACTCGCACTTGGCCGGTTTTTATACCTACATTCACTGAAGGCGCACCCAAACGGAGAGCATGACGTGTTCACTGCCGCACCAAAGAAAGTCAAAGTCGTGGAGTTTGCGATCGCACGGTGTGAACAACTCAGAACAACTGAACATTTTGGTTTTCCAATTGAAGTAGCCCAATGCAAATCCGAATGTTGATGCGAATATTTAAAATGATACGAAATGCGAATATTCGTAACATCCCTAATCCAGATGGTCCGTAATCAGCAGGCCTGTGGATTGCCATACTCGCACGTCTGGATGCGCCTTTATATAAAGTGGCCAATTGATTGCTAGTTTGGTAAGTATGGTAGGTGTTGGTTAAGTGTACCATTTTATTTATTATACATTAGCTCTTGTAAACTTGTATTTCAAATGTAATATTAAATAATTTCATTATATCTTTATAGTCTATGTTAATATTTTCTACTACGCTTTTCCAGTAGTCGCGCTTGCCCTCTTCGTCTTGAATTTGTATTTTTAAATGTTTCAATTCTGTAAAGTAATCAAAAATATTTGTTTAATTAATTACATTTCGGTTCCCGATCGAAATAAGGTGAACAACTTAAGCGTGTGAACTAAACAAACTACGAAAATGATATCAAAAGACGGAACGCTGAGCTTACGGCGTCCAACTCAGTCACGACTTGGGCAGTCCCGCCGGCGGAGACACTGGCAACACTGACACATTCCCTATTCTTTTCGGTAGCGCCGCACACCGGGTAGTCAGTCCGACCCAGGTCGGGCCTAGCTGAGTTTCTTGCTAGACTTCTCAGCTATAGGCTAGGTTTAGTGAACCAGCCACAAAACTCCCAGTAGCTCGATTTCACTCTCACCTCAGTTTCGGTTGAAACGGCTCAACCAATCTCACTGGAGCGCAAACTTTAAAGTATCGTGGTCGTGTCGGAAGTTTTCCCCTGGATTTTCCCTAGCCTACTCTCCAACCGCGCACTCCTATTGATTTATAGGACTAGGCGTAAGTATAAAAAAAAGAAACTACTTCGTGACACTTAGGTACTCATGGATATACAGATGTATTGCAAAATGATTTTCCTTCGGGAAAACCAAAGCAAAACTCGGATCTCAATCGGAATACGATGGCACCCGAACTGTCAATCAATGATGAGTGACGTTTTCATATCCATTATTATGGAACTTTATTGTTTAGTGTCAAATGTCAAAGTGAAAAATGTTATTGTATAATATAGATGTTACAACCAGTTTCAATAACTTTTAAAATACTCAGTTTTATTATCATTAGTAAACGAAACATCTTCACTTTAAAACATAAAGTACAACAAAATAAATCTTATTGGGAAATATTTACACGAATAAAACTCAATACCTGCCTACTTAAAAATACCATCTACTTACGGAACTGAATCTGGGCTAGTATGAAAAATCTTATGTCATTGGCGTCCCTATCGCACCTAAGTAAATAACCTAAGATCTAGATAGAATTTCTTGCGTGGTCTACCCAGCTTAATATTGTTTGTGTTGGTACTTTTATTTTTTCTATATTCTTCTTCCTGGTTCAAAAATTTTGTTATTGTAGGTTTAGATATGCCCGTTGCGTCCGAAATTCGCTGTTGAACTTTGCCAAAATACTCTGAGTTTTGCTATTTTTGAATTTGCTATTTTCTGATATGAAGTACAGGTATATATATTGAATATAATTTCTTGTACCGGATTTTTTAACCGTTTTTGAGGTTTCGGCATGGTAATACAACCTTTTTATAAGTAAACTGTAAATATAATCAAAACTATAGCGAATATTTGAATTGCGTGTTAGCCACTCTGTATATATATTGGTCTGCTGATGCGACTTACCCCTACGGCTGTAAGATGGGTACTGAAGCTAATTGAGAGAGCACGATAAATACGAATTTTCCGATAAAGTACGAAGGAAAATCATTTTGCACTACATCTGTAGCCCACATATATGGGACTTCTGTAGGGTTCGTCGGGAATCACTGTGAAGCTATGAGCTACGGCCTAGTCACGATAAATTTAATAGAAGGCGCAGAAAGCAACTCCGAATGTATATTACTGTCACAGACTCCGCACGAAATGATCTGCAGCATCCGCTTCAGGTCTACTTCATCCTCCACGCGACCGATGTAGAAGAACCGTGTCAAGTGCGGCATAAGCTCGAACACGCGTCGCAAAGGAAACACTGCGAACCGCCACTGATGGATGCTCAGGGTCCCTGGAAATAAAGTGTTATTCAAGGAGACATACAAATACCACAATATTACGTGTTATTCAGTTTGCCGGCGTCAATAAGGCACAATTTCCTTACTGACGCAATTAGAAATCGCCCTTATTTACATTGACAAAGATGGACCTTTTGCTTGAGAAAGTGCCCGGTGAGCGTTACGGTACAATAGTTCCAGACAGCGGGTGTTCAAAAATTTTAAGTTCGAATTGATACCTACGCTGTTGACAGCATTTGTCGAACTGTAGGAGGACCGCCAATTCCGCCAAATTTGACGGATCCACAGTTAATCGCGTTATAAATAAATTGTCGACTTGAGTTCACTTCACTGACATAATAAAACTAATACCTGGTCAGGTAAAAGGAGCAGCTGGGAAAGAGAAGGGTATAACTAAAGGGATACCGTTTCTCACATCCCGAAAACGCCTATTCCTCATACCCCACCTGACCTTACGGCCAAAATACCAAGTGAGCTCGCGTAGCGGAACGCGAGGTGGCGCACGATACAGCTGACGTCGGAGTCCTGCCGCTGGGTCGGCGTCAGGTCGATCCCGAGCTGTACGTGCGCCTCGCGCAGCGGGATGCTGGGGGTGAGGAACCGCCGGATGTGGTCGTAGTCTCGGACGCGGACTGTAACCAATATATTCTTCAATTTTTAATATCACCATGGTGATAACAAGCATACAACCTGCCTGTGAAGCAAACACACGCGTATGCATACGGACATTTTTAACTTACGAGGAGTCGTAAGCGAGTGTTCAAAGGTTTTCATCTTGAGTGTACGAGTAAGATATGGCAAATCACGATGTCGACAGCCCAGTTTCATGACTTACAAAATGCCATGAGCAGGTAGAGATCAGGACAGGTATTGGCGACTCGTCTCCAGGCCAGATCCGGGATGATGTAGCCGCCGACGCCCAGAGATTGGTCTGCGCGCCCGGGGACCTGGTCTTCCCGGCACATCAACTAAAACCACATGCCCATGATGTTTAAACAATATAATCCGTTAAAAACATTACTTATTGCTTTGTAGATTATAGGTACTTACAGTTGTATTGCAAAATGATTTTCCTTCGGGAAAACTCGGATCTCAATCGGGATACGATGGCACCCGGCAACCAATGATTGTATTAAATGAGTGAAGTTTTCATATCCATTATAATGGAACTTTATTGTTTAGTGTCAAATGTCAAAGAGAAAAAAGGTTATTGTGTAATATAGAGATGTTACAACCACCTTCAATATTCCTTGACATTATTCATGGCATCGTGATAATCACAGGTCTTATACATAAGTGTACAAATCCTTTGGCACTACCTGCATGTACGTAATAAGGCGTTGACCTTTTGAAATTAACTGTTTCACTCCTTTATCCGTAGAATCGATCCAGCACTTCCCTGTTAAATGGGATGTATGAACATAAGTTTCGTCCGTATACACAATATCTCTGCCTTCAGATCTGTACTTCCTTATTAAGTCCAGGTACTTTACTCTTTTAAGTCTAACGTCATCTTTTTCCATCAGCATTTTTCTATTGTTAGTAATTTTCTTGAATAGAAAACCCATTTGGCGCAGTATCGTTCTTAGTGTAAAATCACAGCCTTTGAAATTCATCGTTTCTATTAATTTGGACTTTATAATCAGATGGAAGTTACAAACCATTCGTCGTATCACTGCGTAATCAAAATCATCAAGATCTATATAGAATTTCTTGCGTGGTCTACCCAGCTTAATATTGTTTGTGTTGGTATTTTTATTTTTTCTATATTCTTCCTGGTTCAAAAATTTTCTTATGTAGGTTTAGATATGCCCGTTGCGTCCCAAATTCGCTGTTGAACTTTGCCAAAATACTCTTTATTGCTATTTTTGAATTTGCTATTTTCTGATATGAAGTACAGGTATGTATTGAATATAATTCCTTGGACTGGATTTTTAACCGTTTTTGAGATTTCGGCATGGTAATACAACCTTTTTATAAGTAAACTGTAAATATAATCAAAACTATAGCGAATATTTGAATTGCGTGTTAGCCACTCTATATATATATTGGTCTGCTGATGCAACTTACCCCTACGGCTGTAAGATGGGTACTGAAACTAATTGAGAGAGCACGATAAATACGAACTTCTCCGATAAAGTACGAAGGAAAATCATTTTGCACTACATCTGTACGAGCCTACTTACCTACTCATCTAGTAGGAAGGAAATGGTATCTGGTTTAAATTAATCAACGGAGGTATATAATAACACTTTCACTGTACACGCCTCGAACACTGAAGACCTTGCTTGATACGTCCGTGCATGACATAATGCACCAGTGTAGGTACTTAGTTAGGGTCAATAGGTGGGTTTACGGCCTCCCATATAGCCATTTTCGGTCGCAGTATATTCAAAGTAGTTACAACTAAGTACAAGTTGCAACAGTTTCGTAATCGTCCTTACGATTCACTGCGGCTGTGTTAGATTTGGTTTCTGTTTGTGGTAATGGGACCGAATTTATTTTAGTAATAATGTGTAGTCATTGTGTCCACACGTTACTGAAACATTTGCGTCGAAACATTTTATACACATTAGCGTTTAAATTGTGACTGTTGTACAGTTTGGGCATAATGTTGTAACCGTGTAGACATTTTGGTTACTAAAATTTATAGTGTCGTAATGTTACGGAACTGTTCTTACACTTTGTAACTAAATATAAATCTCTGTAAAGAAAATAGCACATGCCACCATTTTGGAAATTCGGTAATATTGTAACTACTTTAAGTTACATATCGGCACGGTGTCAACATAATCTAGTAATATTTGCGACCGAAAGTGTCAACAATATTTTCTTTTTTATCAAAACTAGTTTTTAAATATTTACTAACTAAATAGTTTATTTAAAGCATAATAGACTTTTTTAAATTCTTAACTTTGTTTCTCTACTAAAGAAGAGGCATACTAGGCCTAGAAATGTGAAAATAAATCGAGTAAAATCTATAATATATTTGTTTACAATCGTTAAATTTCAATTATTTTGAAGAAAGAAAGAAAGAAAGAAGAAAGAAAGAAAAACCATTTATTCAATAAAGCACACACAACCGGTCATAATAAATAGGTGTAAGATAATACACAGTTAGTGAAGGTGCACAATGAGTCCAGCAATGTGTGCCATAAAGAAAAGGCTGAGACTCAGCATGTGTTGCTATTTGCCGTGCAAACTGCAACGCTGTTATTCTGCCACAGCCTATGAGTCTAATTCGCAGTCTAGGCCATTAAAATCATATAAAAAAAGAGAAAAATATATATGAGTCTTGTAGTTAATTATTATTTCTCATAACTACTTGTGAATAATGATGCTGACAAAACCATTATATTAATTTCTAAAGTTACCAAAATAATTTAATAATGTTTGCTTTATATAGTTTCCATGTTTGCCTAAATAGTTCAAGTTAACCAGCGCCTTGGCATATGCTGTAATCTGTAAATAAATGTGTTAATAGATAAATATCAATAGAAAAAAAGAAACGAATATTTATTAATGTGAAACCCAATAATATTAATGTGTATTTATGTAAATAAACCATCAGTACAATTTGTAAATATGTATAAATTTTGTACATAATAGGTTAAGTAGAAATCAGGATAGCAGCTCCAGGTTTTTGAGTAGCATGTAGTAATTCACGCAGTTTTCGCTGGAAGCAGGACTTGGATCTACAATTCCTAATCGGGGGCGGCAGATCGTTCCAACATTTGGTAGCCTGGAACCGGAAGCTGCCACGGAATGCTGCACATTTATATTTTTGCACAATGTTGATACATCCAAAAAGAAGTGAAGCTAAATGGAGACGTTGCCTATGTTTCATATTGAGAATATTTGCACTAGCCAGGTGAGGTGATACTGACGTACGAGGCGGTATTTTGAAGCAAAACCTGGCACAAGCATTCTGCACCCTTTGAATTAGCTTTTGAGTTTTACTATATAGACACGGACCAATAACTGAGTCGCAATAATTAAATTTAGAAAGAATTAGTGATTCACAAAGTTTGATTCTCATTTCTACTGATATGTATTGACGAATGTTGTAAAGCACCTTTAATCTGTAAAAGCAGTTCCGGACAGTGTCAAGAACATGTTCCTCGAAACGCAAACTACAGTCCATGAGAATACCTAAATTGCGCGCAGTGTACACACGCTCAATAGGTACACCATTAATTTGTATATTTTCGTCATTTTGCGTAAACAAAGATATTTGCTTTTTGCTTCCCAAAATGAGATATTTCCTAGCTGCCCATTCAGCAATCTCCAGGAGATCGTTATTCATGCACTGAATAGCTTTACTAACATTATTTTTATTGAAGGAAACCATGAGCTGTAGATCATCGGCATATAAATGATATTTACTAAAATTAATGCATTGAATGACATCAGAAGAGTAAAGAATAAATAAAAGAGGTCCAACACTGAGAGAAAAATTTTTGTTCGTATTAATAACCTGATATCTAAAAGAAGGGAATATCAAATTCTATTAATTTTTACATTTTTTTTCTAGGCATTAGTAAATAATATAATTTCAAGGAAATTTTATTAATTTCATAGTATAGGAAATACAAAACGGTTTTACTTCATCCTGAAATTAATATTCTTTACTCGGAATAACTAGAGTTCTTTAAATTCTATAAAACTCTCCTTGGGTTTATAAATGGCGTACTAGCACCAGTATGTAAAGATTACTAGATAATACAAATGGGATATACTAATGTCGGTGATTACAAATGAATACTAATAATTAAAAATCAATTCTGATTTCTATCATTGGTAATCTTGTAATAACAAATCCCTTTCTTATTCTTATGAGTTTTATACTTATTTCCGTAAATAATAAATAGCTTTATAGATATTAGTAAAGTGTACTAATAACAAGATTCGTAAACGCACCGGCCGCCCCTCCCCCGCTCGCGTGCCCCGTATCCATCGTTGACTCGTCCATTTTGCTTGTAACCTCTGCGGCGAAAGAATTGAATAATATCCTAAGTAGTCTGTGATAATATATCAACTTGTGAATTTTGTGATTGTGCCAAAATAAAAAAACTTGCGTGGTGCTGTGGTGGGGCATGGACTTATTAACGTCGGACTTGTTAAAGTCGTGGGGTTTCTCCCAATACTTAGAAAGCTTTGAAAGGTACAAAAAATTGAGATATTAACATTGGTTGATAATTGGTAGGATCATAATTTTCCCAGGTGTACCTTCACTTTGTAATAACTTTAAATGCGGAAGGGTACAATTTTGTTCTAAAGAGGTACAAAATAGTACAAATTCAGTACAAATTTTTGGTACACTTTATTTACATATTTGTTTAGGTACACCCGCCATCCTGACTCTCACGATTTGTCTACTTATGTGGTACCAAATCATATTAATGTCATGCCTGATGTGTCTACTTATGTGACCACACGGTGGCCTCTTGACTGTGACTTTGTGTAAATGTAACAATAGATTAGAATAAATGATGATTCTGTATGTTTTGCTAAGTTTTGTATTTGTCTCAATTTGCCAATGTTTGATTTCATTTAACTTTAAATAAAGATACTTAATTACTAAATACCTGATATTTTATTTAAAATGTGTAAACCTGTTTTGTTTTTACAGCTACTAGTTCTTTCATTAACGTCTTGTTACATTCGTACAGTCCTTACTTAGATTTAATTTATCATTTCCTATTATTTGAAGAGTAACTGTAAAAATATAAACAATTAACTCCTTGTACCCCGTAAATGTACATACTGAAGAAAGCAAGTATCACTTCACTAGCTCAATATTACAGTTCTAGGTTTCACTTTTAACAAATTTAAATTTGACATAATGTGTCACACTAAGTCTAATTTTAGCTACGTTAAAAATATAACAGAAACCTGTAAAATTGGGACAGTGACATGTATGTAACCATAATTGCAATTTACAGATGCACCTGTACCTGATCCAAGCAGTCCAAGCGCGATTGGAGCGTGCCACGCAAATTTAGATCACGTAAGAAGTGATCGTTTCTTACAAGATCTAAATATGTGTAGTATGTTTCGATAGCGTATGGATCAGGCTCAGAGGGGCTACCGCGAACCACAAACGAAATTTTCCCTCTCTGTCTCACTTATGTGCAAACTTGCAAGTGCGACAGAGAGGCAAAACTTCGTTTGCTGTTCGCGGTAGCGCCCCAGGTGCGGACGCATTTGTACATTTCTATTATGGTTACTTGAAATTAAATAAAAGTTTACTTGTTTTTAGTAAACAGTATTGTTGTTCCAAAAAGACAGTTTTAAAAACAAGTATGTTACATTATTGAATTCAAATAAAAGTTTACTTGTTTTTAGTAAACAGTATTGTTGTTCCAAAAAGACAGTTTTAAAAGCAAGTATGTTACATATTTGAATTCAAGTAAAAGTTTACTTGTTTTTAGTAAACAGTATTGTTTTTCCAAAAAGACTTTTTTAAAAGCAAGTATGTTACATTATTTGGATTCAAATAAAAGTTACTTGTTTTTAGTAAACAGTATTGTATTTCCAAGTAGGTCAATTTTATTGGTATTAGTAAATACTATTAGTAAAACTGGTTTATAACCGTTAGTATAATCTCCTTGTCCTGGGATTCACTAAAATTTTACTAATGATTAATATTTTTTACTTGTTTCTAGTAAATTTTTCTCTCCGTGAAGAATTGAGCCTTGAGGTACCCCTCTACATACGGGTTGGGGGAGAGATAATTGCAATAATCCACCGGATTTTTTGACTTCCACAAGCTGGTGTCGATTACTGAGGTAACTATGAAAGAACTTAATTGAAGAATTATCAAAACCATAGTAGGAGAGCTTCGAGAGTAGAAGCGTTACATTAATTGAGTCAAATGCCCTAGAAAAGTCCAAAAGAGTGAGTATTGTTCCATTACCTGTATCTTGGGAAGAGAGTATATTGTCAACGACATCAAGCAGAGCTGTGCACGTACTATGTTGTTTCCTAAACCCAGATTGCTTTTGTGGTAGAATATTATTACTTTCACAAAAATGAAGCACCTGATCATAAACAACTTTTTCTAAAACTTTAGACAAAAATGGTAACAAGCTGATAGGCCGCAGATCACGAACACTGACCGGGTTGTTAGTTTTGGGAATTGGACGGATCAGAGCAGTTTTCCATGTATCAGGAAAGGTTGAAGTTGTGATAGTTTTGGTGGTGCGATGGTTAATTACAACTTATTTGGACTAGATTACAGTGTATTTTTTATACCTGTAAACGCATATGTGGCCGCTTTAGTACAGTGATGAGGGAGATGAGTGCGCCGCCCGTTGCGTCTGCGAGGTGCGCGTACTCCAGTGCAAGCACGCGCAAGTTTTTCAACTCGCCGAGGCTCCGCAGGAAGCAGCGGCGCGTCTCCGGCCGAGGTATGTACTGCCCGCTGCCTAGGTGAATACTGACTAGTAACATTTTGATATTTTTGTGCTACGATAACAACAAACTATTAGCCTACGACCCGCTTTGGCAATCTGCCACTGTAGATTATGGACGCTTTTTTGGTTACAGCCTTCAGTTAAGTGGAAATACAAATATTTTGAGCAAGCTGGGATTGAGCACTTTTCGCAGCGCCCTGCCTACTAAATACATTAGAAATTAGTGAAATTATGCAAAAAGTTGTGCAAATGGCCAACCAGTGATATACGAGTAGTTGACAAGTATTGGATTCTCGTTTGGCAGCACGAAACGCCACAGGAACAGGTACTTGAGCGAGTGCGCGGCGAAGCAGGCCAGCTGCCGCAGCAGTCGCGCACCCTCCAGCCGGGAGCAGCACAGGTTCTCCAGCGACACCAGCTGCAGCTCGTCCTGGAAACTATGCCCGAGCTCACAGCGGCATTACGCCCACCTTTATGTATGGTTATCATTTTAGGTACAATACTTTCATCTCACGAATTCGGGTGAGCCATGGTCGTGATTGGAGATATATACATGCACATTGTCTATGTGTGCGTAAGATATTATTTTGCAGTGTTTGTTTTTAAGCTTGAATTCTGGTTTATGCACTCTCATATTTATCGATTGTAACTAATTCCTGGGTCAATATTGGCGCGTTTCAATCGGCTCAGTTTCGTGGACAAGTTTTTGACGAATTGGCTGTAGATTTTGGTGGCATTTTCGAGTCATTACCGGTTCCGTACTTTTATCAAATAACCGTTTATCCGGCCCCGCGCCTCTGTGTTTTGCCTTAACCGTCTGGCCAGAGTGGGAGTCGCAAGAGCGGAACCTTTGCTCCAGGTTGGAGGTATAAAATGTCATAACGCTGGCGGCCTGCTCGACGGATTACCGGGATCTGGCTACCGTAGACCCAGCTCTTAACAACCTTACAGTTGCTCAAAGGGATGTTGCCCTATTTATTTATTTACTAGGCTCACAGAACAAGTTACAGTCATACATTGTCGCACTCTGCGTGCGACTGTTTTGCCGCCTGCCTGCCTTTTCACACTTCCGAAACTGATTGTCAGTTGTCACGGCAGGTGTCCGCTAGTCTCCTCCCATAATTATGGTAATTATAGTATAATTGATTAAGTACTTAATGTATAGGTAATTGATTCGAAACCTACATAGAAACTACTCTGTCCACTTACCCAATACTCGGCAATGGTATTCGCAATCTTAGTGCTCAGTGAAGAAGGCTATGGCATTACTGGGAAGAACAGAGATAGTAATAGCATTTCTCTGTTGTGGTTGTGATCAACGAATATAGCCGAGGCCATGGTTATCGAAACTGTTTAAGACAGTAGTTAGTAAATGTATGGTAAATGTCAGTGATTAATAAAATCATAACAAGTTCGTTACCATAGAAATATATGTTCAAGAGAATTTCAACCTTCCAGTATTTAAATGACTTAGCAAAATGACCTTATGGTGGATCATGATTAAATTATGTCGATCGTACAGTACCCACCTCAAAATGTTGTTAAGTAAGCGAAAAAAAGACTTCCTTTTGAAATAATCCAGCCAGTTCACATTCACCAACAAATCTGAGATAATAAAACGGTCCATTTGTGCCTCCTCTGCTTGCAGTTTCTAAAAATACATGAACAACAAGATCTTTACTTTTAAATAGGTAGGGTCGGTAGGTAGGTGGGTTTACGGCCTGTTAATTTGATGCGCCAGCTTGCGGCCACTTGGATAAGTTGATGAACTGAAAGGATATCTTCTTGCTTTTTAGGGTTCTGTACCAAAATGGTAAAAAAGGAACCCTTATGGTTTCTCTGTGTCTGTCTGTCTGTCACATCGCTAAATATCTAATTATGCTAAAGAACTACTTATGCTATCGATTTTAAATTTGAAACAGTTACAGAGAACGGTATCCTAGTTGCATAGAACATGTTTTTTAAACATTTTACTTATTTTCCGTGAAAAATTACAGATAATAGAAATGGATCAAAATTTGAAAGTCTAGTGAATATGTCAAGTGGTCATATGAAAGTTGCACATTATGGTTTTTATTTATTAAGTTGTTATTTTCCATTTATGAGGGAACACAGTATAAAAAAATACCGTTCCGCCCCCTTATCTCCGAAGTTTACCAAGGAAAAAATATAAAATTATTACATAACATATCAATGTATATTTTACAGGAAAAATATAACTAAGTATAGCTCTATCTACTTTTCCTTTTTTATCATCAATAAATTTTCTATACCTACTAAGTTTGTAATTTAATCACCTTTGCATATATTTTTGATTAACAAATTCCTACACGATTATGCAAATAAAGAAAAAAAAATCGGATCACGTGATACAGAATTGTCCTTGAAAAACCACCATACCATACTAAGTTATTCAGTCGCTCAAATTTGTAACAAAATTTGCAGATAAATGGCGCTGTACCCATGGCGTTCGGATTCTACACCAGGCTTTTGAGACTTTCCTGTATTAAGTAATAGGGTTGGAGCCGGTACACATCTGTGTATGGAACCCACGGTGCGCGAGTCGGACTCGCACTTGACCGGTTTTTTAATATATTCCCATTCAATAGCTACCTACTAATTAAAACGCATACGACCCGCTATGTGTTTAGGGCATGTAAAAATCTTTAATTGAAAAAACTTCGATCATCAGAAGGCCGCAAACTGACGCAGGCCGCTTAATTAGCCTAATAGTGTCCCTACTTATCAGTGAAAATTATAGGTATTATTATTACACTTGGTAATTGGGTATGCCTACTAAGTAATTATCTTATTATCTACTGTTTATGAAATTAGTTTGTAAGTAATACGGAAATTACTTACTTAGTAAGTACAAATAAATTGCTTAATTGATGAACCTTATAGGCATTAGGCCCTCGGCATTGAAATTAAAAGTTTTTTATGGAAAGAATAAAGAAATAGCAAAACTAATAACCATCATCGTCAATTCCAAGGCTCTATAGAATTCCTTGAGATAAAGTCCGGTGGGTTTCTTGAGCGACGTGTTGTGGCTCCAGAAGTGTCTGCCGAGAGGCGAGGGTAGGCGCAGCGTGGGGTACTGGCACGTGAAGAGCACAGACTCGCAGTGCAGCATCAGCTCAGAGTAGCGCTGCACGTCGTGGATGTCCCAGTAGCGCGTATCCGTGCTCCTGCACTTTAAGACTATCCGTTTAGACCAAACAATAAACATGAACTGTTAATATTGCTAATGCGTGTCAGGAGTCGTGGCAATAGCGACCTTGACACTGCAGCTACTTTACGGACTATCTTACGGTATACACCTACGTGGGTCATTGTCAGATTTAAGTTCGCGTCTTTTTGGCGGACATATCAAAAGTTAAGGGCCAAAAAGCTTAATTTTGGATTGGTCTAGTAACACGCATAAACAGTGTTTCCGTAACTTTAAATCCATGTAATAAAAACATAACTTACATGTACATAAGCCGTTAACTATTGACCACCGGGTGGACAACTTTTGTTTTTACAACTGACAATGACCCAGTGTCTCACGTTATGTGATCTCAGCTGATCAATTTGGATAGTGCATGGGGACTATAGGCATGAACAGGTAAAGCGCATACCGCAACACATCATCATCAGGCAGCAGGCCGTCGGCGCTGGGCACGCAGTACAACCACACGTGCTGGTCGCGGGTCCAGTCGCCAAGCGCCAGCGGGCCCGCGGACGGCTTGAAGTCGCGCTTCCGCAGCTGCCAGCGGACCGCTTCCAAGTGGCCCACGATCTTCGCACATTTGCAATCCTCTAATTAATATAAGTGTGTAAGTAACGTGAGACTTGCAATCATTATCTAAGTAACTAAATTGTGAAATTCAATCACCTTCGTCCACCATTTCTTATGACTGTATAGAGATACGAATATATAATATCGACTACTAATTTAACATAGAAAATAATATCAAAACAGATGTAAGATCCATAGAAAAATCGTGACAAATTGATGACTTGTTGATGACATTGGAGTACAGACTTCAGACATTAGACGTCATACAGTCATGCATGGATTGCTTGATGGTCATACAATAGGAGATAGGTAACATTATGACATGTATCTCGTTCCCATTGTGTTAGGTAGTTATTGTCTATGCTTACTATTTTTTTCATTATAATATACTAAGGTATGGAATATTTTTGTACATCGTATTAAAACTAACTTAATTTTGTAGTTGGTTCGGAACCACAACGTCCGGAATGTGCGGAGTCCGAGTCGCAGTTGGCCAGTTTTTTAAAAGTGAGTGACATTATTAACTTCATGCTTGGCGTCTTGTGTAGACTCGGTTAAAATATAAAAAAAGTTATTTCATTGTTTTAGAAAATGCATTCCTTAAGGGTGTAAAAAAGTGGTTGAATCTTTGTTTAATTTAGATAATCAAAAATGATGTTGACATTTAAGGGGAACGCAGAACACTGTCGGCTAGTACTATCACGCAGGCTTGCACGCCGTTCACGCGAGGTGAAGTGGTGGTGTTCAAAACTTATTGCCCAAATGTGACTTGGATGTGTATTGATAAACCTGTGAGCAACTACACCCAAAAAGGCCCTCAGTGCTCTGCGTGTGCAGTATAATAATAACTCCTTCAGGGGGTTGTTGGGGCTGACTTGGCGCTGCAGTGCCTCAGGTATTTTTACCCCGTGGAGCACTGACGGCTTCCATACCGTGCTGCGCAAGCGCGTGGCGTTCCTGTGGGACCGCGTGCGGGGTAGCGCCAACACTCTTCTGAGGGTTATCGCGGAAAGGATGGACAGCCCTATTATTACTCATTAGATGGCTGTGCATGTGCCAACAGTGCAGCCCAATGAACATTTCGTGTATAACAACTTATTAATCTTATTATTAATCTATTATTATACACATACAAAAATTGTTAGTAATAATTTTTGTGATGTGTATAATGTATATGGATGCCCGTCGTCCGAGATAAATGATTCCTTTCATTGATTCATTTGTATGGAAACGAGAAATAGGTATTCGAAGTGAGAAAGACTAGAAATTTCGTTTAGTTATATTAAGAAGTAGATGAAAATATTCAAACAAGTTGGACTAGGTACCTTTGCGAGGCCGGGTGGGTCACTAGTAATAAAACAAATGTCCGATTTGAAATTTCGTTATATTTGAAAAAATATACAAAGAACTAATATTATAATTAATTTGTTCTGTACAATTTAAACTTAGATATCCATGAATACTAATAAATGCGTTACATAATATTATAGTTAGGTATAGAACTAAATCGTATGCACCGAATACATGATTTTATAACGCCCGTCGAAAATAGTAGAACCCGTATTTTTAATATTTCAGTTTATATTTAAATGATTAATATAGCCAACATATAACACATCCATGAGTGGGTAGGTTACAAATATCAACCATTAAGTTAAAAGTTAGCTACTTGTAGCCTCGTACCCAATAGAGTACCTACTGTTAGTCTTCCACGATTGCCTATGTTTATCCATTGGTAATAAGTAAGCACTGTATATCTAATAAAGATTCTTGCTCGTTAACTAATTATAATTAGTTGACGATAGCATGATATACACATTAAGTCATGGCCTTGTTTACATAATAATGGAGTGACTCGCGAGTGCTGACGTCTACTTACGCGCATCATGTAACGAACATGTAATATCCCTAAAACATTATACCAGCTCAACTTTTTGGACGCAAGTTTATTGTGAAAATCGGATTCATTTATTATTTCAGTCTTCGTAACCCGTGTTTGTATCTGGATGGATTCTCGTTTCCTATTTATTCGAGGAGTAGTAGATATAGGTATGTAGTATATCAATTGTTCTATTAAGTATCGGACATATTCGAAGCATGGTCTAAGAAAACAAGGTTTGGCAATCCGGATGGTGACACCACATTACGTCACTGTCGACGACACACCCACACTTACGTCCCCACCCCATACTGTCGATAGGTTGCATCAGCAAGACTGATGACGTAGGTCGTGTCACCCACAATAATAATTAACCGATGTACCAGGTTGCCATATCTGGCGCAGTACTATATTATTGTATCGTGATTCAAAAATATGAATTCAGCTCATGGAGGATGTTAATGAAACTGGTGCCCGCCAAGCGCTTATTGCTTGAAAGCGTCTTTTTTCCTCTGGGCGTCTATTTCTATTTGTACCTAGGAAACGGAAGGGATCAGTCAACATACTTATTTCAATACTTACACAGGTACCTAATACATATTAAATCTGAAATAAGTTGTCTTCACAGCATTCTAGTAGCCTCGTCGGTACTTAAATATCGTATTTCCGATATTTAAGTACCCTTGAGGCTACTAGAATTCTGATTGCGATTCGGAGTTAATTATGATATTTTTTATTTTTTTTATTCTGGAGTATTATAAGTACTTATCCCTGAAACGACTGGAGCTTAAAATGGCTCTGTTACTTTAAACTCGTGTACGTCGCGATTCAACCCTACCCTGTGATTGACCCTAGTATATAGCAAAACCAGAGAGGCTACCGCGAACCGAAAACGAACGAAGTTCGAATATGTCCCTCTCTGTCGCACGGATAAGCAACTGCGACAGAGATAGAGATATTCGAACTTCGTTCGTTTTCGGTTCGCGGTAGCCACTCAGGCCTGTTTCTCTTGCCGCTTTGGAAAAACTCCAAAGTTACATGTAATAGATCTTATTTCGATGTATAATTCATTAATGATAATACCTGGTTGAATAGCAGTATACCTATTAATAAAGCAAATAAAACTGTGTTCCGTATCAATATTCACCTAAAATTATTGAAATAACAATTATACATTTCCAGATATACCCCTCCATGCCGTATAACCAAGTTAATCAACGGCTATTTAATGATCAAAACATTTGTTACGATGTCATGCTTCGATTATATGAGCCTGTTAAATTGACTTTCGGTTACCTAGTCTATTTTGGTATTTTATTCCCAGACTCCTCCTATTGACAATTGAGTAGATGATTACAATAAATAAACGGGTCTAACGTTACAAATACTTGAATAAAACTCACGAATATACTCGAATAATATCATGCTTCAACCATTTATAAAGATAAAAAAATGGACGCTGCTTGACCACAAAACAGTGATGTGACATCAATTGTTTCAATTTCCCTATAAACCTCATCGCATACTATAGGAGCATTGCTGACATGACATGATAACAGAAGGGCTAAGATGATCGCTTATATGTCTGACATATAGCATTCGTTCCTCTCGCACTTACATACTTGACAGTAAGGAACGAATGCTATATGCCCGACACAGTAACTTCGTACTAGTGTTCAATAGAATTGACATAATGGGACTTCGCTTTGTTCTCATTTCATTTTATTTTTACACTGATGCTCAGAGACCTTATATATCCCTGAGGATATCTATTTATTAGATTTTATTATTTTCATGTTGACGCTTGTACAATATTTTATTATGATTAAGAGTCTACCTTATTATTTTAACCTTGTCGCTTAGAGACCTTATACATCTCTGACAAATCTGAATTTTATTAGATTCCTAGTCTTATTATCGACATGTAACACTGGATTAAATTAATGATATTTTGATTATTGTATTATTTTTAATTGATATAGATAGACTGCCTTGTAAAAGTGTCCTTGAGGTCTATTTGCAGAATAAATGTTTTGATTTTCATTTTGATAAGCTTAATCTTAGCCCCTCAGTCAACATTCCAGACGTTTCGCTACTCTACTAACTCATACTGCGATCTCTGTAAATTTCGTATCTATTTATGGTGGTGGCACCAAAAGATGAACATAAGCGACTACCCCAATTTTAGAATATTTTTTCAGACTAGTAACCTATTTTGTCATTTTATTTTGGTACCTATTGCCGAGATTAGATTCGGTCAATAATTTTCAAAAAATGGTTTATTGCCAGAATAGGCTAATTTGACACCAATAGTTGAATTGAACCAACATAAATAACCGCATTATGTTCAAGTTTTGTGCCCAACAACAGGTTCAATTTTATTGGTTCTGGACACAGATTTTCTTGTTGAACATTGGTGCTTTTATCATTAGGGAATCAAAAGTTACGTTCAACTTTT
The DNA here is from genome assembly GCA_963556455.1 of Epiblema foenella. Classification (NCBI taxonomy): domain Eukaryota; kingdom Metazoa; phylum Arthropoda; class Insecta; order Lepidoptera; family Tortricidae; genus Epiblema; species Epiblema foenella. The sequence goes on along the minus strand of OY747095.1, from coordinate 35,918,197 downwards.
GTTAGAAAAATCAACGGCCAATAAACGATTAATGTAAGTTGTTATACAAGTGCTATTTATCTTTCCAATAAGAATTTATAACAGCGTTTGAAAATAATATAACTTTACCGAAAATTTAACCCTGCTCATAATCCTGCCCATATTGCTTGGAGTAACTATATAAATTTTAATCTATTATTTGACCTGTAAAAATCTATCATTTCTCAAAAATATCCAATTCCTTCGTAACTATATATGTAGATGTGTTGTTAAATTTTATACGTACGTAATAACTTAAAATTGGGAGTGCGTGTCATAAAGAACATATATATCTCCAAAAACGTGACGACCGCTCACAGCCGCGTCCGAGGTGTAACGTAAGCGCCCTGGTATAAATACCTACCTCGGCAAAAATATATGACGCTTTAAGAAAAAACCCTGCGCACGTAAAATATACGACGATTTTTTTATAACAATATTTCGATATTTTTTTTAACTTTTGTAGTGTGTTCATCTTTTGGTGCCACTACCCTAAGTGCTAAATTTAAGTATAACTACTTATTCTACTTTATGCCGTACAGCTGACTTCACTGTCTCAACACTAGGTGTTCTACTTTGACGACACCTAAGCTAAAATGTGCTTTACCGAAAGGGAATTCGATAGGTACTCGGCCTTATCCAGATTTTTTATCGGACGTTCCGGCTTCTAAATATAAGATTAAATATATGTAGTCACAAAGAGGGGTTGGAAATTAAAATATTTGCATAGCATGGGAAAAAACCTATAAGCTTTGCACATGTATACACTTCAAAAGCATCAATCTTCTTTTTTATTATATACCTACACAATTTAATATCAGAAACTAAACCAGACACGAAAAATCACAGCCCGAACATAAACATAAGTAGGTATAACGCATGCTACCAGCAGTGAGATCTATATGACATTGGAGTTATGTGTATTTTACATTGTCCCTTAAATATCAAAATTCCAGTTCGTGTTGAAAATGGGTGTTTCAACTAACCTACTTTCACGATACTTTGCGTTTGCGCAAGCTCGTCAAAATCATAGGTAGGTTAGGTTAACCTCGTCATAGCTAATAAAAAGCTGCGACTTCTACCTACCAACCAGAGGGTAAGTGCGCTTTGGCCCACTATGAAATCTCAAGCCTTCTGGTATGTGGTACACTTTAGTAAGTGTAAATATAAGTTTTGCCATGAACGGCGTCCGAATACGAATGGAATAAAATATTTGGCAGAATAAAATACTAATATGTAAGTTTAGGTTTTCATAATTATGGCACAAAATTAGGAATTATTGTGAATTATACCACCGCCTAGTATCATCATCATCTAGCAAGCCTTACGAACTGCGCTAATTTTAAAAGCTTCCCTAATAATGTTAACCGATTCTGTCTTTCAAAACAGTAATGTTTGTTGTGCACGTTTGTTATAAACGTTTACGAATTCTTGATGAAAACAATAGTCCAACATTCATTAAATATAGGAATGATGACTCATTTACAACTCATAGCATATATAATCATAACCCATCAAACCACCAAATCATCACAAAAAATAGTAAATTAGACCAATTAATTAAAATCATAAAATAATATGGGACTAAAGATTCGGAAATGTTGTTGTTTGTTTATTGGCTAAACGTAAATCGAAGTTACCAATAGAATTCTCATGCTACAGTAAAAAAGAAATTGTATGGCAACTATGTACATAAACGAAAAAAAAAACGGCAAATTCCCCTTTTTTAGGCCACGAAGGCGTGACGTCACGCCTGCATGTCAATCATAATAGAGCGTTTTCAGTGCTTGTTAGCTATGCTGTACTTTGCCTCTCACTTTCGTCTTTTGTGTTGCTCTAATTGTAGTTGGTCCCATACAAACATTTGACTGTCTCTAAAATCTGGTTCGAATGGCCTGAAAAATATTTTTTGTCATCTAGCCTATTATGAAAGAAAGTATTGATCAACATTTAGGGAAGTGAATCAACTAATGTTGTACCTACGATGAAAAATGCAAGGTTGGACGGCAGTTAATTAATGCTACCACAATCCAACTACAACACTATTATCTAGACATATGCAGGGAAAAAACTGCAGTCTCTGCTTTAGTGGGTAGGTACTAAAAATCGTGACTCAAGTCAAAGGATATCGCAGAACTATCCAAACACTTAACCACAGGTAGTATTTAAATAAATAACACTCCAAGATATCTGCCATGAATATTATAGTAACTTCAAATGCATAATGTATACAAATTGTGCCAGCAATTTAGTCAAATAGAGCAGGTACCTCAAGGACCCAAGATAACCTTCGAAGCTGACGGCTTCATGTCAGTTAAGCGTTTGTAAAGACGCGATTTATTGAAATCAAGTTAACAATCTTACATAAAGCCGAAACTTTCGCGTTGTAACACTTAGTTTTTTTAGTATTACAATATTTTCATTATAACAATATTACCTTTCTAAAACTTTTTCTTTTATTAGGATCACAAATCATAAAATTGTCATAAAACTCCAACTCATGCCCTGAACCATTCTGTCTGTCTACTTGTAACTAACTTTCCTAAATAGGTACAAAATATAAGCTGTCATGTGAAAACTTTAAAATAAATAAATTAGAATTATAAAACTTTACTTAGTAGTTACAATTAAGCCTAGAATATAATTAGGTAGCTCGTATCTATACAGCTTCGTTACAAGTAGACGGACAAACTACCTACAATAGATAATAGTATACCTTTTCAATATAGCACCGCCATTCAAATTACTATAAATTATTTATTATATTTTTCGAAATAATAACATTTAAACATCGAAATTGGTCTTTACTTTTCTTTGTCAGAACTTCTTACTGATGTACACAAGCTTCTAGTAGCACTCTTAATTAATTCAGACCACACTTGTCTTAAATTAGTTCATTGTCATTGTCAACTATTACTAAAGATAATAGTTGCACTTGACATTATTTGCAAACTATTTTTTTGGACACAATTTGTGCTCGCACAATTTAACACTAGTAATATCGGTATTTAGCTACATGAAGTACTATTATAATACATTTTTTACTAGAATATGTATATATAATATCCATTTATCTGTTTGGTGACCTATTAAGACAACACGCAGAGCACATATAATAATAAATTGTTAAATATATAACTATTTAATCAAAAAAGACGAACTACACCATTCACCTCAACGAAGAACAAAACCCGCCAGTGCCTGTTTAATATGAAACGTATTACAAGCAACAATACCAGTGGAAATGTTCACAAAACCGAGAAGGTCGCGTGACGACGTGAGTTGCGGTCGGCGGGTGCGACCGGCGCGGGCTGGCCGGCCACAGGCAGCACGCGCGCCACAGCGAATTTCAAGCGGAGGGGTGCACGGCGGAGGGGTGCACTGCGGACGGGTGCACGGCGGAGGGGTGAACGGCGGACAGGTGCGTGGAGTCGCTTCGGCGGGGAGGCGCAGGCGGCGGCCGCTTCTTCATCGGCTTGGGTTCCTCGCGGCGCGGCGCCGCCTCGCGCCCGTACACGTTCTCATAGAACGGGTCCTCCACGCCGCTGCCGTAGTGCTCCTGCACCCACATCGACACGCTAGTCTCCTTGTAATCCTCCGACAGTGGGTACTCCCGAAAACCCAGCACCTCGTGCGGCGTCGTCGCCGGCTCCAACTTGCACTTCTGTGCGACCTGCCACTTCTTCCTCATCACTCGCTGCAGATCTTTCAAGAACTCTTTGGGCGGATTGCTGTTGGAATCTGCCAATTTCTTCGGAGACGATAGTCGCGTGCTTTCGTTACGTTTCGGCGGCGGCGGCTTGCACGGCGACGACGGCGGTGCGTCCTTCAAGTTGAACGTTATTTTTTTGTTCTTTTTCGATGTATCGTTGCACGTTGGCAAGTCCTCAACGAAATTGACTTTCTTTATCGATCCGGTGCGTTCTTTAGTAGGCTCCGTGAGTATCTTCCTTTGAATGGAAGGGCTGCCGTTGCTAAGCTTCTTGTTTTGCAGCTCGGCTAGACAAGCACCGTACGCCACGTTCTGTTGACCGTAGATGCTCTTATCGGAATGGAGTGAAGATGTTCGCGAGGTGCCGGAGCTGACGCTGTCCAGCGAGGGCTGCCGCGGGAACGAGCGGCTCAGATCAGAGTTCCTTGAATTAGCTCGGGACAGGCCCGCTCGAGCGGTTTGTTCTATTTGATGGGAGGTGAGTTGGGTAACGATGTCGTGGACCCGGCCCGGTTGAGTGTCGATGGTGTGTTCGGGCGGCGGGGGCGGGAGGCTGAGTTGCGATCCAGCGAGGTCCTCGACGGGGTCGGGCGGTGGGGGCGGTGGGGGGAGCGAGTCGAGGCTGAGCGTGGAGCTGAACATGGCGTCGGGCTCGTCGGTGGGCGGCGGCGGCAGGTCCTCGGCCTCGCGCGGCTCGTAGAGGCCGCAGTAGCCGTACAGCGATGACGTGTCCACGGCCATCGCCGGCGCCGCATCGCGCGGTATACTTTCGTAAATGCCGTAGCACGGGGAGGCCGGCTCGTCCCGCGCGGGACTGCTCACCGTTGTTCTGCCGTAAACTGCATTATCAGACGGATCTGAAAAGAAAAATGTTTAGATTACCTAACGAAACTGGTCATTGCAAGCAAAGCAATACGCCGATATTTTGCATATAACAAGTTAAAAATGAGGGACATTTATGTAGACCCGTCAGTGTACTCGAAACAAAGTCACAATAGTTAGGGAGGTGAGGTAGCTAAATGGCGTAATTCAACGGCGCCGTCGAGACCTATCAAAATCGAAAGATAAAATAATTTCGAAAAGAAAAGCTCGTATGGTAAAAACCATTTTAGCGGTGGGTTTGGCGTGTACGGTTTTTCAAAAACGTTAAAAAAAACAGTTACTTGGGCATTCTCGAGCGCGTCAGATATTCATACTACGTATGCCCCAAGTGCCTCTGATAACAACGGTATACTAATCTGCCGGTTTGCATGATGGGGGTAGGAATATAAAGTAGTCAAAAATGCAAAAAAAAAAAATTTACTCGAGCGCGTCAGATTTTCGGAAGGGGTGTTAAGTAGGTCCCAAGGAAGCTCCCTTTAAAAAAACTGACGATTTCGGCGTGACGATAAGTTACGATGAATTTTTGAAAATGCAAAAAAAATAAGTTTTTTTTTAAATACTCGAGCGCGTCAGATTTTCATAGGGGAGGTTTATCTCGGTATCCTGAAAGCATATTTTCTTAATCTGACAAAAATGTTGGTGGGTTCTCTTAATCTGACCGAAAAAGGTTTTTTGGTTTCTTTTTTTTCCTTTCTTTCTCCTTGATAAAACGGGGAATTTAAGAATGACAATAAATCGATAGATACAACCAACGTAAATGTAGATGAAATGTAGTACGAATTGTATTATTTATTGTATAAAAAAATGAAATGATATAAAAATTGTATTATAATTGTATTGTTATGTATGACCTTTACATTTTTGCTCAATACAATTCATCTTCTTCTTCTTCACTGGAACTTTCATATTGTGGCTCCTCATCCACAATTCGGGTCTTTTCTCTCTCTTCAATCGGCGTCATACTGACGGCACATAGGTCTACGGTAGGGGACCATAAAAACATATATATATATATATTAGGGTGTACCGAAAATTCCCTTCTACCGCTTCTTTCCCCACCATGAATGTTGCGAAATAAAGGAAAAATACTGGTAGGACGGCATATTTCCGCGAAGCGCTCAGTCTGTATTACATGTTTATGGCAAATTCACCTTTTTTGCTTCAATTCTTCACTTCGTTTTGCTTACGGTACGTCCAAAAAACAATTTGAGGATCAACAGGCTATTTAATAATATACATACATGAAACTGTACATGTTAATAATACTTTTGTATACAGATACGCGTAACTTTTTCCGAGTCCACAAAAATTGTCGAGAAGCTTTAGAAAAAAAAAAATTTTTGAGATATAATAAAAGTCACATAATTTAATCATCGTTATTTCATATCAATTTTTTTTAACACCCTCAGTTTTCGAGATATACTCAAAAAACCGGGAGTTTGAGTTTTTATTATGCTTCAAGTCAAAAAGTTTTAACTTTGGACAAAAATGTAAAGAGACCTTTTTTGTGTAAAATAAAATTACCTTTTTTGTTTATTTAAACTTTTTTTTGTAAAATGTATCGTTCGCGACTTATATGCCGCGACGCGTTTTTCGGAAGACGAAATGGCTCCTCCACACTTCCGGTCATACGGAAACCGGCAGATTTTGTATTTTTAGTAAGTTTTACATTATATTCTTCAAAATAAAAAAATCGCGCTCGAGAATGCCGGATTAACGTTTTTTTTTTACAAGTTCGCGACCCTATAATTCGGCGGCGTCAAGGACTTATCGTCAGATTAGTTAAATTTAGTCTTAAAACACTAAAATCAACCCCCAATATCTTAATCTGACGCGCTCGAGTATTTCAGACTATCGATTTTTTTTTACTAATCTGATCGTCTATCCTAGGCGCGCGTCACTACATATACGAGTAGAGCTAAATACTCTACAAGGTTGTTCTATTAGGTCTAAGGTATCTCTCATATCTTAAACTGCCACGCTCGAGTATTACCGAAAATTCCCCTATTCGCCTCCCTAACTACAACATGTGACACATCACATCCATACTTCATATTATAAATGCGAAAGTGTGTCTGTCTTAATGACTGTCTGTTACCTCTTCAAGCTTTAACCGATTTAGATGAAATTTGGTATGGAGATAGTTTTGAGTCACGGGGAAGGTCATAGGCTACTTTTTATGGGTGTGGGGTGGAATTTTGTATGGAAAAGCGATGATTAGGTAAGCGCCTTTTACATAAATAATATCAATAAAATTAAAACGGACGTAGTTGCGGGCAAAAGCTAGTAATTTTATAAAATGCAGTATAGTTGATCAGTTCGGAGTACGTACTGTGATGTCGCCGCTTGAGAGTGGAATCGTCGCGCGCATTGCGCGGCGTGCGCGTGAGTGTGCCGCCGTCGCCCCCCTCTTCCCCCTCCTCCGCCTCTTTCTCCGCCATCTCCTTCAGCTGTCGCGTCATCCACGTCAGCGGGATGTTGGGCTTCATCGACGGCTTGCGCTTTATCGTACCTGGTGATTAATAAACATGTAAATAGCATGCAGGGTTCGTTCGGGGCGGAGGCGATAAACCGAATGCAATCCGAAGGAAGTCGCGGGATAGCTGTCAAGCGGTAATCGACCGGCGATAGTTTCATCCGAATTCAAAAATGCTGTCAGATACTGATGGCTATGACAAGATTTTGCTATTACTTGCGTTGTATGGAAAAGCAAAAGGATATAATAAAAAAAAATCAGAAATATTTGGAGAGTTCCATCATTTATGCCGAGAACTGACTTAGTTGACTGATAATTTTGAAGAACAACAACTCCATTTTTGTTACATTGTCGTAATATTTTTCCAACATATTCCAAAGGCACGGGAGCGGTTTTAAAAGACAAATATTATTTCCGTTTTTAAAGCTTACTCCAATGAGACCGCAAATAGGCAAAATGTGTTATTTAGGTGACAAGGTTTTATAATATTGGAGACTCACCCATGGGGAACTCGCAGTCGAAGGCGCTCTCGGAAGCGGTGCCGCCGTCCGACAGACAGCCGCTCGAGCTGGACGAGGACGCGCGCGAGTGCCTGCACATAACAATTACATGTCGTACCTAATGATATCTCACAAATCGCTCATAGACCCATTTAATATAGGTAGTGTATAGCCAGAAGGAGCGCTCGTGGCCAGCTTTGGAAGGCACATCAACTTTTGCTGTCTATAATAGCAGTGGTAGAGGCTTTCGGGCAGCTTGAGAACTTCTAACAGTCAAGTTGCCCACTCACATGACAAGCCTAATTCCAACAAGGTCTGGTTTCCCCTCGGGTTAGAAAGTCAGATGGCAGTCGCTTCCGTAAAAACTAGTGGCTACGTCAAATATTGGAATTAGGTAGCGAACCACGGGCATTCTTCAGATTGCAACTGTACTGGGATAACGCTTGGAGGATGAGTCCATAGCCATGAGTCATTATATAATACAAGGTTGCTACACAATGTCATTTAGTGATAGATGCTTCTATTCAAACAGCGCGGACAGTTAACGTGTTCAAAAAGGTAGGCGTGTAAAATAAAATAGAATAACAATTGTTTTCGTAAACATCCACTCCTATTAAGATTGCAGGACCAGGTTAAAATTTAATGATTAATATTTATATTTCTTTTAAATAATTCGCATTGCTCCGAGGTAGACAAAAAAGTAAAGGTTAAGACATACTTAAAATGATTTTGCTTAGCCCAATTTCATTTATATATATGAGTTATGGCCTGGAAGTATTTATTTATCAATAACATTTTAATCATTTCAATACCTACTAAAATGTTTTTAAAATACGCCAATTGCAAATTTAAAAATGTTATACGCATTATGCATTTTAAGAATTGAGCAGAACGTAGGTAGAAGAAACATATAGGATATATTGCAAATATACAATAAATAACATGGTCAATCTTCCACGCGATCGAGGTCATGCAATAGAGTCATAGCTCTGAGAGTGGATTGGAACAAATTAGAATTTGATGTTATAGTAATAGGAACCACTCCACTCGCCTTCTTGAAATGCAAGAGCTATACTACTAGAATGGATCGTACCTCGCGCACTCCTATCGCTTTATTGGGCCCGGCCTATAAAGCCACAGTCAGGTAAAAAAAAAAAAGGATCGTACCTGCCGCTGCTGATGTCCGAGTTGGCGACGCTGACGTTGCTGGAGACCTGCGCGGGGCTGCCTGCGCCCGCTGGCGCCGCGCTGCTCTTAGCCGGGATCGACGTTATCTGCACACACCCGTTTTCAATGAAATGGTAGATTTATATAGTAGATCGTACAACAATAGCATAAAACGAGCCACTTATAAAATGGGTTTTATGATCGAGGTACTTACACTCTGCATCTCACTTCAATTGCAAGGAAATAAAACAACACAACAAAATTGCCTACTTTTGACGAGTATTTAGTTTCGCGTTACATAGTTTTTCTTTTTTTTAATATTTCCAACTTTGATGTTCAACTATGATCAGATCCTTGCCAAGTTATACATATTTGCGTTAATTGATTTTTACATGAATGCACGCCCCCGTATTAATCTTAAATTTGGATTTAGACAGTAATAAAACATATTATAACTATTAAATGAAGGTGTCTTGTGTGTGTAGCTGTAAAGCCTTGCTTTAATTGCCTTAGTCGTAAAAAAATAAATAAATTAGAGCAGAAAACTCCATTTTACGTGGCCTTATATCCATCAAAGCAGCAAACTACTCGTTGTACAATTGGTGGTACGGGGCCTGAGGGCCTACTCCGAACTTCGTATCGTGCCATCCCTTTCACTCTCGTGTTCACGAAGTTCGGGTTTCGAAGTTGAGAGTAAGCCCTCTGTATCATGTATGTGTCGTCCATGAGGGCTACTCAGGCTATGAGGGTTGTCTTTCGGAAACTTATATTCTCCTTTTTTCCGAACAAAACGGGACTGGGCTACAATGCGGTGTGTTCGATATTTTTACGGTACGGTTTTAAGGTATTGAATATGATTTAAATGTAAATTTCGTTCTCATGTCCATAATAACCAATAACAATTTTTGACAGCTGGACCTTACTCGACAGTGGCGCCAACTACTGAGCACAAAAACGATAGCTCCCATTAGTTTGGGACGCTCGGCAGTAATGCTGTACTTTGAATATCATGTGTGTCTTGTGTGTTGTTCCATACCAACATTTGAAACTCTCTAAAAACTTGCTGGAATATCAAATATGCATATAGTATATACCCAGGGGCGGCTTTACCTATAGTGAAGGGTGTGTCTTGCACGCGGGCGCCGCGGTCCCATGCCTAGGGGGCGCCGAGCGCCACTCGCTCCTTACTAGAGGGCGCTAGGGTAATGATTTGGGCTAGAGGCGCCTCTGCATATACCCTATCCCCTACTTTTCGGGCCTTAACTCTCTATATTTACTATTGAAATACAGTACACAACTACTTCCCAGAGATGTAGGCAGAGCTCAAGCATCTGTTCATTACAAATATCGAATGACGCATTACATGCCGGATTACATGATTACATGTAAAGAATCATTATTAATTAAGTTTCTTTAGTTTTCATTTATTTCATTTGAGCATTGTATGTACGCAATGCAGTAGTGTATTTTTTGGGTTAGTAATCCACAGTGTACAAAGGGTAAAAAGTATGTGGTATGAATATAGAGGAGTACCGTTTTGAGCACGCTGATTTCATGTTAATTTTAAATTTTATGCATTGCCTGGATTCCTAGGTGTCTATGAACAGTGATCGGATTTAGGATGCAATCTCCCGAGGTTTCAGTCTGTTGTTTTAACATGGATATGACTTACAATCCCTCGGTTCTTCTTGTTAGCCAACTTATAGAAAAACATGAATAACTTTTAATGTTAAGTAGTTTACACCATAAAATAACAAAATAGTAATAACAACAAACAAGTGATAACCAGGTGGGGTACATGGCTCTCTGCTGTTTCGTACTAAGTACTTTAGTGAAATCAATTCGGTGGTATTATGTTTAAGAGCTTCAGATTCAGTGGCAATTAGAAAATCTAAGCAAGTGTTAAAGAAACCCAGCCTTAAAAAATAGTTAGACTTCATAGAAGAAAACTTTAAAATCATTGAGGTAGTTTTAATTCGCCTACAAGAACGCGACACATCAATCGTTGACGCATTGGTAGAATTCGATCAAGTGAGAATAGTTGTAAATTAGTGTAAAAGTTTACCTATTTTAAACAAATTAGAAGCAGTTATTAATCGGAACCCGGACCTTGACATTCTGCGGGAATACGCAAATCAGATTTCATACGAAAATACAAATGACGACATTTCAATCTACAAATTCGCTCCGCTTACCTCAGTAGAAGTCGAAAGGTCTTTTTCCACTTACAAATGTATCTTAGATGTTATCGATTAACGACTGACAATATTGAAAAAATAATAGTATGCTACTTTAATGCTATAAAAACGACTGACTAAACCATAGTAGTTTTAATATAATTAAATTTTTAGTTTGAGTTTTTGTAACGTAACTAATAGTTTGGCTAAGTTTATTATTTATTATTATGTAAAAATATACCTAGATAGTATGTTGCTCCGTTGTATTATATGCTATTAAATTGTTTATTTCAAATTTTGTTTTAGAAAGTGGTAACTCGCTTATTTCTACAATTGCATTTCTTCTTAAGTTATTTTCTGTCTAAAGGATATGTACTTAGTTTAAAAATAAACCTATTATAGCTAGCGAACATTTCTATTTTATTTATTTAGCATAACCGTCGATAAAAGTTACTAATTATAAACAATAATCAAACATATGATTTTTAAACTACATCACATGGTCGCGAACATAATAATAATTACTGAAAACGGGACATTTACCATATATATTAACTATATATCGGGAACTCGATACATCCAATATAAATGGTGAATATCTCGTTTTCAGTAATAATTGTTAACAAAAATTCATTTCTCAAAATCCCGGGAACTCACGAGTCATATCCATGTTAAGCATAATGTTTGAGGTCATTCACCCCAAATTGAATCCTAGATGCGATCACTGCCTATGAACATTGCCTAGCTGTTGTATAGAATACTTAAATTATACAAATTATCGGTTACAGTACTTTTATCTCACGAGTGCGGGTTAGCCATAGTTGTATTAGTGACACATGCAAACACATAGATCATGTGACCTCATAGCTCCTACACTGACGCACACATAGACAATGTGAATGTATATATCAACATACAACCATGGCTAACACGTGTATAACGATAGAATCAAATAAATAGCAAACCGACTTACAGAGCAGGAGCGCGCGTGTGCGAGGTGGTCCAGGTCTTCCTGCGTCAGCTCCTCCACCAGCGACCGGTGGTTCTCCAGGAGCTGTCTTCCGTGCTGTAAACCAATACAACCGTATCTATGTTTGACGTGTCCAACATTTAATACCTCATTCACACTAGCCTCTCAGCAAAAGCAACGCAACTAAGTATTTTGTAGAGTAGAATGCACAGTAACTACTACTACATTCCCTCCTCCTTTTTGAATGTTCAACGTTGCAAAAAGTCTCTGCCAAAGAGTATAATAAGTATGTTGGGAACTACCCTAATGCCAAGCAATAAACCAAATGTACGTTTTTTTCTAGCGGATATAGACAATGTGGCATCAGTCACAACACTTTCCTATGCCAAATGTGGCGGTCAAAGGGTTAATGAGCGCTGAAATTGCATTAGTGGGGATGAGGGGTTAACTTGAGTTCTGCATTTAAAAGTTCAAAACTGGCGCGAAATTATTATGAGTCCGACCGCGGCGGAGTTTGACGTACTCGTAGCGTGCCTAAATGCAGTCTCATAAAATACCTTCTGCGTCATGTCTACGACTTACATTTCGTTGCGTGAATAAATATTTTGTTTGTTGTTTACCTCTAAGTTTTAGATATATTCTGTATTGTATCTTTTTTTGAGGTTTGCAATAAAGTGTATGTTTCGTAGGACAACCAAAACTCACTAAGTAACAAATACCTACTTAAAATAAAGCTCGTATCTCTGCATCGTATCAGTACTGAGATACCAGATTTCTAAGACTAATGACATATTATTTGCTAGTGAGTTTTGGTTACCACCAACGATTTGTTTTGCACTGTAAAGCTGAAGATTCATTAGGTGCAGCATGGCTCGGGGCGCTATGTCAGGTAATCTCCTCGAGTGTCTGGGCTCTACCAATTCCCCTTGATCCGGTTGATCCGCGGGAAAGGGAAGAGCCCAGGCCGGTGCGCCCTGGAGGCAACGGCAGGCGATCATTTAGTGAACCCGAAGTGATCGCCTACCGATGCTACCAATAACCTGACAAGAGGGGGAGGGGGGGTTCCGCATCAGGGAGTCGCAAGGCTCCCCAGGTGCGGCAGTGAGGGACAGGCGGGGTAGGGGCATTTATCCTCCCGCGGCCTGGTGAGGAGTGCTACGGGGTAGGGGCGTGTGTCCTCCCGTAGCGGTGGTGCACCGGGGTAGGGGTATTTGCCCTCCCGTTCCATCTGGACTGGAGAGCCCCACATATCCAATACGTAATTTCTGGTTTTCCCCCGGAGCCTTAGGTTACGTAGTGGTATGCAGTTTCATGCATTTCTCCGGGTGAAAAAAAAAAACAAAAAAAAGGTGTAGCATGGCTCACCTTGGCTATCCTCATGGCGGTGACCCATCGCTCCATCGTCCGCTGGTCGTCCGCGCACAGGAACTTAATAAACTTAACACTCTTTGGTTGTTGCAGCCTCGGGTGCTTGATAGCAAAACAGTAGTCAGTCGGCGACTTGTACTTCTTCTTCCAATTCAACCCTAAGTACACTTCATTAGTGTCGAATGTCGCTAAGCAGACCAGCTCTTTCAGCGTCTTCACTTTATCCTTGGGCGAATAGTATAGACCTATTTAAGAGACAAGAATGTAATGACAAGGAATATATTGTATATTGTGCAAGCTAATAAATTACATTCGCCGTGGCATGGAATTCGCTCAGCAGGAATCTACTAAGTGTGGCCACACATTGTCAGTTGAAACCTCAGAATTCTTCAATTCACTAGGAAACAGTGAGGAGACAACATATCTATAGAGGGTGAGTTTACCGGAAGGCCGAAGCACGAAGTGGTACTTCTTCCAGCCCTTCTTGACGTCGCTCTTGAGGTACAGGGGGCCTTCCATGGGCGGCACGGGGTGCCCGGAGACGGACGGTGCTGTGGTGCTCGCTGCGCCGCTTTGACCGAAAAATTCTTCTAGAATAACTTGTCTCGAATGTTCGTCGTGTTCGCTTGACCATCCTGAAAAAGAAAATCAAATCGGATTTCATTAAGAGCCGGCATACAATAACCAACGCCAACTGTAGCGTTCAAGTTTGTACAGGTTTACTTTAAGTTCATCACTGACACGCATTTACTCGTGTATATGCTCTTATTATATTGCATATTCTGCTTTAACAAAAACACTGTATAAAAATGGTGTGTTTGTAATAAATACAATACAATCCTTTATTTCATAAAAATGTCATTTTACATCAGTGTTCCAAATTCTAGGTCACAACTATAAATACTTTTATATATTGGATGTTACGACATAATATCAATTGGATTAACATCGCCTGTCAGCGGAAAAGTTTCAGTAATCGTATTGTAAATTATGTGAGTAAAGTCTTCATCAATAAAATATCTTACCTCTGTCATCCTCCGATAAAAGGAACTTCTCCGGTGTTTGAAATAATAATATTTTGTCAGGTCTCTCGGCGAATAATATTTTATTTTTCGACTCTCTCGTCCATAACATTAAATTGTCGACTAACATTTCGTGGTCTTCATACACCCGTTCTGCAAAAGAGTAAATATGTAATTAAATAATTTCGCACAAAGCTATCATAATAAGTACATGTATTCAATACAATTCATTAATCTGCCCCTTCAAATCAATTTAGGCTCAAACATTTGCTTTTACGTCTGTTCCGTCGCGTATACCGCTTCTAACGTACGTCACCCATCACCTAGCAGAATAATTAATAATACGTTCGCAAAAAAAGTTTTCTGTCAAACAAAACCGATGTTTGCTAGCTAGAAATGGCATCCCACTCGCTTGCGCTCGCCGCAAGCCACAGTGCCCTTTGGTTCCTAGCGCGATTGTCTATATCGACACGTCTATGGTATGGTATACTAGAGCCGTGTATGACTGAAGTGACAAGAGGAACAGACCTGAGCTAGGTGTTAGATAGTAGAATATAATACCCATGTGCAGGTCAGGCAGGTGTTCGACCACGGCCCACTTGGGCTCCATGGAGACGTGGTTCTTGTCGGCCAGCAGCCGCGCCACGTATCCGCAAGTCATCTTCTCGTCCACCAGCAGGCTCTTGGACGAGCCGTCTGTAGAAAACGCCTTGATGAACAGTTTCTTGATGTTCGCCTCGCGCATACGCTCTAGTGCGAGCTTGATTTTGTCGGCCTTTTGTTGGAAAATTGCAGTCTGAAAAACAATGTTTGCCTTTACTTTACTGCATATTTAACGTACTTATAAAATTATTTGTTTAAATTTAAACATTTGACACATGTTAACTACTGGCTCTGTGAGCTGCGGGGTAATCACGTAACTTATTTACTACCGTTATAGGCAGATTTTAATGTCAAATTTTAATTGTCAGCGGGGTAATCACGTAACTTTTTTACTACCGTTAGGTAGATTTTAATGTCAAATTTTAATTGTCACCTCATACATTTATACTTCAAAATTGTCAGTAAAATCTATCTACCGTTAGTGCATAAAGTTACGTGATTCGCCTGCTGTACATAAACTTAAAAAAGTATTTTTTTTTAATTTGCAAAAACTGTCTCGATAAAAAAAATATATAATTATCGAACCTGTTCACAAAATATTAAGAGAATCGGTTGCAAGTAGAATAAACTGCAATCCGCCCGCAGAAACATGCGATCTCATTGAAAAAAAAAAAGCTATTGGAAATTTCCAAATATTGACGCGACAAAGAATTCTTTATAAATCCTGCTCACAAAATTTCACGAGAATCGGTTGAGAAATAGAGGAGAAAAGCCGAAAATTCGACGGACATATGAAAGCATTTTTGGCGAAGCTAAAGCAGAGTTCGTTTCACTCGGTCAATACTTAAAGTGATAAATTATATCTGCCCGGCCATATATGGTGCCGTATACAATAAGGGTCTAAAAATACATATATTAAAGCCCATGTTACTGCTGCGACTACGAGAAATCTAACTACACCTCACATATTCAAAACCGTCAAGTCGAACAAATTTATAGACAGACATACAGTTAGCAGCAGCTAAGCAGAATGACACGCTCAGAATGATCGACACAGATAGGTATTTACTCTATTGACATAGTCCGTGTGTAGATAATTATGAGACTAAGGCTCGCGTAGCTATTTCTGCTGCTGGCTATACACTCAAAAATATAGCCCTTTTTCTGCGCAATCGGGTAAAAATTGTGTACAAATTAAGATTAGACGAGTCATACTTCATGTGGTTAGAAGTGTGGCGTATCGTATAATACTCGTACCTTTTGATCTTGATGCAGATTCAGTTTCATCGCCTTACATTTTGCACTAGCACTACTAGAAGCCGAGGATTCGCTCGACAGCATTGAAACCTGAAAACAGAGATAACTTCACAGCAAGCACGAAGCAAAATTAGTACCTAATCTGATAACTGATAGGGAATATGTGTAAGTATTGGCATTAAGGTCCCGTATATGGAAGGTCGATACGCAAAAGCTGTTGTACACAAATGAGGCCTAAGCTATGTATTATTGAAATGGTCCTAGGAATATTTACAGTGTCACTAAAGGCGGAGTCATTGTCGGGCGAGTCAGTCCGCGCGACTGAGGCACCGTCGCAGCTGTCTTTGCATTCCTGGCGCCGTGCGCAGCCCTCGCTGTCCCGATCCTTGCTCGATGACGAATAACCTGCACATCGACAGTTCATTATTTTATTTTTTAAATTAAGAATCAGATTACCCTGATGTTGATACAAGGGTAATCTGATTCCCCTGGGGCAAAACTACCTGCTGCTGCTGACCTTCAGTCGTATTCACGCGACAAAAGAAACCACGGAGTTCCGTCGCCATGTGCTGGATAACTCCTCCATCGCTAGATTCTATATAGTTACTTTAGGTGTCGTACGGGAATTCTGACAACACAGCATCATCATTGCCGTTCTAACAATCAAGTATATATATTACATTGACGTCCGGTCGGCGTTCTGCCTCTCCTCGAGGTTGGCCAATGGGAGAACCATACAGTATAGGTGTGCATTCGATTCGATACCTAATTGTCAATTGCTTACCTACGTCCTGTTATTACATGTACAGATTAGTCATATTTACCCGAAGAGACCCTAGATATCTCCTCATCGTACTCGGAATCAAGCGCACACAGCTCGCCGAGGATGGCATCTAGGTCGGCGTCCTGTGTCTCCTCGAGGTTCGCCATCGAAAACCGATAGGTGTCGATGCGGGGCGCTACGATCTCCAGTGGCCTTAGCGCGCTCTCTGGCTCGTTCGAAGAATTTAGACCCTGCAAACATTGATTTGGTTGTTAGTAAGCGGTTTGACGGTCTCGCGCCAGCGGGCAGCGCGGCGACAAGTGGACATTAAAGTACAAATATGAATGAATACATTAAATTTATGTATATATACTGCCGCTCATCACTCCGCTGCCCGCTGACGTCCAGAACTCGGCCTAATAGCCTAGTTTCTAATTTTGGAGATAAGGTTTGTTTTATTACTACGAAAACGAGCCTGTATCTTTTTATTCGTTATTGCTATAAAAAATGTAACCTTACTCATGCCCTCCTTATAAACACCGCCCAGTATATAAATTCGCTACTGCTTCTGTTTGTAAATGTCTTTATTTGTCGTAAACAACTAATACAAAGTAGAACTGCTTCTAAACTATGCTACATTTACACCGGTCTCTCCGGAAAATCACCAAACTACGTTAATTTAGATTTAGAACATCATTGTTCACTTTTTTGAAATAAGGGTCCATTTTGACAAATAACCTATATATTTTCATGCAGAGTTTCGCAAGTCTCTGTGCGCGGGAGACCAGCACGCATATCGAGATCGAGCTAACATTAGCGAGTGAGCGAGACAAAATTTAGAGGGATACATTCGCTTTAATACCTGTTACCTAATATGATTATTAATGCCCTAGAGTTCAGTTAAATGGGGCTCATACACTGCATATCGTTGAGCGTCGCACAGGCCCCATTATACCTATCTCCCACTGACAAAGCATCGTCTTGGACAGCTATGAGTACAGACTTACTGATACAACCCCTTGTGAATCGGTTAAGCATTCCAGCGGGCACCTTTAATAAGCCCCAGGAAACTAATTGTGAGCTATAAATGTGCCCACGGATGGACGCTTTGAATACGAATTAGGAGTCCCTTAACGTTTAAGAATAAATTATTCGTAAAACGACACATAGGTAGTTGTATCCACTTAAACAGCACATCATCTTTTCTATATGTACTTCAAGAAGAATAAAATCGTTACGTAGGATTTAATCATAACTACCTATAGTAGCTTTCTAACTAGGTTATTATCTAAACGATACTGTGAGCATTGAGCATATAGGTAGATTGCAAGGGTGGTGGCATATACCTATGTATCTGTGTAGTTTCATGGCAGTAGCAATTCCTTTCTAACTAGATCATAGTGAGTTGGGGGCTGAATCCCTCTTGAACCTCTTCCGCCTTAGCTGTGGTTCCATATTTCAATTAAAACATAATTGTAATCTGCAAACCTACATATGTAGACATCTGACATGTCGAAATTGAATACATCTGTTCTGTACCTTATTCGTTATTGAAATAATATGACTATAAGGTTCCAATGTTTGACACCTAGTCGTTATCGACATAAGGTTGAAAGTGTCATGTATTGGATCAGCGTCGAGCACTGGGACTTTAAGGTACCTTAATGCATGTTAATTTCCTTTGTTAGGTCTTTGAACTGAATTTTACAGAGGCTGGACGCAGAAAAAACGCATGGCTGATTAGGTAGTCGCTGCCTTCTTGAAGATCTCACGGTACGAAATAATTGCCGTACGATAAATAGGTAAATAATAAGTTGCTTCCAGAGGGTACGGAGTAAACACTTTCTACACGATAGAACATTGTTCTGTACCTTACTACCAGGGAAGGTTCACACAAGGTGGATAAGGTTTTTTTTGCCAGTAAAACACAGCGTACCTATTAGGTACATAATACGTAGGTAGGTCATTAAAGTCATTATAGTTCGTCACACGAATAAAGAGCATTACACCTAGAACTATTAATAACGGGATATTTACCTAGCTTAGGTACCATGTATATTTGTATTGTGTTCCCGATATCAATTAAACTCGTAGCACGTCCTTTAATCCTTAATAATTGCCCTTGCAACAATGCCGAGATATCGCACTCACGAATATAATAAATATACATGGTAATAGTAATTCTAATGTGAGCTTGAAATCTTATAACGTTACAGCTACACAGGTATTTTTTACAAATTGCGGGAGTAGGTATCGATGTAGGTACATATATTCCTAAAAAGGTACAGAGATCTCGATTAGTTTCCTTCATGTAGAAAAGATTCCTAAGACAATTAAGACATGACTTTGTACGTTTACATGTAGGTATGAATGCACCCAAATGCAATACAGTTTCAAAATTGACGGAGGGACAAATTTTGGTTACGAGACGAAAAAATGAGTAGGTAGGTACATGATGACTTACGTACGTTTCAATTGATATACATATACTAATAAATAATTAGTGAAATGTATATTTTTATCCCGCTTTATTAGTTTTATTACTAGATCGTAAACCTAAGTGAGATAAGTTAGTCAAGTTGTTACTCGTCGCAGTTAACACGTTCACAGTCCAGTGCCCCTTACATGGGTCACTATAGCCGACCAGGTACGCACTCAAATCACTATAATTATATTTTTGTTTAGATTGTTCTATTTTATTATATTCTTTTGCCTGACGATCATGAAGCGAATTATTGTTTACTGATCATTGCAGTGCTAGTCGAAGATATGATTCACTTCCTACTGCATTCGATAAAAGGCTTATAAGACAATTCTGATTTATCAATTCATATTTTAGTTAGATATGAATTAGCATTCTATAATATACAAGGTGATTTTAAGTCGTGATCTGAAGTACCAGTGGGTGATGGGGATAATCACACTTAGCAACTTTCACTATGGGGCCAATGACTAAATTATGAAAAATAAAATAGTTGTTCCATACATTTAGGATTGTTAGCGATCAATTAAGTAACTCTTAATTTGGTTTTCTTTTACGTGATTTCATGGTTGGCCCAATAGTAAAAGTTGCTAAGCGTGACCCTCCTCATCACCCCCTGGTATTTCAGATCACGACTTAAAAATCACCTTGTATAGGTATTGTAATAATCCGAGTGCGTACCTGGTCGTTTCATAGTGACCCAAACGTGGAGCACAGACGTGTTATGGAAGTAATTTTCTTGGACGTCGAAGAAAATTGAAACATGGGGACTGTGAACGTGTTAATCATCAACTGAGATAATTTTTCGAACAATATACTTAAAGGTTATTAATTTTATACCACGATGGTAAAAAACAAGCGACCGGTTTGCCTGATAGAAAGCGGAAACCGTAACCTATGGACGGTTGAAACTTTAGAGCAGAGCAGACACATCCACGTGATTATAATATTATGGAATTCTTATATTTCTCCTTTCCTCATATTACACCTAATAACAAGATACACTGTTATTTAAATCTTATGATGCGACATAGGTAACGCCGATTTGTACACTACCGGACACACATGTACCTATAGTAAAAACAGACAAACACATTCTCAGCTATGACATCGATTAACTTATACCATTACTACTTAGGAATGGTACCCATCTTATCGAGAGTTTAAAATTAGGGCCCGGACTTGTTTCCCTATTTGGAATTGGGACCTACTGTAGGTGCTGAGCATGTGTGCTGTGTCGACGCTCCGGGCAGCTGCCACCCTCCGTCTACACCAGAGCTTCCTTTCCGCGCGTAGTAGCCATCACACAGAACACTACACGTGTTATTTATTATCGCCCATCGAGAAATCACCACGATGACATAGAGGATTGCTTATTATCTACATACCCCTAGAGAGCATAAGAAACAATAGACGTAGGTAGGTAAACTAAAATGCGTCCGCTCACAGCATTATGCACCTGCATCTCCATGTCAAAAATGACTTACCTCAGACGACATCTCAGGAAGGCTTATGATGGGCTTTTCAATAGTAGAGTTCCTGGATTTGGCACTGGTGAGTCTAAAACTTCTGTTAAGGGTGCACAAGAGACCTCCACGATGCCATTTGTTCGGCTCGTTCAGTTGAACATCCATCATTCCGTTTACATTGCAACTCGTGACTCATAAACAAGAACTTCACATTTTATCGGCTAAAGTATGCCAATGCGCCGGTAGGTACCTACCAAGCGCCACTTTAATTTAAAAATATGATCAAAACAGTCATAACTATTACGAAATGCATCAAATAGGACTACGGATGATTTTTAAAAGGAAATGGACATAGGTACTCAGGAAGTACGAAAAGGAATAGAATGTCTGAGCGAGTGCCGCGGGAGTCTGCGCGCGACCCAATACCGACGCAGTTATTTGTTCACTGCTGACCTCGCCCATTCACTTGAGACGATCTTAAACTAAGTACCTACATAAAAACATAATTACGCCGCGAAAGTGTTTATTTAAAAGTATAGGACAAAGAACGTTTACGCTGTCCACTTACAAAACGCGCATAGCGTACGCAATCTCAAACACAACTAGAGTTTTGACACATTATGGACCGCGAGCGAGCGCCCGCCAGCAGCGAGCAAGCTACAGCGCAGGGGAAGGGAGTCAAACAAGTATAACTAGTATAAGCACTGCGTAACGTGCACGTGTGCGGGGCGCGCTTGTTCGTGTGTGTGCGAGTCCCCCAGTCGGAGCCCGGTGCCGGTGCTTCCCTTCCCTAGTGTCCCGATCGTCTCGCACCCACACTCCCCCAACCCGGCGAGCACGCACACAAGGGTGCTGACCACG
The DNA here is from genome assembly GCA_963556455.1 of Epiblema foenella. Taxonomy (NCBI): domain Eukaryota; kingdom Metazoa; phylum Arthropoda; class Insecta; order Lepidoptera; family Tortricidae; genus Epiblema; species Epiblema foenella. Next base: position 35,896,470 of record OY747095.1, on the reverse strand, counting down.
CGTTGTGTTATGTCACGAACCTCACCCGTAACGCACACACAAGTCGACTCGCACAATTCATGATCGCATAGGGTGGAAAACAAATCAGGCCCATTTACAACGAGGGCCAGCTACCGTTTGCTGTGTGCTCACCAGTTGGCGCCACTGCGCTTTTGATCCAGCTGTCAAAGTTTGTTATTGGTTATATTATGGGGGTGAAACCAAAGTTGTCGTTGAAATCGTATTTAATGCATTAAAACCGTACTGTAAAAATAAATATTGAACATCCCGGTATTGTAGCAGTCCTATTTTGATCGGAAATAAAAACCGACTCCAAAAAAAAGTACAAAATAATTGCCTATAAGCTGGTGCCATCCAAAGAAATTGCTTAAAGTTGACGATAGGGCTTGCATTCCGGAATTCTGGAGTTACGAAATTTCAGAATCTCGGCCAATTGTTCCGATATTACAATTGCGGAATTGGTACACTCGGAATATTAGAAATTCCGGAATTGGATTTGATGAATTACCAGAATGTTTTGTATGTTTATTCTTAAAGTTCACACTGCAAACTGAGAAATTGTTCGCCTATCACCAGACTTATAAACATTTTGTGAATAGATTTCAAAATGTTATTGGTTTACCCATCACGTATACTCCTCCTATCCGGATTTTGGATACGACGATCGCTTCAACTCCACCGTAAGCTGCGTTCGTGTGCTCTCGTGTGGCTTACGTAGCCGTTCTTATCTACGAAGACCCATTCACGTGCACGCAATGGGTACGTGAGCACACCATTGACATAATTGTAGCTGATCCGCTTCGCCGCTGGTGGTCGCGCTTTAAGCTCATCCCTTTCACCGTCCCGCTATGTACATAGACATGGGTCATAATTGTCCGTAGTTTTTTTTACAAGGGCGGTGGGTAGTTGGCTTCTCCCACAGGAAAGGGTGAATATTACAATTTTTATGTGACACTTAATAAAGCCCATACTTTTATACTTAGGTAGTTGTCCACCTTGCTTCCGCTTACTCTCCTCTAAATCCGAGTAAAAGATGCGCTAATTAGCCGTTCGGCTCTCTGCGCGAGCTTTCCCCCCTCTCAAATTCACTTTCTGAGCCTTCTTATGAGGCCCATGGTGAGCGACTACGTTTAAGTGCCATATGTCATCACTGGCAACACACACTGGTCAAAGACCCTCGTCTTGAGACACGTAATATTGAATGAAAAGATGTGCCGTAGCTTCCAGAATGCTGCCCAGCTTTAGGAGAAATAACATCTCCTTGCCCGACTCCCCGCTGGAGAATGTAGTATCACCCAGGTTTCGATTGAATCAAAGGTGGTCTCATAGTCCACAAACACTTAATAGAGGTGCAAGTGGTACTCTTCAGTCTTCTGTATAACTTAAGGGAGCCTATGGATGTCGTTTGTGATCTATGGTACTAAAACCTCTTCGAAAACCGGCATTTTTGGGAGGCTGGAATTCATCTAGCAATGACTCTTGAAAACAGCTTCTCAACATGGCTCAAAAGCGTGATGGTTCGGTAGTTGTTCAGTAGGGTGCTGTCACCATTCTTCAAGAACAGCACCACCTCGCCCGTGTTTGTACGCTTTTGATGTGAAAAGTAAATTGAAAATGAGCATGTGGATTACCACACTTTGTATTAACAAAGTACCAAATTTCTTTATTTTATTTTTACTTATTATTAAGAAACAGGCTACCCTATCTGGATATTGCCTATAAAACGACATTCATTCATATTTTTTGTACATTTTTGTGACATCCATTTAGTTGAAAAAATAAATCCCAATTCCGGAACCAGTTCCGGAATTCCAGAATTGAATAACCGTCCGTTATTGCAGGCCTTAGTTGACGAAATGGCATTATGGCACAGACAAAGTCGTAAGCGTAAAGTCTCATATTGAGCTATAAGAACTTAGGCAATCCTTCTCCGGATCGGCGTCACGTCATCTGCTATGCAGGTGAGCGTTAGTATGATAGGACCATTAGTGGAATTTTATAGCGAGAGTAATTCCAATATTTAGTACCTTTTTTATACTATTTAGTACCTACCTGAGATCAAATAATTTTAGCAAAAATCGAGAAATATTGAAAATAAAGTGGTCAGCCATTCTGACGTCAGGCTGACAGGACCAAGTTGAGTTCCCCTAATGTAGGCGTTATACCGAATTCATCTTTTTACAAATATTAAGTACCTAATTTGTACCTTTTATTCATGATTTTTCTTTTGTATGGGCAGTTTACTACAGTAAACAGAGAAACGGGCCTTAATTTTAGTTCAAACATTAATCATTTATTGCTACAATACTAGATTGTGTCTCTAGGGAGCATAATGATTATTTACGGCGAGGGCGGTATATTAAATCCAGAGTGACTCTTGAGCGTAGCGAGGGATTCAAGTGTTCACGCCCAAGACTGAAATAATTTTGCATCTGTCTGCCGGCTGCTAAAAACATGAAATGTCTTACAAATAATTTTGCTGCCAAGTGGCTCGTACTGCATTTAACACCTTCCATGAGGAAAAAAGTCATTGTTGCCCTCAAATGAGAGATTAAAGACTTCCGTCATTCATTCCCTCAATTGTGGGCAGCAATAGGCAGGCCTCATAGGCCTCTAGCAATGATTTGGGTGCTCCATCTAGCGGATGCTAGCACCCAAATCACTGCTGCCCTGCAACTACATCTGCACGAGGCCATCCTTGGGTGATAGGAGCCTATGGAGGACTCTGGTCAGCAAGAATAGGACGTGATGTCACGGTCCTCAGCATTGTGGGAACAACTGATGGTTATGTGCCGTATCCACGTTGCCCGGATAACTTAGCTAGGAGTCTATATTAGGCTTGGTTTTGGTCCGGCATAATGTGACAGTGAAAAGGAACTGTCGATTTTTAAGACACTATCAGATTTTTTTTGTATTATAGCGGCGTTTCGACGCAGCTACTACGGAAATATAGTTATTTAAATTAGCCAATTAATCTTTATTGTTTTTATAATAAATAAAAAAATAAAATACAACTTGACTTCAACAGTCGCTTGAGATTTTTTTTAAATTTATTTTTGACTTGTGCAGCAGCGCAGATTTCCGTGTTGGTGAAGTCTTTTTTTGGGGAATGTATAAATAGACCCACCTTAATGCCGTTAATATCCGTTTGTCTTCACTTTGACAATTGGGTTTGTGGGAAAGGAACAAAACACGTTTTAGTTAGCAGAGGTTTGTTATTTTTTATGAATAAGGGGGAGAGTCACCGAGTGTTTACCGGTTGCTGGGTATACCTATACGCTGTTTATATTACACAGGAATTACGTTATAGGTGTTTGAGTGAAACCCTCGTCGGCGTTCGCCCGCCGTACGTGTGTTCACACGTAGAATAAAAATGTCAAATAAAGAAGCTCCACTTTTTTGTTTATCGGTCGTTAAGCGAGCTATCGTTACACCTTACGATATCTCGCTCTAATGAGTGAGATACTAAGCGATGTAAAGCGGGCTTCATAAACACAAATGTCAAAGTACCCCGGCTAGCATGATATAATATTATATAGCCATGTTTTATGTGATTTGTTGTTGGTTTTATAGGCAGGTCTTTCGTTTGTGTAAACAGAGACCCGCCAACAAGTTGACGCGCTTCGCGGGGCTCCTACTTTCCACTTTGGGGGACACAAAAGGAAGCGAACGAACCTATCCGGGATAAACACCTAGCTCTGTGACGTTGAGCAATTCTGACCCACCAGCGAGTCGACAGAGTCCCGCTTCGCTACTTTCCACTCTGAGGGTTACGTAACAAGGTAACGAACGAACCTGCCTAGGTGGAAATAGTCGGTATTGGTAGGTCTTTGTTTGTGCAAACCGAGACCCGCCAGCTTTCGTAAAAATTAAATTCCGTTAAATAAATTTAGTGGTTGCGATAGGTTACCTGTAAATGTGACCACAAAACCTATCGTGCTAGCTGGGTAGATGAAGAAAATACATAGAACTAATATAAATTTCTGGCAAAAAAAAAAAATACATTCGTTGAGGGGATTCTAATGAGCCCGGTGACTTTTGTTTTTATTTCTAACCATGTTTAAATCTCATACTGTAATTAAAGACTAGCTGTTACGTTTATATCTATTAATCTCAGCTTCCTGATGGGTTCTGTATGCCAGTATTAGGTACCCATTCGTACCTCCACCCGCAAAAAAAAATCGAGAAAAAAAAGGTCAACAGGTGCTGTCTACCTCCACCTGCCGCCTCGACAGATGTGTCGTGGGCATTCAATCTTCGCCGCTGACAAACACATCAATTAATATATGTATACGCCAAAATACGACCACTTTTGTTGCCAACCTGCAACATAGATATAGGAATAAAGTCGACAATAATGTTCATGATAACAAACCCACTGTATAGTTTTACACAATTTAGCTACAATACCGTACCGTTTTGACGCATTATTACACCAAATTTAAATACACTTCATAATTAAGTACCTATGGTGTACACCGTTTTATTAATTTCACACATACTTCGTTATTTAATTTAGTCCATACTTAGTTATTTTTTTACGCTTAGGCCACTGAAACGATTCAGGTATATTAGGAATTATCCCATCATAAACATAAGTGTAAATAATTCGTAAACCGTTTTCTCTAATAAATAAAAGAAGTGAGATCTAACTGGAAACCAAGTTCTTTCAAAGCTACTTAGATCACTGCTCCTTCCCATTATTTTTAACCGACTTCAAAAAAGGAGGAGGTTCTCAATTCGCCTGTATGGTTTTTTGTCATCAATAACGATTTCATTTAGGGATCCTAAGAAACGGTTACTCTATCCAACGAATGTCGTAGGCGCGCAGATTACCTACTCCCGGCACGTGAAATTAATAGGTAGGTACATTAAAAAAAAAGTGAAAATTCACTGATTTTAGCTTTTTTCCTTGGTATACAATAGCTGGAAGTAGTGAAGCATATTGATGAGTGAGTCAGCCAAATCACGGGTAAAAATGGTGATTTTCGGACGTCAGAATCTCGGGAATGGTGAGAGCTTTTTTTATTGAAATTCAGGTTTCGGTAATAGAAAATGTTCTTACAAGAATCGCGAAATTGCAAGTGTGTAGGACAAATAAACTTATTGGGGGGTCAAAAGTGGCCCGAAATGGTTGGTGTAATCACTACATAGTATAAAACAAAGTCGCTTTCTCTGTCCCTATGTCCCTATATCCCTATGTATGCTTTAATTTTGACGCGGTTTTTTTAATAGATAGAGTAACTCAAAGGGAAGGTTTATATGTATAATACATGCATCAGCATTGCACCCGTTCGAAGCCGGAGCGGGTCACTAGTATAATTATATAACCCACGGCCAGTGTTTCGCCATTTATGGGGATAATATTAATCCCTGAGAGACTAATCTTTAGAGAGAGATAAATAAGGACATGCTCAGTGACAATTTGATCAAGAACATAGAAGATACAAGATTAGAGTTTATTCTATGCAAGATATAAAGGAATAGAATTTGTTTCCAGATTAGTCCATGCAATTCTAACGTTTGTACCTATTGGTCGAATCTAGAGTAGTCATGAGTCAAATGTGTCCTGAAAATAAAAGATTGATATGCTTCTTTCCTTCACTGACTTCACTGTGGAGTATAGGTATCATTCATATTCATATTGAGCTTAATGTCTAAGTGAAATTCGTAAGTTTTACGTGACCGAAGTAGCGGCCGAAAGCCTTATAGTTCTTTTCTTAAAGTAAAGATTATACACTGGTATATTAAATTAAAATAATATCCTGGTCCTCGATTTATTGCCGAAATGAAAGCGACGTTAAAGTATAAGGAAACTCTCAAATAAGCCGAAATCAAATCACTGACAGTGCACCTGTCGCGCAAGGTGGCCGAGAACGATTTAGCGGCGCAGCATGCTCCACTACCGTACAATAACGCACACCTGGCTCTCAATCGGCTCAATTTTGCAACAAGCAATCTCTTTCCAATCTCATCTCAATACCTGAGAAAATCTCATACGTTCTTGGAAGGGCGCGTTCGCAAAATGGAGCTTGAACACGTCTCGGAAAATATTTTGATAAGGCAATAATTCGTTCCGACTTGTTATTTTCAGGTAATTAAGGTATTTAGGTAAAGTGTAAAATTAATGAAATTTGTATATTTAACGGCACCGAAATAAGTTATTGAAATTATACTTAACCATACCAATACTAACTTTGCTAGCAATAATACCATCGGTTAAGCAGTTTAAGTGTGAAAAGGCATAGTGCAACATACGGAGATGCATTTACGTTGTAAGTACAATGTGAGTATTGGAGACCCATACTTATTTGCCCTGAATACTAGCATACTCGTAGCTATTAGATACTACTACAATTCCATCTCTTGTTTTGTTTAGCAAGAAGCAATATATAGCACATGCACTGCACCAACAGGGAACCGTTCGTGCATACAAAACCATTTGACCGGCTTTCATTAAGAAAGTAAAACAAAATATACATTTGTACGAGGGAAGTCTGAATGATCTTTGTCATTTGCAAAATCTCACTGGCTAATTAATGAAATAAGGTGTTATATTGTCAGAGAGTGGAAATAGGTAATGTTATATTACACATTCATAGATTTGACGACCGCTTTAGCCTAGTTGGTAGTGACCCTGCCTTCAAAGCTAGAGGTCGCGGGTTCGAATCCCGGTCAGGGCATGTATTTGTGTGATGAACACGAATATTTGTTCTTGAGTCTTGGATGTTGTCTATGTATTTAAGTATGTACATATTTATCTATATAAGTATGTATATCGTCACTTGGTACCGATAGTACAAGCTTTGCTTAGACTGGGACTAGGTTGATTTGTGTAAGATTGTCCAAAAATAATTTATTTTAATTTTATTTTATTTTCTTTTTTGACTTTGCTTACTCCGCTGGTTTAGCGACCCGAGGTGGATCTGAGGCCACTCCGATACAAGTGTACCTACTTTTTAGGGTTCCGTAGCCAAAATGGAAAAAACGGAACCCTTATAGATTTGTCATGTCTGTCCGTCCGTCCGTCCTTCCGTATGTCACAGCCGATTTACTCGGAGACTATAAGCACTACAATTATGAAATTTGGTAGGATGGTGCTGTATTCTATAAACGGCTACATAAAAATGATGTGAAATTACAAAAAAAATATTAAATTAGGGGGGCACTCCATACATGTAACCGGTGGATGAAAAAAAAATTCAACCCACATATAGGCCTATCGATGGATAGGCCTTTAAACATGATATGAGAGGTTTCTAAAAACTTGTCCATTTAAGTCAACCGTTGGTGAGATATTAACTGTCAAAGTCATAGAAAGTGTGCCCCCCCCCCCCTCTAATTTCCAAACTATAAAGTTTAAAATTCTGGAAAAAATTGAGGTGGTGACCATTATTAAATACTTTCAATGATTTTTGGTTTGAACAATATAGGTTTTACGGTTATTGAGTTTTCGCTTAAAAACTGTCTTGCCTTGCCTTGCTTGCGACAAAGGGTCGTAAGTGCCGTGAGTTCCCTACGAAGATACGACTTTTTTAGATTCAATGTATTAAATAGTGATTTTAAATGTGGACTAGTAGGTGTTGGTATGGAACCCGTCATTGTGCGTGGTCCGACACGCACTTGGCTGGTTTTTATAATTTACTATTTATTCTGCAATTGGTTGAGGATACAACACATAACATAACAGCCCATAAAATTTTACTTCATAACTAGGCCAGGCCCAATAATGCGATAGGAGTGCGCGGTTGGAGAGGGGCCTCTGATAAATCCAGGGGAAACCTCCGACACGACCACGCGGGCGGTTTAAACACTGGAATAGTCTAAGAGTTAGCGTTCCAGTGAGATTGGTTGAGCGGATTCAAATAAAATTTGAGGTGTGGAATCGGCTAATGGGAGTTTTGTCGCTGGTTCACTAAACCTAGCCTAGCTGAGAAGGGTCCAGCAAGTAACTCAGGTAGGCCCAACCTGGGTTGGACTGACTCTACCCGGTGTGCGGCGGTGCGTTTGAGAAAATTATATATACCTGTCACAAAGAAACCGTCAACCACGGAAAATAATAATCCTAATGCTACTATAGTACAAGGACAAGTGTCACAAAACTTACAAAATGCTTGCTCTACACGTATTGAGTTAATAAAAAGTGAATTAAAATTTAAGCGTCTCATGCCAATTGCGCTATAAGTATCAATAGTACCTAATAATTTGGCGAGCAAGCTAAGAATCTGGCAGCCTGCTTAAAGAAACCATACATGGTGCTAATCCCCATGTCATGGTGCAGACTGAGTAACTATTTTGTGATACAGATACGGCCAGGGTGAAGGTGACAGCCGGAATGAGAGTGCACGTGGCCTACCAACACACAGTATTTGGAGAAGCTTTTTGGGTGCGTCGGGCGGATGATGCGACACAGCTGCCATTGCTTTTACGGGTTCCGAACGAAAACAAAATAAAACTGTTGTCCTTGCATTTCATAAAATAGGTACCTTGTTAATAAGATACAGCATTTTTTTGTGAATGCAGGTACAGGTAATGGAATAAATTAATTTTGACAGAATTAACACTATCTGTTAATCATGTGTAGCTAACAGCACGAGTATGCCTGTTTTTGTTGCTTTCCATTGTGTATAAATTAATTCACTTATGCGGGACACTTACGACAAAAACTTATAGTTAGGGAGGCGAGGTAGCTAAATGGCGTAATTCAACGGCGCCGTCGAGACCTATCAAAATCGAAAGATAAAATAATTTCGAAAAGAAAAGCTCGTATGGTAAAAACCATTTTAGCGGTGGGTTTGGCGTGTACGGTTTTTCAAAAACGTTAAAAAAAAACAGTTACTTGGGCATTCTCGAGCGCGTCAGATATTCATACTACGTATGCCCCAAGTGCCTCTGATAACAACGGTATACTAATCTGCCGGTTTGCGTGGTGGGGGTAGGAATATAAAGTAGTCAAAAATGCAAAAAAAAAAAATTTACTCGAGCGCGTCAGATTTTCGGAAGGGGTGTTAAGTAGGCCCCAAGGAAGCTCCCTTTAAAAAAACTGACGATTTCGGCGTGACGATAAGTTACGATGAATTTTTGAAAATGCAAAAAAAAATAGTTTTTTTGAAATACTCGAGCGCGTCAGATTTTCATAGGGGAGGTTTATCTCGGTATCCTGAAAGCATATTTTCTTAATCTGACAAAAATGTTGGTGGGTTCTCTTAATCTGACCGAAAAAGGTTTTTTGGTTTCTTTTTTTTCCTTTCTTTCTCCTTGATAAAACGGGGAATTTAAGAATGACAATAAAGCGATAGATACAACCAACGTAAATGTAGATGAAATGTAGTACGAATTGTATTATTTATTGTATAAAAAAATTAAATGATATAAAAATTGTATTATAATTGTATTGTTATGTATGACCTTTACATTTTTGCTCAATACAATTCATCTTCTTCTTCTTCACTGGAACTTTCATATTGTGGCTCCTCATCCACAATTCGGGTCTTTTCTCTCTCTTCAATCGGCGTCATACTGAGGGCACATAGGTCTACGGTATATATATATATATATATATATATATATTAGGTTGTACCGAAAATTCCCTTCTACCGCTTCTTTCCTAGTAAATACTGGTAGGACGGCATATTTCCGCGAAGCGCTCAGTCTGTATTACATGTTTATGGCAAATTCCTCTTTTTTGCTTCAATTCTTCACTTCGTTTTGCTTACGGTACGTCCAAAAAACAATTTGAGGATCAACAGGCTATTGAATAATATAGATACATGAAACTGTACATGTTAATAATACTTTTGTATACAGATACGCGTAACTTTTTCCGAGTCCACGAAAATTGTCGAGAAGCTTTAGAAAAAAAAAATTGAGATGTAATAAAAGTCACATAATTTAATCATCGTTATTTCATATCAATTTTTTTTAACACCCTCAGTTTTAGAGATATACTCAAAAAACCGGGAGTTTGAGTTTTATGATGCTTCAAGTCAAAAAGTTTTAACTTTGGACAAAAATGTAAAGAGACCTTTTTTGTGTAAAATAAAATTACCTTTTTTGTTTATTTAAACTTTTTTTTTGTAAAATGTATCGTTCGCGACTTATATGCCGCGACGCGTTTTTCGGAAGACGAAACGGCTCCTCCACACTTCCGGTCATGCGGAAACCGGCAGATTTTGTATTTTTAGTAAGTTTTACATTATATTCTTCAAAATAAAAAAAATAAAAATCGCGCTCGAGAATGCCGGATTAACGTTATTTTTTTACAAGTTCGCGACCCTATAACTCGGCGGCGTTAAGGACTTATCGTCAGATTAGTTAAATTTAGTCTTAAAACACTAAAATCAACCCCCAATATCTTAATCTGACGCGCTCGAGTATTTCAGACTATCGATTTTTTTTTACTAATCTGATCGTCTATCCTAGGCGCGCGTCACTACATATAGAGCTAAATACTTTACAAGGTTGTTCTATTAGGTCTAAGGTATCTCTCATATCTTAAACTGCCACGCTCGAGTATTACCGAAAATTCCCCTATTCGCCTCCCTAACTATTAGGTTTCAGACTGTTCACAATGCATACCGAGCACAGTCCTGCGACCACAGAACAAATGTTCCATGCCTGTGACCTCCAATCCAACTCATTTGCGTATTAATAGATAGCAAGCCCTGTTCCTTCGCGGCTTCGGGCTTGGCTGAGGAGCACCTCCAAGGTGAAAATTTACCAGAGCACGGTTGAGAGTGCATACTGACAGTGACATCGTACTATTGGTACATTCATCGTAACGCGGCCTGCGTTGTACCAGGGAGATTATCTGAATTTTCTAGCTGTCAAACATCGGTTCTGTTAGACAGAGAACCTTACCTCCAGGCCAGAGGACGTAAGTAGTCAGTACTAATATTTATTCCATGCTCACAGTTTGGTACAAATAAATACAAATGTCTTGTGAATAGATAATAGTGTAAAAGTTTGTAGCGCAAGCAAAATCAAGACGCGGCGCGGGCGCATACGGTCTCGCACCTGCCTCGCGCCGGCTGCGCACCACACGTGTGCGTGCACACGCAGATCTTCATTATTTTTTTCTTTTTTGAGAGCGTACCTTGTCATGTCGACTGGAGGTTTGGACCAGGTGCTGTTTTCAAATAATTAACAAAGATAAATGTAACGCTGGTGCCTAAATAACTTACGATAGTTTATACTCTCCCAGTAATCTATACTTATATACCTATGTATAAAAGAAGCAGTTCTGAATGATTCATCAACTCACAGCCAAAACTGCTATCGCTAGAGAATTGATTTTTGCATAGTCGGTTACATTTATAACGTAGGCAAGCATAAGTAAGGATTTTTCGAAATTCATGCCTAAGGGGGTAAAACAAGGAGTGAAAGTTTGTATGAACACTCGTATTTATTGAAGTGAGAAATTTGAAACTTTGTATATAGACTCCCTGTTTAAGTATATTAATGGCATATTTCAGCGCTATTCAATTTTTCCTAAATCGATGAAAAAGGGGTTTTAAGTTTGTATGGGGAACAAATCTTTTTTGAAGTGAGACGTTTGAAACTGTTAAAATACAACAAAACATAGGTATTTCAGCGTTTTAGGGTTCCGTACGAAAATGGTAAAAAAGGAACCCTTATGGTTTCCCTTTGTCTGTCTGTCTGTCTGTCACATCGATAAATATCTCAAGAACTACTTATGCTATTGATTTGAAATTTGGAATAGTTATAAAGAAGGCTTACCTACATACATAGAACATGACCTTTTTAATTTCTGTGAAAAATGACAGATAATAGGTGGTTCAAAATTTGAAAGTCTAGTTAATTTCTGAAAGTCGAGTGGGGTGTCGTATGAACAGGCTTGGGTTGCACATTCTGAAACAATTATTTTTAACGTTGTCATTTTTGTTTTATGAGGGAAAATGTATAAAAAGATACCCCCCCCCCCCCCTTATCTCTGGAGTTTTCCAAGGAAAAAATATAAAATTATTACATAACATTGATATCAATGTATGTTTTACAGGATAAATATAACTGTATCTAGTTGTCCTTTTTTTATCGTCAAAAAACATTTCTATACTAAGTTTGTACATACAAAGTTATTCAGTTGCTCAAATTTGTAACAAAAGTCGCCGATAGATGGCGCTGTACCCATGGCGTCCAATTTCCACACCATGTTGTTGAGATTTTCCTGATTTAATAGGGTTGGAACCGGTACACATCCGTATACGGAACCCTCGGTGCGCGAATCCGACTCGCACTTGACCGGTTTTTGTTTTTTCAAAATTCCTCCCCTAAAGGGGTTAAAAGTTTCTTCCCTGAAGAAAAGTTAAACTCTTTTTAACGCGAGACATTTAAAACGTATATTGACTTTCCGTGTAAAAACTAAACTCATTTCAGCGTTTTTCGAAATTTCTCCCTTAAAACGGGTGAAAAGGTGGTTCCAACCTTGTACGGGGAGCAAATCTTTTTAGCACTTTTAAAAGTCTATTTACAGATTTAAAACTTCGTATATTGTAGACTCTCAATTTAAATACAACACATAATTCAGCGTTTTAAAATTCCGCCCTTAGAGGAGTTAACAGTTGGTACGGGGAGCAAATCTATTTTGAAAATGTGAAACTTTGTGTTTAAATACATCAATGGAATATTTCAGCACTTCGAAATTCCTTCCATAAAGGGATGAAAAAGAGGTTCAAACATTTTGTACGATGAACGCGATGAAGTCGCGGGCAAAAGCTACATATATATACAATGAGCATTATTCATACTTTATTGTAACTGCACCCAATTATTCCCCAAACGGATAACGGTACCAAAAAAGAACGGCCACTAGGGGCTATTTATTTGTTTAACTAAATATAAAGTGCTTGAATGATATATGTACATGTTTGGTATAAGAAACAAATGAACAGCGAAAGGTTTTATAGTTATGACGGATAATTCAATTGCCTCCATGATATAGGTTCCGGTGAAAGTTACCACTGTTACCAGGGATATGTGTACTAGTTATTATTACCAAATCAGAGGTAGTGTTATAATACCTATATTTATTGAAACTTTATTGCACTTTTAAAAATAGGTACGAATGGTAGACTGCATATGGTGCCTTAAGGCATTCTCTACCAGTCATCACTGGGCTAAAAAAAATCGTTCGGTGCAGGATAAAAACGTAAAGACAAATAGATACACACATTCAATATGAATATAAATTATATATACGAGTACATGGAAGTGAAATACATGGGGCTTGTAATTTAAAGTACTAATAAAAGTAAGTTAAATAAATTTCTGTCTGTCTTTATAATACGAACCGGCGCGAGTACATAGTTAGTCCGTAAAATATCCTTTAAAGTTTAGAAGTTAAAGCCTTTTAGAGCTCTTGTGCGCGCACCCATCAGCGCTCGCAACAGAACTCATAAGCTTTTGTTTAAGCTGCTGCCTGCCAACAATCGGTAAGGTACACTAAAGTCATAAAAGTCCCGAGTAATAAGCCGGAACGCCGGAAGCCTAGTCCAACTGCGGCGCACGACTTAGCTACGCACGTGGGTTTAACTCGGCCGTAGATAAACGCTCCCACAACAGCACGCGCCTTGCTTCACACCAAAAGAACAATGGAGTGGGTTACTAGACGACAGGGCCTTTCCTGGCAGGTCAGGATTTTAGATAACTGTTTTTTTGTTTTTGTTTCTTGATACCGTAATATTAAATTATGCTAGTAATCTGTTAAATAGACCCATTTCACAACAGGCAGCAATATAAGGGTGGTTCATTGGACAAATCCCAGAAAGCCTGCGGGGCGCCGTAATGGTGCGCGCGTATTTGAATCTCATCTTCGAGACGAGGGCCAAAGAAGAGAAGATCTGTAGGCATGTTGACTTTGTTCCAACATGTACAGTTAATCAATTTGGTTTCTAGGCCACTTCGTATCTTGTCATAGTGAAAATCAATGTTAAGCCGCAAAAAATCTCATAATATTTAATGTCAATGTGACAAGATACGAAGTGGCGCCGAAATCAAATTGGTTGACGCTGTATTGTGGTTTTTAGATGGGTATTTACCGCAGTGAGTACGGTGAGCTCGCCCAGCCACTCGTTGAGCAGCGCCTCGGGGTCGTCGGCGGCGGCGCCCGCGCCCGTTTCCTCCACCAGCGCCATCTGGAATCAATACCGTCATCATTAGACTTCATCTATCAGGCTTATACCCCAAGCAATGAAAGCAGACCCCCATTAATTCTGCAAATAGGGCATTTTTAGAAGTCATCTATATATATAAAAGATAGTCCTGACTGACTCATCAATGCACAGCCGACGAACTACTAACATTAGAGAATTAATTTTTAAACAGTCGGTTACATTTTTAACGTAGGCTAGGGATATGAAAGGATTTTTCGATATTCATCCCCTAAGGGGGTAAAACAAGGGATGAAAGTTTGTATGGGAAACGTAATCTTTTGGAATTAGAAACATGAAATTTTGTATATAGACTCTCTGTTTAAATATAACAAAACTAAATTCAGTGATTTTCTAAATTCATCCCCTAAAGGGGTGAAAAGAGGGTTCAAAATTTGAAAGGGGAGCAAATCTTTTTTGAAGTTAGAGATTTGAAACTTCGTAAATAGACTCTATGTTTAAATATAACAAAACATATTTCAGCGTTTTTTTTAATTGCTCCTCTAAAGGGGTGAAAAGGGGGTTCCAAGTTTGTACGGGGAGCAAATCTTTTTTGAAGTGAGAGATTTAAAACTTCGTATATAGACTCTCTGTTTAAATACAATAAAAAGCATTTCAGGGTTTTTTGAAATTGCTCCTCTAAAGGGGTGAAAAGGGTGTTCCAAGGTTGTACGGGGAGAAGTGAAGTGAGAGTGTCCATCGGAGAGCCTGACTGTAACCCTATGGAAATATTTTCACACCTGCACAAAACCTTATGTATGTTAAAAAACATCTCTGTGTTTATCTTAAGCGTAATGAAGAATGAGAACATTGATGTCACGAATTTAAACTATATGCTTAGCCGTAGTTGCAATAAGGTAAATAATGTAGTATTTGTAGATTGCATGTGGAAACAAAACAAATCAATAAGCAATAAAAAGTATATACGTAATATGTGCATGAAATTAAATTTACGTATAGATCAAGTAGATTATATGAATGCCTATTACTCATATAAACCTGTAAATGAATCTGCGCTACTCGCAGAGGTAGAGTCTCAAACGGAGTCTACTCGTGTCGATAAATTACAGTCTGAAATACGCCCTACAACTTCAGGGAAAGCTCTGCCTCAAAAGAGTACGATACCCTATTATTTTTTTCGTGCGTAAGAGAAAATCCATTAGTATGTGTCCAAGTGTTAACAATAAAATAACAGACGATGGAAGAAATTTAAAAATATTCCATCAAAATGTACATACCGGGCCTAAAATCTAATTAGTCAAATAGAAATAGTAGCTCATTCAAACAACTTTGATGTACTCTGTTTCTCGGAAGCCTTCTTAAATAAATAGGCTTCTATATTGCAGATTGAGGACTATAAAATGACAGCTTACTTCTGTAGGTCTCGCGGTGGTGTGAGTATATATGTCAAGAATAATCTAAACTATCATTACATAGACTGGACTCCGGATAAATCCATAGAATCACACTTTGAAACGTGTGGTATACTTCTTCCAGAGCTCAATCTTACCTTAGTGTGTATTGTGAGTTGATTGTATTTTTTCAGCAAATTAACGACCATTTTCAATCCAATACGAGCAGTGTACTTTATCCCATGTAGGTTGTATCCGTTGTACCAACACTGTATCTAATCAATGTGTCATAAAATCAGCCACTATTCGTACTAACTTGGGTTGGCATTATTAATTATTACATATCATTGTATTGTACTCTAAATAAATTTATACATCGTCACAATGTGAAGCACACATTACAACTAAAGCAACAATAACGTTGCGTTGGAATAAATTGTGAGAATTAACTAAATATGAAATAACAGTTAAGGAACAAAAAATGATAAGTACGGCTTTGTTTTTTCCTGACCCACTGTATTAAGCAAAAGGAACAAATAACAATAGAAACAACACGTGTCTTTTAAAAAATCTGAGGTCAGATTTGTTCTAAGTGGCCTCTCGGACGTTCAGATATTTATAGATTTAGAACGTAATCGAGCCCGATTACGTTCTAAACAAAATAAACAAAAGTAAATAAGTAAATAAACAAAATCAAGGTGGCCGCCACTTTTTTAAAATCTCGTCAGGTTCCTAGGTAATCTATTTTGATCGCAGTCGGAGGACCTAATATTTTGGTTTTGTATGTAGTAGGTCCCCCGAGTCGGATTTCACTTTTGTCCAGTGCAGTCGTGTTTTTATTTTTTTTAATTATATATTTTATATAATTTTTAATTTTCAGTTTAAAGTATGTTATGTCGTAAAATCAGGTTTAAAAATACATACATTACATATTTTTTTGAAATCGTCTTTTCAAATGCTTCACTTTGATACCCCACTTGATAAGATCGATTTTTTTCAGAACATGCAAAATGGAGTATATAGTCTGCCAGATTGTTTTTATAGTAACGTAATGACGCATATCCTATGTTACTCGGGATGACGTATACCTACGATACCTTGCACATCTAAATCGGGTAAGGCGTTGAGAAGTTCTGGAGGAACAAAGAATCTCACATATACATTCTATGTACATAAATACCCATGAAACCTGAAAACATTACACTGCGTTTTTTGGCCAGTCTTTTGTAATTAACACTCCGTAGTATTCGTATAACAGATCACAGATCCTTATCAATTCAACAACGTTGGTATTTTAAATCATGTAATGGCACAAAGTTCTAATTTTCTAAGTGCCCAGTTACATGAAAAAGGTTCAGTGTCCGTGCGGGCTCATTCCAATTTCAAATATTGATGACACCAACTTTTGGTTAATTTAACTTTTGGATATAATTAATTATTTCTCCTGTGTTTTGAAAAACTAAATATGCTACATCGTTCCTATGAGTGTACACGTCTATGTGCCTCAAGAATCGGAAAGCTGCATCAATGCATCGCCGTGTAACATGACTATCTGGAGTTAAGTACAACAATAGGGGCATATACCTATAGGTATATGTGCTATGCGCTTCATAATCTTTACCCACATCACCATTCGTCCCTGGCTTAGCTATATTAGCCGAGATGCGGACCAAATAGGCTTAACCAGCGGGTCAGACTTATACTGGTTCGTCTAAACGAGCTAGTTGTTGGTATATAGCCGTTTGTGATATCATCCCTGAGACTTGCCGCTAAACGAGTGAGAGTTTACGACAATAAACTTTAATACGAGCACGCTGATTATTATCAACTGCTTTGTATAACGACCCACTTGATCGGCTATCCGTACAGTATATCAAGCGAAAGGTTTCATTGTTCCGTACTTGACCAAATGCAAATAAATATTTGAAATTATGTATAATTTATTAGTACCTACGTAACTTTTGTCAATTTTTTAGTTTGATAAGTTGAAAAGAAGTCTAAAAATGTTAAAATACGTTACCACCCTAAACTCGCTGGAGAACACACTAATAGACATTATGCCGATGCAATAAGAACTTCATGTCTTGTCGATGTAATTAATACATACAATTGTTTTAAAATGATGATATTATTTCCTTTTTTTCTAAATTCAATGGTATCTACTAGTACAACTAACGGCGCGTAACGAGAAATCTACCTTCATTATAATTTACAATCTAAAAGTCAAGTTTAGGTTATAAAATGTATGGAAATGACAGGTGTCAGGATTGACTTCTATCTGCAGGAGACTGTAGCGTAGCCCTACCGCAGTGCATTGCGTGCTGGTTGGATGAAATTTGTTGAGCTGTAGTGAACCTATTTCCCAATGTTGTAAACGCACATATCTGACTTTGACTGAGCGTTATTACTAGAGTCGTTGCAAAACGATGTGTACCAAATGACGGATAGATACCTACACAATAACACACGAGTTCGCATCGGAAGGCAATGAAAGTGGAACGCCGTAATCTAGCCATCGACAGCCAGTCGGGCACATCGGCCCTTAGCATTAAGTTTTTGTTATAATATCGCCATAACCAGGAAGGAAAGCCAGCCCACTGCAACATCTTACGTAACGTCTATCACAACAAAATATAACGGGCCATTTTGTTACTGGATTACCGACGCGGTCTGCCTATAAAAACCGGTCAAGTACGAGTCGGACTTGCGCACCAAGGGTTCCGTACAAACTTGTAAATAATTCGTTAAGCACAGGAATCGACTCTGAAACATTTTAGGTTGTCTAAACCTTTAAATTTGCCATTGGAAATCTGTTGCCGCCATTAATCAACTTAGGTCGCGGTTAGTTTTATTATATTACCAAATGCAAATTAAAGAAAAATTGTGATGTAAATACATATTTATTATCGGATTTCTTCTTTTACTTGACGAGTGACATATGCGGCTTCAACGGAGTAGAAACGGCCGTATCTTTTGATTGCGTTGACTAACAAGTTTGAGTTTTTCACTGCTCCAAGGGATTGCAGGCCTGAGGGACTACTCCGAACTTCGAAATCCGAACTTCGTATCGTGCCGTTCCTCTCACTCATATAGTGAATAACATGAGAATGAAAGGGACGGCACGATACGAAGTTCGGAGTAGCCCCTTTGGGCACTTGATATTAATTTCAGCATCAGCCCTGAGTTCCTGAGAAAAGGGGTCTTATCTTGACGGACGGACGGGACAGAGAAGCAAGTCCTATAAGGGTACAGTTTTTTTTGACGCTAAAAATTGTTAATCTATCTTCTATCTAAATATATAAAAGAAGAAGTCCTGATCTACCATCAACGCACAGCCGAAACTATTGGAACTAGAAACTTCAAATTTGGTCCAGAACTTACTTTTATGACGTATGCAAGGGATAAGACGGGATTTTTGGAAATTCCACCCCTAAGGGGGTAAAACAAGGGATGAAAATTTGTATGGGAAAGGTAATTTTTTTGGACCAAGAAACTTGAAATTCGCATTTAGAATTTCTGTTCAAATGTAACAAAACTAAATTCAGCGATTTTCTAAATTCGTCCCCTAAAGGGGTGAAAAGGGGCTTCAAAGTTTGTACGGGGAGCAAAACTTTTTTAAAGTTAGAGATTTGAAACTTCGTAAATAGACTCTATGTTTAAATACAACAAAACTTATTTCGGTATTTTTTGAAATTGCTCCTCTAAAGGGGTGAAAAGGAGGTTCCTAATTTGTACGGGGAGCAAATCTTTTTTGAAGTTAGAGATTTGAAACTTCGTAAATAGACTCTATGTTTAAATACAACAAAACGTATTTCAGCGTTTTTCAAAATTGCTCCCCTAAAGGGGTGAAAAGAGGGTTCAAAGTTTGTAAAGGAGCAAATCTTTTTTGAAGTGAGAGATTTAAAACTTCTTATATAGACTCTCTGTTTAAATTCAACAAAACATACTTCAAAGGGGGTTCCAAGTTTGTAAGGGAGGCAAATCTTTTTTGAAGTGAGAGATTTCAAACTTCGTAAATAGACTCTCTGTTTAAATACAACAAAACATACTTCAGCGTTTTTTGAAATTGCTCCTCTAAAGAGTGAAATGGGGGTTCCAACTTTGTACGGGAAGCAAATCTTTTTTGAAGTTAGAGATTTGAAATTTCGTAAATAGACTCTATGTTTAAATACAACAAAACGTTTCAGAGTTTTTCAAAATTGCTTATCTAAAGGGGTGAAAAGGGGGTTCTAAGTTTGTACGGGGAACAAATCTTTTTTGAAGTGCGAGATTTAAAACTTCGTATACAGACTCTCTGTTTAAATACAACAAAACATGTTTCAGCGTTTTTCTAAATTGTTCCCCTAATGGGGTAAAAAGGGGTTCCAAGTTTGTGCCGGGAGCAAAGCTTTACTTTTATTAAAAATCGATTTGGGTGTCATCGTCGAGGTTCCTCGGGGTGCGGATTACGAAAATGACATGCT
Organism: Epiblema foenella; assembly: GCA_963556455.1. Taxonomy (NCBI): domain Eukaryota; kingdom Metazoa; phylum Arthropoda; class Insecta; order Lepidoptera; family Tortricidae; genus Epiblema; species Epiblema foenella. Next base: position 35,876,487 of record OY747095.1, on the reverse strand, counting down.
TTTTGAAATCCAAGATGGCGACATTATTTTTCTTAAAAATCGACATGGGTGTCATCTTTGTGGTTCCTCGGGTGCCGATTACGAAAATGACATTCATTTTCAAATCCAAGATGGCGGACATTAATTTTTTCTTTTGAGTAATTTTTCACAGAAGATTAATAGCATCAGACAACTGACAGAAACAAATAAACCTCATTTATATCTTTGTTACCATCTGAAATCTACGCGGACGAAGTAGCGGGCGGCCGCTAGTTTTACATACAAGGTAATAAGTACGCTACTCTTAGCTTTCAGAAGGACAAAAGTATAATACTATTTTGTTATCTTTAAATAAATACATCACACACGCACCTTTGCATTACATGAGACACGATATTGTATTTATTTTGCACACCTTAGATTTAGAATGTATTGATTAACGCATTAAGTGCAAATAAATAGGACAATACTATTGGCTCGTCGTTCGGACTTGGCTAATAAATGATCGAGTTCTAAATACTACTCACTCATAATAAATCATTATTTCTGACGGCACACCATAATTGCTCTCTGAAGCGAAGCCGCAATAACAACGACTTTTACTAAGCGCCAGTTCCGCTTGCGCACCGGTCCGATACCCAAGAATTATAAAGATCCAGAGTCAAAGCCACCTCTAAATTAGCCCGTGGGTCTGACTGCAATCGCGTTGATTAAAATTACATAACGTCTCATGTTCTGGCATACTGGGCTGTAATGTAAACACTTAATGGATCAGGTTAGCATTAAAGCTTTCTCCGAAAATAAATGGTCCCATTTTGTGGGGGAAAGTGTAGATTAACATTGTGAAGATAGATTAACAGCGTCAATTTGATGTGCGTCGCCATCAATAAGCAAGTCCATGCGGGCAGTAGGTACTATAGGCAGCTCTGCCCTCGGAAAGAGACAGGTATGAACGCTTCGAGGTTCTTAAAACATTACGGCATGGGTATGGAGGTGCCGACATGCTACCAGGCCACTTATTTACAAACTTACTGAACCAGACACAGAAAAAAAACATTTCAGACACAGAAAGTTCAATAATTTAACAACAGAGACAGTTTATGTTTAAAATTAAACTTTCCGTGTGTCCATCCAACGATAAACATGTTTGAATGGAACTTACGCCAAAACCTTAAACTAATCATTATGCTTTGTTAGATGAATATTAATACAATTGTTGGTTTAAGTATTTCAAATCAGTAGAACATTTACCATATCATTTAACTGATGCAGTCTATTTTTAAAAGGAAACTACGTGCTCCATCCAACAATATCATTAGGTATATGATTGATTTGAATTTCCACTATATAATAGTTTTGCTTTGTTGGATACGTAATATTTTAGATTATCAAAAGAAGTTTAATAATTTCATAAACCAGAAACAGTTTATTCTCAAAATTAGATTTTCCGTCCAAAGATTGTGGATGAGCAGTAGATAGTCTACCTAACCTAGCCGTTCTGATACCAATCATATTTTAGTGTTGGTTGTGTAATTGCAAACTGACTGACGTAAAAATGGGGAAGTAGATACTTATATACTTTTGTTCGCGGCACGCATGATATAAATTTCTGTATTTTTTGGATTGGGTTTTACACCTATTGCTTTTTAAATAAGTATTTAATGAACTCACGTTCTTAGAAAGGAAAAATATCTAATTATTAATGGTAATAATGAAGAAGAAATGCAGTCTCAAAATTCTCAAGTCCTACCAGCAGTGTACCAGTAAAGAGGAAATCTTATTGCGGTAAGTACATGTAAGTCATACATAAAATAATAGATAAAAACTAACCAAGTCTCAAAACACTTTCGCCGGAAAAAGTTTTGAAATAGAAACCGAATATAAAATATTAAGTTGTCATATTGATAATTCGCTTTTATCAATATAACAGATCCTAATTGTTAATCTGAATACATGGACTTTCAGAATACACACTCGTTAATACAACAGACTCGAATCATTATTTTGAAAATACCAAATTGTCATTTTGAGTTCATTAGATAGTTGATACAACTGAGTCAAATTGTTAAATTAAGAGTGTCAGTTTCATATCTATTAAAAAAACAGGCATTTGCATTAGGAGAAAACTTACAACAATCTTAACAATATATTATTTTACATTTGAAACAATATTGTGTTCCATATCTGGAAGACAACATTGTCTTGGATCAACGATATTTGCATTGATTTAAGAAATGTTTTTGTTCTGTGTACGAAACGCGGAATCAATTTACATTAGCGCGAGCATATTGACGATTACAAAACATTGGTGAATAGCGTAGCGTCTGAACAATATAGACAGGTAACACACCGCACTCGTACATTAACGACACTATTATCTAAAACCTGCAATTATCTACTTGCAGCAATTTGTACGGAACCCTTGGCGCCCGAGTTCTAACTAGCACTTGACCGGTATTTTTAAAATTATGATTGAATTTGATTCAATTTGTATTTTTTGAAATGACCTTTCTGATCTTAAGTATATATAATAAACTAGTTTTCATCGCGTCGCATCGCTTTAAGTGTACATAATAATAAGCTAGAACTCGTTCATCGCGTTAGAACTTTATTGATGTTCTTTTCTGTTATATCAGGCGCTTACCTAGTTATCGCTTTTCCATACAAACTTCCACCCCTAAAGGGATGATTTCCGGGATAAAAAAGTATCCTATGTCCTTCCCCGGGACTCAAATTACCTCCATACCATATTATTTAATCTCAATCGGTTCAGCGGTTAAAGCGTGAAGAGGTAACAGACAGAAAGACAGTATGGATTGTATAGTAAATTGCTATAATACATTGATTAACTACGACCAGTCTCGTCTGTCATTGCGTTAAACCTAAAACCCTTACATAATTCCTCGCAATCCTTTGAATGAAACATTTCGAGTTGTGATATCCGATAAATTGTATTTGATATTTATAAAATCGGTTCGTTTTTATTCAGTAGAATGACAGGACTATTGGAATATCTCGTCCAGCGTTTTGGGTCTACAGTAATTAATTGTATGCTCACTTAACCTGCACTGGCATTTTGTCACGACATCAATAGCGACAGACGATTATTATCACGTATACATTTTGTGATAGTGCCTACTATATTAAACTGTTGCGTATTTTAGTTTCAAGTCGAAAATGTTAGGCAATTTTCTTGCAGATAGGTACTTTTTCTTGTCGGTGTTATCGACTTGTACATAATTACCCATGCCAAATTACAGTTTTTTAAAGTAATAGTCTCTGAACTTTCGGCGGTCGGACCGAAGGACATGTGGAAGGAGAAACTTTAAGGGTTGCTTAGTTAAGAAGGAACCCTTAAAAGCATGGTAATTTCGACCATTGAATTCGCTTGACAACCCATTAGTGGGATGTGTTACTAGTACTTGTTTACAACTAAGTATATATAATAAATTAGGTATTCCCGACACGCTGCACTTGTAGATAAATGCAAATGTATAATGTAAACAATAGAACATTATCATTATCAAATCATTGGCTTAATGGTATAATGTGTTGTGACTACTTTGCAATTCTAATTTAACAACATCAATTTACTTGGTTTTGGGTTTGGCCTTGCATGTTATATACTAACAAGCATCAGTTATTGTATTAAATGTATTAACACTCATTCCCCGGAACGTTGGAGACTTCTAAACAATTAATGTTTTATGATCGATAATACAAGTAGTACAAGTGCGTTTACATAAATATGACCGCGAGGAACATAACACAGAGTCACAATAGAAGATAAATAATTCATTTGGCTCCATTCGGATTGACATTAATATAAACTTAAGACAGTTCAATAATTATTCAAGACTACCTGATGACATTCGCAATGTCGACCTCAGATTACACTGGCGCCGGAAGATATGGAAAAAGCCTCCACATCGAACAACATGTTCGTAACAAAAGTATTATAACAAACAGTCACAAACGGCACGATGTTGCACTACTGGCACTGCACTACAAACGCGATGTCTCCACCGCTAACTACAAGGACGACTGGTACTTCACTCACAATCGACTCACATTCAATTCAATTAGTGTAACGATTCTCGACATAAATGATAACGCGTTATTACATGTTTGCTTCGGCTGACAATGTTTAAATGAATGAGCGAACTCTCCTATGTGCGTGACGTCATCTCTATGATAGATATAGTAAAAATGTAAATTACGTCATGTGTCTGACTAACGCCTCCGAGGCGCCGCGGCAGGAAAAGCGAGAAAATGCACGACTTCACTGTAATTTTCGAGTCACAGGTTCTGACGGCTGGCGCCGACGGCGGCGACCGGAGGACTCAATGTGTGTTCTCTACTCAGCACGTTAGGTTGAAAAGCGAACGCTCTCCACGAGGTGTACTGCCCTCGGGTAAATGACTCATGGTCTGTAAGATGTTTTGCCAAAACTCCCACAACCTTGGTTTGTTTACAAGCATCTCAACGCATCATACTGATCTCCAAATACCGCGTAAGTAGGTATCGTGAATCACGATTACGGATTGCAAATTAATATTCGACTTTTTCAGATATTTTCTTCACATATTCGATTAATCGAATAATTCTCTGAACTGATTTGAACGCGATTTTAAGTACTTATTTTTCTTCCAAATATTCTTAACGTTATAGTTCGTATTTTCTTTCCTCGTGTTTATTATTACAAAATGACATAAGATGACCATAAAAAATGCAAAAAAAATATGGTGAAAAATGTTGATGCAATGTTATCACGGTAGCCAATTGAGATACTATAGTTACTGGTGGTATACTTAGTTTGTTTTGTTGCAACAAATAATTATGTCATTGAGATAAATCTCCGTTCTACATATAATATAATTATGTAGGGCTCTTGTTGGTATGGATATTTAGGTACAGATAATGTGACAAAAATTTTTCTTTGTCAAAGTCTTAATTTCAATTAAAGTTTCTTTATTGGATAATTTATTCAATGCCACTTTGATTCAAAATTAAGAAAAAGTCTTGTACATATATATCTTAGTTGCAGTGCAGTACTCGCATTCGAACCCGTTTTAATAGACGATAAATGTCTACATGGGGTCATCTACTTACTCGTATAATTAGAGCACAATTAAAGGCATTATATTAGGGATATACCTCTTGCTAGGTCTAATTATACGAATATCTAAATGAGCCGAATATTCGATGTATAAATCCCGATCTACAAAGTTTACTTTTGTTATAAGGTTTTCGCAATATTGAGGCAAAATGCCAACCTATTGTGTGACTCGCGAGAAACACATGCTTAGAGCACAAAAAACGAATAAGTACGATAACAGACGCGTCTTCAGATAAATGTATTTGGGTAGTATAACAGCACACGGCGGTTCTGTTCTCGCCCTTTAAACTGCAATGGGTTAAACATATAAGGCATGCATGTGCAGCGTGACGCAAGCGCGGGTTTATTTTAGTGCGCCCCGCTACACGCGTATTAAAATTAACACCATTAACCACCCAGTCGAATATCGCTCGTAACTGGTTTACTTAAGGTTTTATAGTCAGGTGTCAGGCACAATGTAGTTCGCAGTCAGCTTCTATAAATTCTTACAGCCAAAATACACATTATATGATTGATACCTAATATTATGATGCTGACAGTACACACTCGTTAGGTCCAATACCAATTACCAATGGCGATTATGTACATTGTACATAAATATTTAATTAACTAAACTGTTTGCGACAGTCAAATGCTCTGGATTTCATGAGAGGGCAATCCTATAAGGGTTAGTTTCGGCTATCCAATTGTAAAGATTGATGAGACGGGATCTTTAAGAAAAAAACCGGTCAAGTGCGTTCGACTCGCGCACCGAGGGTTCCGTACATATATGTGTACCGGTTTCAACCCTATTAATTTAGGAAAATCTCAACAACATAGTGTAGAAATTGAACGCCATGGGTACAGCACCATCTATCGGCGAATTTTGTTACAAATTTGAGCGACTGAATGACTTAGTATGTATGGTGGATGTTTTTCCTCCATAAATCGAAAATGACGTTATAAAATATTTCAGAACGTGCAACTCAAGCCCTTTCATATGCACCCCACTTGACATATTCACTAGATTTTCAAATTTTGAACCACCAACATCATTTTTCACAGAAAATAAAAATAAAACATGTTCTATGCATCTAGGTTACCCTTCTTTATAATATAACTGTACCAAATTTCAAATCGATAGCATATAGTTGTTTAGATATTTAGTGATGTGACAGACATAAAGACAAAGTGAAACCATAAGGGTTCCTTTTTTACCATTTTGTTAGGGAACCATAAAAACGTCCTTCAGGCATTCATTCTGATATTAGCAACACATTGTTTTTACTTGATGGTGGGACCGTATACTGCCCAAATATAGTGCGAATTCCATCTGTCGGCAACCGGCACCAGACAACCTCCCTCTCCGCGCCTCAGCAAACAGCCATCTGAGCCACCTTGCACCTTGCAATGTATCGTATAACTATATAAATGTAACTAATTCCATGTTTCTTATTTCTTTATATGCAACCAAAGTGCCATTATTATACTTTTTGAAATCGGCACGGCGATCTGCAATCTGCAATCAAGCACGGGTGTTAGGGTTATAGAAGATTTAATATGGCTCTAAGGGATATTTATTTTCACCTCACTAGCTCGGAAAACCCTTTTTAAAAAACAGATATCAAAACTGCATTTTATCCACAAGAGTGGAAATAGTATTTGAAATCGGAACGTTTTATTACTTAGCTTTTTTTAACATAATAACATGTTAAGGCCCGCCCAAACAGGTCATTTTTTATTTCAGTTGTTTTTCTTGTGTAGTATTTTCCTCGCTTTTGTAGGGTGAAATTATTTGTTACACTACACACGTATGCAAAGTTATTTTATTTCTCGTGTGTTACAACCTTCGCTACGCTCAAGATTCTATCTTTGAATTACTCGCATCGTTCACGATTATATTTTCGAACCATAGAATCCATTCCCTAGTTCGTATAGTTCGACCCTAAAATCCATTAGCTAGCTCGTGTTTCAATTCCACACTCGCGGTTAAAAACAATTTTGCACCATTTTATAAATAACAAAATAACTATTATTGATTGCAAATATATATTATTAATATTATATAAATATTCAAAACGTGTGATTCAAATGACATAAATCAACTGACGTTGGTAATAGTTGTCAGTTTTAAATATTCATTGGATTATTACTTACACATTATCACTATTATCAGTATATTTTGTTGATTAATCTAATGGTTTATTAAGTGTTGAGAATTAGGGTCTAAGTATCATGTCAATTGAGATTGTGCTGTAAAACATTCAAATTAATAAAAAATTAAGTATTTATAGCTGCCCTTCCACGTATACCGAATGCTATCACGTACGTCGTTAAACGTCTGAATAACAAGGAATTTCATAACTTAGGGGAGAGTAGGGTCTTAATTAAAATGAATTCTTCGAAAGAGCGAGTGCGAGCGTCACGGTCGGTGTCGGTTCTACATATTAGCAGCGGCAACGCGACTCCCGAGCAGCCAGGACCAGGCCCGAACTTCCTTTGCAACGGGACATTAGGCGCAGAACGCACGACGCGTTTTGAAATTTAATGATCATGTATATAATAAATTGTAAAAGGCGCGATTCCTTATTTTCCTGATTAAATTATCCCAATATCATTTTGAAATATACCCAAAAAAATACCCTTCAAAACTGAAGTGTCTTTTTCTATGGAGGGTTATCAAATAATTACTGTAAAAGTAAGGTTCTTTGAAAAACTGGCTTAATGACGGTGTGGAGTTGCTTTTGTTAACTTAAGATTTCCTCCTCACTGGTCTTCCCTTTGTATTGTTTGGCTTTAATTTTAACATAAATATGAAGTAATTCCTAATCATTTCACTGTCATGTCATGCATCAAAATGTGGTAGGTGAGCCACATACTGCACGTGGGTCCTAGTTTTCATTAAAATTAGAATAACTTAAAGATTGTAAACCCTATGAACAATCGAACACGCCGGGTCTAGTAGCATGCTCAGCGTGGTTTACTCAAAATCAAGAATAATCCAGTCAGTGGGAATTACATCGCCTTGCAAAAGGTGGAGATAATAAAGTTTTGATATATCATTATATTGGGGTATGAAGTCATGAAAAAAAAATATATTTGCCACCATATTCATATAGAAGAAGGGGCCAAAGTTTAAAAAAAAAGGTTGCATTAAGTAGCGCAGTTACATACATTTTTAATCAGAGTCGGGTATTAGACATATGTTAAAATATGTAACATGGTGTCACTCTATGCATACTAAACCATCAAAATAAATTGTAAATTTTTCCAAAATTTTTACAAAATCGTAAAGAGGTATTAAATACGTATAGTTTTAAAAAATCAGAAAATTATGATTTGTTGTTTATCAAACAAAAGTCAAATAAAAGGTACCAATAGGCATCCTCATATAAAAATGTAGAATTAATTGTTCCACATTTTTATATGAACATGTTCCAAACGCTCGCACGGCACATGGATTTGTATTTTTTTTCATGACCTACATATTACTCGAATATCAATACTTTTTCATCTCACTTTTTGCAAGGCTCTGCAAGACACGGACTGTATTAGAAGTCGTTCGTCATTCAGCGAAGAATCCACAGCGATTGCAAACCGCGCTGGCTTTACTCTTCAGTAATTCTTGAATTGCTCAGTAGGTAACTGTTTCTACTTGATGCCAGATATAAATATATTTTCACTTCTCATGCTCGAAAAGTGTGTCATATTAGACTTGTCAAGCGGGGCTAAAGTAGTACATTTAACCCCTAGGGAAAATATGAATACATATTTATGATTTACAAAACATTTGAATTTGACCAATAAAAATACTTCACTTATTAAATCCACCAATCACAGAACACTAATTTAACCCTTAAAAAAATATTTGGTATTGGGTATTAACCAACCAGAATTATTCTACAGCTTTACTAAAATCCACCAATCTGGAAACATAATTATTTTTTCTAAAGAGTCTAAAGATTAAGTTTGTAGTAGTCCCTATTTCACAATAATTAAAAAAAGTGGTTAAATCGTTCGAGCAACACTTTGAAGCGCTCAATGGAAGGTCAGTTTAGCTTTTTTCGCGCGTTAATGTTGCGCGCGAACCGCATTGTCTATGTTTTGTGTGTCAAAGGAGTATAGAAAAAAAAACATGCTGCAAAAGTATATATCTTCGCCGTGGAATTTATTGTTAATTTTGGGTGGGTTAACCTTTGTTTATTTATTTTCTCGCAATCGAAGTGAAAAGTAGAGTGTATAACTCTGGTCTAAAAGCCATATTACCCCTCGAACTATTTTCCCTCACTTCGTTCGGGAAAATAACTATCTCGTGGTAATATGGCTCATTTTAGACCCTTGTCATACAATCTACTATTATTTATGTGACATGGGTAGCCTTAATTATCTAAAGAGTGATTATCTGGATATCTGGGAAACTGAATAGGTGTAGTGGTAGATAATTTATTAAGTAGTGACTTCCGGAAGTAATTGTCGGATTCGGGGAAATCATTGTGTGCATAACAATTATTATTTAAACACGAGTAAGTAGGTATAACTATTATAGATTTAAAAAGACGTTTGCCATTTTATTAAACAAAATATCCATTATTATATATCTGCTTTCAATTTTCATAACATATTTGTAAAATAACATGTTTTTCAATTTGCATCACATTCATAAACTGATTATCATTTGAATTCTTCTTAATCATAATTGTCAGTTTGCGAGAGTTATATCATTTATATGGCAACAGGTCAGCCGTGTCAATAGTCGGAATAATGACATTTTGACTTGTTTACCTGTCAGTTCTGATGTTAATTTTGAAATGTTTACTAGTGAAATAGTTTCATTTCCAGAGCGGTTTTTTCCAGAATTTTATTATAATAAATGATGTGAATAATGTTCCGCTCTTGACAATGAACTGTTTTGGACATTTTTGTCATTTATTATTTATTATTCAACACTTAACTTAAACCACCACAGTGACACTAACAACAGTGACAACCTATGATTAAAATTATTGCCAGTGTAAGAAATTATTTCCAATGAAATTCCGCAACATGGCCCACGCTCATATATTTCTGGTCGGGCTTTATATATATATTTAGTTGTATAATAGGCTATATTATTGTATGAAGATAGATTCGGATTCGTATTCGACATTCGGACAGAAATTTCGTCGATTGTCGGCCGCCATTTTTAGTAATAGTCGATCGGCGGGTAATGGCCCACGTTGAACAAAATTAATCCGAACTTGTTCATTTATTATAGTACACCAATAAAACTTATATTGTTGGAAAGCTTATATAGCACCCTACTTTTTTGTAATAACATCAATTCGTTTTTATGCAAAGCAGCACGGTAGAAAAATCTGTATTTATGATATAAGAGTTAAGAAACCATTGTAGTGCATTTAATAAGCATTCAAAAGATAAACGTACAGATTGGTAACGTACAAGCTGAAATTTGGACAAAAATCGGCAACGGTCGGCCGCCATGTTTATGACGTCACAGCTATGGTTGCGCTCCACTCCATTTTTTAAAACCGGTAAATTCGTGTCCAGGAGACAACAAGGAACAAATCCATACCAGTTTTAGGTAAATATAAGCCGTTGTCGACGATTTTTCCTAAAATTGGCCGATTGCCGCCATACTAATTTAGCACTGAAAAGTAAAGGCCGCATTTACTTTTTGAGTGCGTTACTTATACTGGCCTCACTGAACTGTATAATGCGTATTGGGACGTAAAATGTAACATAACCATAATAACCATAAACCACGACGATAGCAAACAAGCGTACGACCCGCCTGATTATAAGCCGTTACCGTAGCCTATGGACGCTAGTTAGAGTTGCTCTAGGGATGTCACATGCACATTGCCGACCCTTGCGATAAGACGCGACTAGTTCGTCATTAGTGAATGTTCGGATTCTCATGTGTGGTACCTAAATAAATTTTGCTCATCATCATCTCCTAGCGTTTTCTCAGTACAGTTGCATCCTGAAGGATGCCCGGGGTCCGCTACCTAATCCCAAGATTAAACCAGACCTTATTGGAATTAGGCTTGTCAAGTGAGTGGGCAACTTGACGGGTGCGCCAAAGTTCACATAAAATTGCTACTTCGATTATTGGAAGCCCGAAAATGTTTGTTATATATTTTTAATGATCATTACTTATAACTTGTCTTTGCGCATAACTATCGTAACACTGAATCATTCATGTTAATAATGTCAATCATAATAAATATCTGTAATACTAATGTTAATTTTCATTTATTTTTAAAATATAACGATTTTGAATAATAAAATTTTAAATCATATTTATTTTTTAACAACGACAAATTAGTAATAAAAATTTATATAATATTTATTTTAAACTTTACCTGGTTTTATTTATAAACTGTCAGGTATCTTCCACACCACATTCAACTTGCTATCAAAATAGAAATACAATCCCAGAGTCGGGATAGGTACGACGACGAGCGAAGCGAGGAGGAGTGTTAGGTGTCTTTTGTTCCTCAGAGCGGAAAAAGGAGCCCCGCGAAGCGGGGCTCCGTCGACTCCTTGGCGGGCCGAAATCGCTTAATAAGCTAGGTACATGAAAAATAAAAAAATTGCGGGGATAATCGACATAATAGATGATTTATTGACAATCAAATTTACATGTTGTAATTCAGCGCATACATTGACAGCCGATATAATCCAATACACCCATACTTTATATGTTATGCTTTCAAATACTTATACAATATAAGTTTATAATTATTAAGTTTATTTTAAAAATCATTATGAGTTGTGATGAATAGTTGGAAATGACATTATGTTGTCAAAAAATCTGCCTAAATATAATTATGAGTAATGATGTTGGTAATACAAATGTATATACAACAAATTTGTAGGCAAAAAAATTATGACAAATGATTACTATGATCAAAAAGCGTTATTATGAAAAATAATATGACAAGTAATGTTATGTGAGCCAATATGGACCCCAACTTGACTGCTAGAAGTTCTCAAACCACCCGAAAGCCTCGTACTTGGCTTAACGACTGCTACCATAGACAGCAGCCGGGATCAACGGCTTAGCATGCCTTCCAAAGCACTGGATGTAAAAATCTACATAATGGATCTAAAGTCACTATTAGAAATATACTAAGAAATTCAGAATAAATGACTTTTGTTCAATTTTATTATGTTAAAAATTATTAATTCAGAATTATTTAAACTACAAATGTATAAATCTGTATATAAGTACAGATAGTGATTGTGTATGTGTATAAGGCTATAGCAGAGTAGTGGGATCTTGCATCGAGACAAAGCACCCATAGTTTAACAATGCCGTATAAAATTATACTACAACAATAAGTTGTAGGTACATAACCTTGATAAATAAAATAAATTAATTAAACTGAGCCAATTTTTCGATGTCGAACTTGAATAGCCCGCCTCGCCAGTAGACGCCCGGGAAATCGATTTGATTAAAACCCAAACGGAATAATATAAATTGGAAATGGGATAAAGTGAAAAGGTGATTTAAATTTGCAGCATTATTTGAGTGGTCTGAGGGTAAAACCGGCGCGGCGCCCCGTTTCGAACTCGGTGAGATATTTATCTAATTTTTGTGCGCCGGTTGGATAAAATAAAAACCGGCCAAGTGCGTGCGAGCCCCGCGCAAACTTATATTTACTATGCAGTTAACATAAATAACAATATTATCTGAGCAATCAATGGAAATTGTAAGAAAGTATGTAAATACGAAAGTTTGCTTTTCCAGTTACAATTCTGAAGTTCGGGGTTTAATTCTACCGTTTTGTCGGCGTGACTGATTTGTATACCCATGGCAATTTACAGCTTTTTAGTACTAATGCTTACTGAGCGAAGCCGCGAACTGACGGAGATGGCGAAAGTATGCACAAGGGTTCCCATAGTTTACTACGGTGACATTTTGTTTTATTACTTTTATAGATTCTGTTGAATAAACTGCATATATTTACATCTAGGACCCTGTCCTGGCTGTGGAACCTTGACCTGAATACAGTCCTGTAGGGAAATTTGCGTATGGAGTTTTTTTCGTGAATGTTATTAGGGGGTTTAAGACTTGGGTGGACAGCCATCACCTGGTACATGTTCCAGCTATGATGTCATTAATTTTGTATATGACAAAAGCACATTTATTCTCCAGAAACCTATCGAGTGGGCTATCAATTGAAATATACCACACCATTTAGATTTCATCCAGTGGTTTCGTAAACAATAAATAATCATTTACAAAAACACTAAGTGTGGGCTCTTCCTGGCAGGGAACAGATGAATATATTTTTTTAATACAGTTGCTCAAAAAGTGGTACTTTATGTAGCTGTATATCGTTCGCAAAGTTGGATTTCGCGCACTAGTGCTTTTTACTTTTGGTCCAATCCAAACATCCAACAAAAGAGTATTAGGTTCAATCAGTTTACTCATTTATTTAATAAAGCATTTGGAATTAAAACTATACTTCTATTATATGTAAAACATTAAATTTGCATATTAAACAGGTAAAAGGGTTATCATATACTAAAAAATCTAAAACTGTTTTCAAAAAGTTATCTGATTGAGTAGACCTATGACGGGAAACGAGTATTACGCGAGACCTAAGATTATGCAGGATCGCCGCGACGGATGAATGAACGCTTGTTTTTTTCGCCAAAACATACATTTATTTACCAGAAAATCAAATATAAATTAATTATAAAATTAACAATAACTGTTTTTTCATGTATAAATGTAATTAAACTACCACATGACATAAAATGTCTAGCAAAATAGTTTTGGTTTTGGCTGAATGCTGACAACCATGGCTTGTTGAAAAAAACTAAACACTACTAGACAATTAAAAGTTAAACCGACTTTTTAATTCCCGCCTCTTTCATTCATAATATCACGAATTAATTTTGTAATGACGTATTGTTTTAATAATATTTTTGTGATATGTGCGATTTATACGATTGTTAAATAAAATGTGTGAAAACTACGCCAGATGTAGACCAGGTACGTGCAAAGCCCACAATGGCAAGAAAATACATTTTGTTTTGTCTTTCTTTTAATTACTGTTTTATTTAGTTTTGTTTCTTTGATATTTTTTCGCAACTGTATTAAAAAAAGTCGTTTGATATACGTGCGGAAGTGTCATTTTCACTCATCCCGAGTCTTGTCCCTGCCTGACGGGTCGGGCCAAGACAACTCGGGACCCGTGCGAAATGACAAACCTTCCGCACTTGCATCAAAATGTACTATACTTTAGTACACCCCGAATGATTCTTACATCTAACGAAATGAAAAGCGGATCATATTAGGCTCCCGAAGAACAATAATTACTAAACTAGATTTCACTTTGAAAAGTTAATTTTTACTCAGTAGACGAAATATGTTGCATTCGGGCTCGTACAGTTACTGTTTATTTCATTTTCCCTGGTAGAAATAATTATTTTATTTAAATCAATATACAAGTGATAATGATTATGTAATTTCATTCTCAAAGCGACATCTGCGTATACGTTAAATATTCTTCTTATTACAGCTTAAATCTACCCGAACCTCATCTTGTGATTTCCAGGCAGACTAGTACCTATGCTTATTGGTCGTAAGTACAGTCCACCAATTTGAATTCTGGGCCACTTCGTACCTCGTCACGGTGAAAATCAATATGAAAGTCGCTAGGATTCTCATATATTACTGTTTTCGTAAATGTATTAAAGTAATATTTTCTAAGTAATGAAGTTGTACATTGTATGTGTAGGTACTATTTCTTGCGCACGTAAACGATGATAATGATTAGATTACTATACATTGAGCCGGGAGTTTGTCGCGGCGAGCTGCACGCGAGGGGCGTAGCCGCGGGCGGGGGCGGCGATGGCATATTGATCGGCTCTCGAACGGCACTGCATCACCTGCCGTTGCAACTCGGAAACTTCATTTCTCTTTACCAGTAACTGGTATTGCCAAAATGTTGCATGCATTTTTACAAAGCATGTTTTTGTCGTTAGCGCTTGAACAATCTGTTAAAGTACCGTGCAAATAATGCATCAATATTTGAATGCTTTTAGATCGATCAAGCAATATTACGCTATATGCATGCAGTGCCACCCTGTACAACTCTCCACTTAAAAGCTGCCACGTACTCCACTTTAATCAAACTTATCTCTTTTAGGGTATCGCTTTGTCGGGTCAATATTAATACACAAATGGTTTGCCCTTTTCATCGAAACAAACAACAAATATTACCTTACGACCCCGTGACAGGGGTAAACCGTCATTAGGTACCTACACACATTTATAAATAATGATTTTGCCATAAGTAATACTTCACTTCTTGACGATAGATATGTACTTACATATAATGCCATTGTAATTTTATTAGATAGGTACTCTTAAATACGCTTGGTAAGGGAGCAAGCACCTAACTCAGTTTACAATAGTTACGACACCGAAACCGAAGCTGGAGTGACTGGAGGAGCGTGGGCGTCAGAAATAGTATCCGGTTCCGGTGTGAGGGTGGGTGGAAGAAGAAAATGGGAGGTGGGTGAGCAGCGGCCCAGACCTTCAACTAACGGTGCTATTGACCTGCAAACGTATTTTGTAACGTCATGTGAGCGTAATCGAGCCTTAACGAGCGGCGCGGCGCAGACATCGACAGAAGCAGCCAAAGCAAAGCAAAGCAAACTGACACTTATTATTAGCCGGTCGATTCCGCCTCCTATCTTCGCACATTGACTTAAATTGCCTTGTCCTGTTGCTATCTATTTGTGTCAAGGAAATCCTGATTACAAGTAATAGATTTACTTGTATAGTTAGCGCTTTTAGTTCGTTGGGGGCTGGCAGTTCGGGCCGGGAAACCTGGGCAGTGCGGCGGGGCTGCGGGCTGCAAGGTCTGGGTTGCTCGGGTCGACGGCCGCGCCGCCCGCCGCCCTGCCAGCTGTCTCCGCCCGGTTATATTTAGATCGGACGGTAGAGCTCTCACTGAAACAGTTTCTCCCTTCTGTTTGCATAACTCTCCAAATTACCAAATCAAGTACATCCTTAATTGCAAAATTTCGGGGCGGCGACGCAGTACAGTTTGCATCCATCGGGACGCCAAGGCAATCGACGTCTAATTGACTGCAAATCGTAGTGGTCCGTTGAATTATTAAACGATCGGGGCGCGTAACACGTACATACGTAAGCCGTCTTCGTTGTTCGCATGTGGTATAGTGGACTCCGATGCTTCTAGCATTTAAGCGATTGTAAATCGATTCTATTCCAAAAAGGGCGGGGTACCGTTATTTTACAAATGCAGTAAGATGCAAACGAGGCTTGAGGAGCGCCGGTGCACAGTTATATACACACAACGCGGTGCGATATGAGAGGCGACACTTTGGTGTGACTTTAGCGGCTGATACAGGGGACTGAAAAAACAAAAAGCAACGCCGTATCCCTGTATAACGATACTACCATTACGTATGTTATTAAAGTTTTATATGCTTTTGCTTAATTGTCATCGGCGCCCTCTATCAGTACTTCCCACACTAGTACACTTTATCAACAAAGACAAGACGGTCGGGCAAGCTGGGATGAACGCAAACTCGAATGTAATGTAATGAGCTAGCGGCAGAGATGGAAACCAAACACACAGTAAATAAACTCGTAGTTAAACTTCAGAGTAGCTTTGTAACGACATACGACAGACGTTAGCAAGCGTATTAAGTATTTGTTAAGTTTAAAAGCAAAATTTAATTCGAAGTAAATGGGGGGTGTAAGATTAGGTATGTAGTCTTACTCCTAACCTAACCTAACCTATGAAAAGACTAAAAAGGATTGTGATCTGCCTATATAGGTCCTATTTTGGCCCCCAGGGCACTTGCGGCTGAAATCTGACCACACAGCGAAAACATGGCTAACAGAAAATGATTCCCTAGAGACATTCGTCATTGAAAGAGTAATTTCGCGAGTGTCCGCGGCCCCTTTGAAGCCTGCTGCGCCAGTCCGCGCCCCCGGTTTGTCCTTGCTTTCAGATTAATATCATATAAGCCTAGCTGAAACTGGGCGCTACACTCTTTCGGTAAATTACCTAGCAAAAGTACAAAAACATAATTCAAACATTAAGTACTACAAATGAATATTTATTTCTTCTACTTACCCGCTACTTCAAAAAGGCATTCTCAGCAAAATCTGTAAAAGAAATATAAAGTTAAAAAATATATACCTATATTAGAATTTAAGTAGAGCGTAAACATGTACGGGCTGCGTTGAATGTTGTGGTGCGTTCCTTGTACCTACCGAACCAAGTAAGTAATCATTATTTCCGTCCAAACATCAGCAATACCATTGGTTCGAGTTGATTATAAGTAGTGATATATACGCACTATGGCATGGAGGGGCTTAAAAAGGCATAGGTACCGTCAGCTACAACAACTTCGACGTGTACAGTAAGTGTACATGCAGCTTCAGATCGCACAGTCATGATCCATTCCTGCACTTCGGAAAAGAAAGGCCTGCGACCTGACATTATTTATTATACCGCCCTGGATATGTAATGTAAGTTTTTCTGATGTGCATTAAGAGTATGTATTTTTATTTTATGTTTTGGTTCGTAACAAACTCGTAAAGCAGTTAAAGGAATGGCGCTGGCTTAGATGCGTGCCCAAGCCACTTCCATTCATGGCATCTAAATGTCGCAAGCAGGAAACCTCGGTCCATGTATGGCGCTCTAACAATCACAGACTACTTTGAAGATACTACTAACAATTTACCACAAAGCGACATATATTTCTATACTTAAACCTATTAGTATAATGTATAAGAAATATAAACAATTTGTGGCATTTTAATATAAAAAACTCCTAAGTGTTATTAGGATTTTGCTAACCGGTCTCATTTCAAAAATGCCAAAACTATTAAGGCTGTCATCCCACGATTGATGCATTTTTTTCCTTTCGCCGCACGGAGAGCCCATTCATACACACTCTTATCTAGGCGGAGAGCAATGGACCGAGGAGCATTTACCAAATTCGCACTTAAACTTCCTTAAGTTCTTATTAACGTTTCCAGAACTTTATTAAATTTTTGTTTCTACGGAAAGCTTTGTAACATTGGCAGAAGGTCAAACGTAATACAGCTAATCTCGGATAGATATTATGATGTATGTGGACAACACCCAGTGCGATAGTGACATCCCGGATCCACAATTTAATATATTTAAACAACGAAATCAAAGTTTGATAGTAGCATTGCATAGGTACCTATCTTCAATGTGCCTCATGCCTGCAATTTCCATATTTTACTGTGACATGATTGGGAAACTTTTAGATGAGAGAGAGAGCCTGAGCCTGATCTGCCATATTTATTGCATACTGTGAATGGGTCAGTGTCAGTTGTAAAAACAAAAGTTGTCCACCCGGTGGTCAATAGTTAACGACTTATGTACATGTAAGTTATGTTTTTATTACATGGATTTATAGTTATGGAAACACCGTTTGTGCGGGTTACTAGACCGATCCAAAATTAAGCTTTTTGGCTCTTAACTTTTGATATGTCCACCGAAAAGACGCGAACCTAAGTCTGACAATGACCCGAATAGGCAATTAGTCGGTCCGCTACAGCACCACAAGTCTTAAGCATTTTTTTGAACCTGACTGTGTCCAATAAAACGATAGAAGTGCCGCAGCTTGATTGTACCCCTTCATAATCAAATGAGGCAGGGTTCGCAGTCTCGGTAGCAATTTAATTTACTATCGGTTAAATGTTTCAAGCCGGTTTTTTAAATAAATTTCAAGAATTGTAACAGAAATATAAACCTTTCTAAATGCATGTATTAGATCACTTTTAGTTACTTGATCGAAAATAATAATTAAAAATGTTTTTTATTTTATTCCTTATAGTTGGGAACCGTTCATACGTGAGTAAATGTGCATCCATTATTAACAAAAGCAAACAAGAAGCAAAGTTATTCTGGTGCGTGGGCCGAAACAGTCAATATCGTCAAACAGTCACGGACTCGAGATGTTTCGGACGGATCGTCAAGCCAATGGGCCGAGACGAGAACCCCAGGATCAGAACAGCAAACAGGCAATTAAGCATCGGAATTGTAAGCCGATAGCAAATACGTCTCTTTTTATTGAACTACAAAGAGATGACCTAACGGCCGCTATAAACCTTACGATATTTAACACATTGCTTTTTTTAACCTACTTCAAAAAATGGAGGTTCCCAATTCTCCTGTACTTTTTAGGGTAAAATGGTAAAAATGGAACCCCTATGGTTTCACTTTGTCTGTTTGTCACATCGTTAAACATCTCAAGAATACTTATGCTATCGATTTGAAATTTGGAACAGTTATAAAGAAGGGTAACCCATAGGTATCAATGTATATTTTACAGGAAAAATATAACTCTGTATATCTATCTATTTTTTCTTTTTTTATCATCAAAAGATATTTCTATGCTAAGTTTGTAATTTAATCACCTTTGCATGTACCTATGTTTTATAAATTCCTACGCGATAATGCTGAAAAAACCTTCTTTCAAATAAAGAGAACGAAATTGGTTCACGTGGTAAAGAATCCTTGAAAAACCATCATACGTACTGAGTTATTTAATCTATCAAATTTGTGACAAAATTCGCCGATAGATGGCGATGTACCCATGACGTTCAATTTCTACACCATGAAGTTGAGATTTTCCTGAATTAGTAGGGTTGGAACCGGTACACATCTGTGTACGGAACCCTCGGTGCGCGAGTCGGACTCACACTTGACCGGTTTTTTTTTTTATATCTGTTACGCGATTACTCCGCCATTTATAAACAGTATTGAAAAATTATTTCTTTGTTTGAAATAATTCCAGGTTGGTCTCGTTGTTATCAAGTTAACTTCTGATGATGGGAACCATCAGAAATTGTGGGAACTGCTCAAAAATTTAAGAGAAACATATAGCGATTATAGTATTTTCGGTAACAAATCGAGCATATATATACATTCAGAAAGTAGCATTTGGTGAACAGGAATTGATGAAGACCACGGATTGTCATCCAAAACTCCTAGTGTTTCATGGTCAGCTTAAAGACATTTCGATTAACATAATGAAGCTACCATGGCGAAGCCAATTTAAATGTTCCTGATATAAACTTACTATCAACCTGATCTGGTAATTGAAGCCGGAAGGTCGACAACGGAACTCCGTAATAAAACGGTGTAGCTTAGCCGTGTTTGAGTTTATTGAAATTTTATTATCTGGAAATAAGTCAGTAAAAAGTATGAGAAAATAATAAAAAAAAATTTTAAACCGAATCCAAAAAAATTGCTTTTCGGTGTTTAAATTGAAGTCGGTTTTTTTTTCAAGTGAAGAGATTATTACCTACTAAAAGAGGTGTAACACTAGTCGATGCAGTTGCGCCCCTCATTAAGTATGTGGTTATGGTACCTTTGTCGGCTTACTCTCTGGAATATGCAAGCAAGTCACGAGCGACATCTGCACGATTTGCGGTGACGTGTATGATATGAATTTGAAACAGAACTCCTTATTTTACACTATATACTTAGATCTGCTCTGCGAGCTATGTACGAGAGAAAATTCTGAGAATCTTCGACTTATGAATACAGCGAGTGGTGGCTTAAAATAACTTAATAATCTTAAACCAGTAAAACCAGTAAGTAGTAGAGTAGTAGATTGTATGACAAGGGTCTAAAATGAGCCATATTACCACGAGATAGTTATTTTCCCGAACAAAGTGAGGGAACATAGTTCGAGGGGTAATATGGCTTTTAGACCAGAGTTATACACTCTACTTTTCACTTCGATTGCGAGAAAATAAATAAACAAAGGTTAGCCATCCAAAATTAACAATTAATTCCACGGCGAACTTATATGTAATTTGGCAGCAGGTTTTTTTTTCTAAACTGCTTTCATGATTTGACATACAAAATAGACCGCGGTTCGCGCGCAACATTCACGTGCAAAACAGGTAACTCACCTTCCATTGAGCGCTTCAAAGCGTTGCTCGAACGAACTAATCACTTTTTTAATTATTGTGAAATAGGGACTACTACAAACTTAATCTTTAGACTCTTTAGAGAAATGAATTCTGTTTTCTGATTGGTCGATTTTAGTAAAGCTGTATTCTGGTTTGTTAATACCCAATACCAAATATTTTTTAAAGAGTTAAATCTGTGTTTTGTGATTGGTGGATTTAATAGGTGAAGTATTATGATTGGTCTAAATTAAATGTTTTGTAAATCATAAATATGTATTCATATTTTCCCTAGGGGTTAAATGCACTACTTTAGCCCCGCTTGACAAGTCTAATATGACAAACTTTTCGAGCATAAGAAGTGAAAAGTATATACTTGTATAGTCAACCCGTATCGTTGCCTACCTACCCGTCCGCGTCGCCATAACATTGCAATACGAGAACACGATACGCAATTAAAAACAGAATGTGCGGAACTAAGGCATAATAAAAAAAAAACCGGCCCAGTGCGTGTCGGGCCACGTACAGTGTAGGGTTCCGTAGTTGCCCGTCCATCACGGCACCCGTCATATGCGGAATTATGGACCCATAGAAGGGTTTTTACTGATCTTAGTACTGATGATGTACTTTTTTAAGATTGTGTTGTATACATATTTT
This sequence comes from Epiblema foenella, assembly GCA_963556455.1. Taxonomy (NCBI): domain Eukaryota; kingdom Metazoa; phylum Arthropoda; class Insecta; order Lepidoptera; family Tortricidae; genus Epiblema; species Epiblema foenella. The sequence goes on along the minus strand of OY747095.1, from coordinate 35,854,792 downwards.
TCCCCTTTACGGTAATGTTTAGCTGTGATAGTTTTCCTTTTAAATTCATCGTATATACTACTACCATGATTTTTTCACATGCCTAGTAGCCACCGTTTAGCTAGGGGGGGGGACACTTGACCATAGCAAAAATTATCATTTCAAAGCTTAATATCACGCCAACCGATTCTTAAATCAAAAAATGCTTTTAGAAACCTTATAATATTTTTTAAAGAGCTATCCAACACGATACCCCACACGATGGGGTTTGGAAGAAAAAAAAATTGCACCACCACTTTACAAGTAGGGGAAGTACCCTAAAAAAAAATTTTATGATTTTATTCTACCGTTTTCTCGGCGTCATTGATATGCCAAATTACAGCTTTCTAGAACTAACGGTTACTGAGAAAAGCGGGGGACGGACGGACGGACATGGCGAAACTATAAGGGTTCCTTGTTTACTACCGAACCCTAAAAACCCATACATACTAATCATTATATTCAGCAAACTCCAGTCTATTGGGCACCGCGGTACAGGTGTATTTTATAGCTTACAAAGTTCTAAACACATTATTATTAAACATAAATTACAATAACAATTAATACGCTTGTAACATATCTGTATACGTAAATAATTACAAAATTAGTCCAATAGCTCTGTTATTTACATAACAAAATATGTACATCGTATATGATTAGAAGCGAGTTACATTTACATATATGTCTATTAAGCGTTGTTACTCAAGACCATGTAGGTACTTATGTGTGTTAGCCAGTGTTGTCACATACAGTTTTGGTTGCACTAAATTAGTAGAAATTGGTAGAATTTGAAATGCAAAATATGTATATCTACCACGCATTAAAATGACGCGAAATGCATGCGTGACGTGACGTGGCGCGAGACTGTCTGTGTCAAGTGTCAGTCAGTTGTGACAGATGTCAATGTCACTGTGTACTTGTGTAGTGTGTGACGTGCACGGGAGACACGAATGCACGACCAAATAATGCCCGGCCCGAGAATCCGCGTCCACTTTTTTGGATGCGGATTCTCGGGCTGAGCATTATTGGCCCGAACAAAAGTGGCTTCGGATTAATGCCCCGAACCAAGATTGCTCAGACCTATAATGCCCGACCCAGTAATGTCCAGCCTGGTAATCGGCGACCACTATTTTGGACGCGGATTCTCGGGCCGAGAGTTATCGACCCGAACAAAAGTGGCATCGGATTAATGGCCAGGACCAAGATTGCTCAGATCTATAATGCCCGACCCAGTAATGTCCAGCCCAGGAATCGGCGACCACTTTCTGCTGTGAACCACAGATTACAAATATTTGACACATAGAGTGAAATTCTAGGAATGGACTAAATGACTTCTAGTAAAACCTATTAAACACCTAGCAATTTCCCACAACATGTTGCTACAGTTAGAATGAGATGGCATTGAACCCTATTCATTCTAACGTTAGCAAATTGATGACAAATTGCAAGGTGTGTAATTGGCTTCACTGGCAGATGCAAACTAGGAAAACCACCGGAAAATCGTTTTTCTTTAGGCAAACGTCAAAGCGTCACTACTAAATTGGACGCGAATTACAGGGTCGGGCAATATCGGCCCGAACAAAAGTGGCTTCCAATTCTCGCCCCGGACCAAGATTGCTCAGACCTATAATCCCCGACCAAATAATGTCCGGCCCGAGAATCCGCGTCCACTTTTTTGTACGTGGATTACTGGGCCGAGCATTATCAGCCCGAACAAACGTGGATTCCGATTACTGCCCCGGACCAAGATTGCTCAGACATATTAATGCACGGCCGAGTAATGTCCAGCCCAGTAATCCATGTACATTGGACGAGGATTACTGGGCCGGACATTCTTGTGGCTGGGCATTATCATGGTCGTACATTATAGGCCACCACGTGCACAAACAATAATCATTAACTTACACGCGTTCCGTTTTAAGTGCTGAAATTACAATAAAGGCTAAATTCGATACTAAGTAAGTAACGTTTCGTTATATGCGTGGAGAAATGTTAACAAATAATAATATTTAAAAAAAATAGGTAGATTTGAGGCCGAGGGTAGTAGATAGGTAGAACAGAGGCAAGATAGATCTACCAAAAAGTTGATAATGTGACAACACTGGTCTAGATCCATAAGAGTGTAGAGGAGATGGAATGGAAGGACATAGTGTGTATTACGAGTATGGAGAAGGTTTTCGAAAACCGTCGATGACCAGATACGCTGGTAGCAGTACCAGTGTGATCTTTCATCAACAGTTTTCGAATAGGTACCCCAAATTGTCGCAGGAAATTCCGAGTGAAAACGCGCTGATATATCTGATTCGGCCTAGAAACTATAGTCTGGAATATCGATGTTCGTACATCTGTATTGCCGAAATAGCAACATCGAGTGATATAACTTCGATAACCATGGTTAAATATTTGACGTAGTGCGTGATCGCTGCAATGGTTGACATTACAGCACAATGTATTCTTATGCCATGACAAGACGTGGCTGTGGTGCGGCATATCTGTCCATCACATAATTAAAGTAGGTACATTTATGTTGTCGAGCGCGTCCTTGTAACAAATACGGGGCTAAGTATCAATTGAGTTGCTCGCGGTTATTAACATAGATGCCATGCGTAAAAAAACAGACTATATGCACTCTAACTTTACAATATTACTAGCAAACATTCAAAGTTATTAAAACATAAAATACCTTTATAAATAAAATGACTTTTCAATCTTTCTTAAAAAAGTATAATGACAGCTTATAGTTATCAAAAAGATCCTATATAACGCATCGAAGGCGTTATATAGGATCTCTAAAAAAGAACAATAGTTGTCAATATCTCAGGTTCCAGAGGTATATTTTATAATATTCACGTTAATTATTTTAATATTAAAACATGACATGACAGGACACATTATGACATAACACATTTTATAGTTAATATATAGGAAGCGTTAAATTTACTCAATTTACATTAAATCGAACCTGATAAGAAACGAAAACATGAAATTATAACGTTCCAAGACTTGGCTAAAGTCAAGGATATAAAATGTTTAAGTGAGTACCAACACAGTTTGATTTATTTTAGGTAGTTAGGTAATCTCGCATTTTGTGGTGTATGGTGATCGTTCCTAAGTTCAGGATGATTGGAAATACTATCGAGTTACTATTTACTTAGCGTAATAATTTTGTAACATTTTGACAGAGCCGCTTTGCACGAAACGTCATCGAAACGTCACGTCGTTTGTAAATGATTTAAGGTCAAGGTATTTTTGATTAAGCCAGAAGGGGATTAATCAACTTTTTCAGGTAACAGGCTAACCCCCTTATTCATAATCGTTCATCAAGCCCATTTTCATTAAATTGCCGCTAACATTTTAGTTAGCAGAGGTAAGCTGTTTTAAAAACAGAAATTTCCATACAAGTACCTAATTCCTAAATTAAGTAAGATTTGAAAATAAAAGTTTTCCAAAGAAGCGGTCATTGTCATTACATATTACAATTAGATGATTTAATGATCCATAGAATACAGTGGTATCCAACACGGAGACAGTCGTACACGGTTTTGTCTGCGTTTTAACATTACGGCGGTCGCTGCGGAGATTTATGAAGTCGTGGCACGTGTTAACCGATTGTCAGGGTCCAAAACCGCCGGAAGGATGTCCCGCAGGCGCGGGTGCGGGCGTGCGTTTGCATAACTTGCTGCGCTTGGCCGTTGTCGGGCGCACAGCGAACGCATTATTTTGCACATACTCATACACACCTACACACTCATAGAAAGGGAAGCGAAACATAAAAATATTAAGGTATGAAAAAAAAAAACAGGAAAATCTTGTAGACTCATGATATCGAGCCATATATACATGAGTATAGAATGCAGTTAACATAAATAACAATATTATCTGAGCAATCAATGGAAATTGTAAGAAAGTATGTAAATACGAAAGTTTGCTTTTCCAGTTACAATTCTGAAGTTCGGGGTTTAATTCTACCGTTTTGTCGGCGTGATTGATTTGTATACCCATGGCAATTTACAGCTTTTTAGTACTAATGCTTACTGAGCGAAGCCGCGAACTGACGGAGATGGCGAAAGTATGCACAAGGGTTCCCATAGTTTACTACGGTGACATTTTGTTTTATTACTTTTATAGATTCTGTTGAATAAACTGCATATATATTTACATCTAGGACCCTGTCCTGGCTGTGGAACCTTGACCTGAATACAGTCCTGTAGGGAAATTTGCGTATGGAGTTTTTTTCGTGAATGTTATTAGGGGGTTTAAGACTTGGGTGGACAGCCATCACCTGGTACATATTCCAGCTATGATGTCATTAATTTTGTATATGACAGGTACGCATTGCGAAAATGAAATATTGGTCATATTAAGTAAAAAGTACTTTTAAATCTAATGTCATATCATAGAACACGATTTGCGAAGCGCACCGATTAGTTTAACTCTGTAGAGCTAATACTATGCTCTGCTCTGTCCCGTGCATTAACGAAGTAGTAACGCGTTTGACGTCGACAATCTCCTATGGGAATGTAAACATATGGCGCATAATGGACGCTATCCGAGCACTGAGACGCCATCGCCACCGCTTTGACTCTGTCGCACTACACGACACGTATTATATACACATTAAATATTATTGTAATAATTAAAATAGTCTGGTAGATTCTAATAAAAAACAACATCGGGCTTGATGGAATGATCGCGTTTATGTCGGATATAGGTAGCATTCGTCCTTAAATTGTATTGTATAAAAGATACCTACGTTGAATATAATGGCTTGTTTGATAGTCGTGCAAGAAAGATCTTTTAGACAATGACGAACTTTATAGCACGGCACACTAAAGTACCTACCCAGTTCGGCGAACCCACACTGGCGCTCCTCGCGCGTCGCGAGCACGTTTATGACCATGCATTTCTATAACGCGGGTCACAAACGGTCAGTTGTGAGATTGTGACTGCCCAGTGAAATGCGATTGTGTGTGGGAAGAAAATTTGGTTCAATATGCTGCTACACGTTTAACGCAGGTATACACAACGCTAAGCGACAAATCTCCTCAGGAAAAGCAGTACTTATAAACATTTTTTTAAGCAATAATTAGAACCGTCTACTAACGAAACTTATAAATTTCAAATGTAAGAAAAAAAATTGGAATATATTTGCATTAGAAGGTCGCAGATACGAATCCTGCTCGACACAATATTTTTTTTTCATTATTCGGTAAAAAATTATAATGCAGTATTTGCCTGACCTCTGATTACACATATTAATTTACGCATCGGGGGGTCAACATATAGGCTCGCGTGTTGAAGTATGTCGAGACCGATTATGAATCGCACAGCAATTCAAACGGGTTACGCTATTCTTAATACAGGCGGTTATGATATCGGTTACAAGTTCGATGTGTAAATTGCTTCTCGTACTACATTTTGGTATATAAAATTATGAATTATCGCCCCTTGTTATACGGGCCTGCTGTATGAAGTGTAGGTAGGTACTTATCTTAATGGTTATCTCTGTATACTCGAGGGGCTTGAACACGCGCCCACTGTCTGAATAGAAACGATGTCGTAACATCCGTATGAGAATACCTTAGAACGCAAATTTAACGCTTTTGAATTGAATGGTGTAAAACCATATCAACGGAAATTTGAATTCTATTACAGTCTGCACACTTCTAGTATGAACTTGAGTCAAACGTTTATAAAGTCATCAGGCAATAATAATTATGAAAAAAAAGGCAATAATATTAAATGTGTAGTAAAATGCATAATAAGAATGGTAAAACCATGCCCTGCCCTGCCAGATTACCTTACAGCATACAAGGTTGTGAGAAAAACTAGACAGGAACGGGTTCACCCACGTGGCGCTGCCCACAGAGCCTTCGGTTCGCTCCTTTCACAACGTTGCCTCACCGAGTGCAGGGCCCATTCCCGAAGTACTAGCACTACTAGGTAATCACTTTGCAAGACGCTGACAGGCATCAATCTGACCTAAAACTATGCATAGTTGTACGAATCTAAGGGTCGCATTATATTAGGACTGAGCTCGCAGTCTACTACAAACTTTTTGTGAATCGCTACGCAGTGTGGGCCCTAGACTCCTGGTACTCACAAATAACGAGCCCACTTACAAACCTTATACAATTTCCACCTGCTACAAGTTATCTGAAATTTGTAGGCATGATTTGCGAGGCAATATTACCCTTTTGTCGAGTACTTTAGGGCGCTATGACTTGATGTACAGGATTGTGGTTCATTGAAATGTAGCTGTGTGATAGTGTTACGTTAATACGACAGATTCGCCAGGATCAATCGATTTTTAATTTTAGTTGGTTCGAGCCCCGAGTTAGTTTTAGAAAATCTTTGAATGCATTTAGTTTCTCTTTAAAAATAAAGGAATATCTCCTTTAAGTAAAACGAGCCAGCTTAAGGATTTAAGGTAGTTTACCTCCAGGGCCTGACTTATCTTTCCACACTGTATATAGGAGGATCAATAGAATACGATCAAGAAGATTAATACGCGTCACTTTCGTCATAGTCACAATGACAATAGTCAATAACGGATGAAACGTACCTAAGTGTTTCAGTTAACTTAACCGTACAGGTGTTTAACTAAACAAAGTTGCTAACATTGAATGACTATATACATCCGTTAAAATGATGATGAAAGAGTTCTCCTATTACAAATGTTCAACAGTTCTCGCCGTAGAACTGCCGCCAGTATAGGAAACAGTCCACGTCAATTTTAATCCCACCAATTAATACTTTAATCTGGTCGAAGCTTGGGACTAGCCAGAGCCACAACGGGCCCTAAATAGATGTTACTGTTCAAATCCAATGCGAAATCCTGTTCCAAACAGTAGGCACTTTTTAAACATTTATATATATGTATGTCCACCTACCTGCCCAGTGCTCGCTAGCACGTATAACAAAATTCTGAACAGTATTCGTGTTTAGCAAAAAAATCCTTCTCAATCGGTACTGGTCTATACAATAGGTACATAGTTCTAGCTAAAGTTGTATGTCACTGTCAATAGCTAGCTAATCAATATTATTACTCAACCAGTATTTAGCTGGTATTATGTAAAACAATATCGCGGTTAGCATTGTTTGTTGTCAGTTTCAGATACCCACCTAAACATAAGACAAGTGGAAATCAGGTTAGTGACGGGGTTGCGTTAGGAGATCACAAGGAAGCAGTTTACTTAGCAATATGATAATGCTAACGGTTCAAGCTCTTGAACTATACTCGTATTGTTACAGCAGTTTCATAATGCGATAGTAAGACGGACTCAAACTCAAACAGACAAAACTCAGTGCTCACGCCGCGCTGTACGATTTGTAGGTGTATGAGAACAGAACAACGAAATGGGTAGGTAGAAACCAATAAGTAACGAAACGAAATTAACACCGAAGTTCCAAGTTTTAAACTCAATATAATAACGTCTCGGCTGCTGGACTTTTCTGTAAATATAATTACTTATGAACAAGGAACAGATTTGTAACGTTTTTCACTGGATAGACTAAATGTTACCAGAAAATAAAGGGAAAGTTATCCCACCTTAACGAAAGGGACAGCAGGAAAGTTGCCTACGTTGCAGTTTTCTGCCGTGCTGAGTTATTCTTTATTTGAACTGTTAATATAGGAGCTAGCGAATATTCGCAGTTGCCATAAACTACGCATATTAAGTCAGTCTAGTACTATTTGGAATAATCTATATATATATTACGCGAGGCCGATTTTTGTACACCCCATCAGATCTACAGTTATGGTCCGATTTTAATAAATGATATGTCATAAGATTCGTCTCATGCTGGAGAGTTGCATAAAACTCTTATTTTTTCCTATTATAAAAAGGACTAAAAAATTGATTTAAAAAAACTACTGTGCGCTGACCACGTGACTTTGGCCGGGTGACGTCACGCGACGTGGGTCCTTGCGGGGTAATCACGTAACTTTATGTACTAACGGTAGATAGATTTTACTGTCAATTTTGAAGTATAAATGAATGAGTTGACAATTAAAATTTGACATTAAAATCTGCCTAACGGTAGTAAATAAGTTACGTGATTACCCCGCAGATTTGAATTGACATATAACACAGTAAAAAAATAAACAATAACTGAACTCAAACCTGTAGTAAGTACTTCAGCATGAGAAAATATACGTTTTGAGTCGGCGACATATATCCACAACCCGAAGAAAATTAACAAAATACAAAATAAACGATATTTTTGCAATGTTTACAATTTACATGTATGACAGGCGTATCGTCGTTTAATTCAACGTAACATTTAATATTTTTTTCTTTTATACCAGTATTAAATTGTCATGACCTTTTTACTTAAATAAAAAATATAATTATACAAACTCCTCGCATATTCATTTGAGAGTAAACCTCTTTAGGTTTAAGCCATTCACTGTCGTGGACGTCCATCTCTGTTATAGTCTCTTGGCATCTTTGTTGAGCTTAACAGTGCCTTGCGCGCCGATAGGAGTACAATTCCTATTGGCGATTTAGCCTTTAGAAGACTTTTCTATCCTCGGGATGACAATCAAAGCAATAAGAAAATGCGGAGCCCCAATGTCACACCAATATCATGGAGTCCCTCCTTACCTGAGGCGCATTATGGAGCGAGTACTGTGAAGAAAGGGGAGTTCTCACGGTGTTCTTCGGATAACCAGTAAAAAAATTGACGGGAAAAGTTGAGGGCCACAGGTTCCGGGGCATACTACCCGCTAGATAGAGCACCCATATCACTGGTGCCCTGCTGCTAACTACATCTACACGAGGCAATCCATAAGTTGATAGGTGATAGGAGCTTATGGAGGAGTCTGGTCAGTAATAATTGGACATTATATCCTCAGCGTCGAGGGAACGACTGATGATGATGATGATGTGCCGCATCCATGCTGTTCTGATAACTTAGCTAGCAGTCTACTTTAGGTTTGGATTTGATCCGGCATAATGTGACACTGAAAAGGAACTGTCGATTTTTAAGACCACTTTTTCAAATATTTTTGGTGTTTCTAAAAGAGGCACAAATTACAGAAATCTATTTATACCTACTAGCAGCACCCTGCGGTGTTACCCACGGATAAAAGGTAGCCTATGTCCTATTCTGATGTCTAAGCTACAATACTGGAAAGTTTCATATAGAGATCCGTTCAGTAGTTTTTGAGATTAAGCGGAACGTACATCCATTAGCACAAACTTTTACGTTTATAATATTATTAGGATTAGGATAGTTGTTCCTTTTCTGAATAACTATCGGAATTTACGTATTTTAGCGGCGTCGGGACGTCGCTACGGGACTCTCGTAAAATAATAATATGTTCAACATAGCGACAGATTAAATTATTGTAAAACTTTGGGTATGAATTCAAAAGGTCGTATAGTGGGCGTATCCTGTTGTTGTAATATATTCCTATTTATTAGGAGTAGGCACCAACAACCCACTCTATTAACTATAGTTACGGAGATTCAAAATATTCAAATCAACACCCAAAGAAAGGTAATATTATACAACCACGGGAAGCTGTGTTATATGTCCATACTAATTAATATGCAATTAGTTAGTAATTCTGTAAGATGGCGATTTGAATTGTTTATACCTCATTAAGTGCACATCAAATTTAAAAATATTTATTGTCCATCAAATTTTCTCTAAAACAAAAGTACCCTAATAGGTCTTTGTGAGGCAGGTAAATAAATGGCGATGCAATGAATCTTACCCTGGTCCTACCATTAGGTACTTACGCAAAACGTTGTAGAACGGAGTTCAATGTAATAATTATTAGGGAGGAGGAATAATTGGATCAGTCGGCGCGGAGCGAGCAGCGAGTGTGTCTGGCGTTTTGACGGGTCGATCTTCAATCTCACGTTTCATTGCGTTTACAGCTTTGTCTTATATTTGTCGATACACACGTATTTACTATTACTACCAAGCAATGCTTCTTAGTTAAAGGATTTAAATACTAAATATCGGTTTTATAAAGATCCGTTAGACCTTATATCAGTAAGTTATGCCAAAAAACCTACTGTTTTACCTACTGTTTGATCTGAGATTGGTCAGTGAAACGGTTAATAAATAATAATACACAAAAAACAGGTAAAAACACAGATAAATTCGGTGAAATGGAACAAAGGCGAGGCCCTTTAAGCGATCTCTTCCAGTTTTTTGAAAATTGGTCGATTAAAAATCGAATAAGTACTACTAAGTTGATTTTTCAGTATTAGGACCTTTCTTTAGAACGCCCAGAGAGATTATCCACAGAAAACATCAAACACTTTTTTATTATAGGAACTTTATGTACATGTATTTTCCAATCTAAGTAATTATCCGTTCGCGTTAGGCCATGCTTAATGACTATTACCTAGCCTAGAATAGTATTAGAGGTGACAGTTTTTTTTCATATACTTACGTCAAAGTGTATATTATTACGAAATGACAGCTATTCCGAGTGTAAACTAATTCCGGTCTTGTATTAATAGTATACCTAGGTATGCAGTACCTAGTGTGTGTAGGCAAAACTCGTAAAGTTATACTAATTTCTAAATTTACTTTGAACTATTACTGAAAGACAAAAGGTATTAAATCAACAAAAAAAAAGGTATGTTATGCCGTAAAATCATGTTATCAATACATACTTTATATATTGTTTTGAGCACAGATGCCACAGATGTTCGCGCAACTAGGAACAAAATTTACATAATATCACTTTTGTATGGAATTTGGCCAAAAAATAATGGCGGATACTGCTATCTCGCTCCCTCAGTTAATCCATCTCAGTCACATGTCAATGTCACCTCTGGTCACTTCCGTTCAACTTGAGTGATCGCCATATTGTTTCTTTGTTGATCAGTTCGTAGTGTGGTTTGTAGTTTGTTATTTTGGTATTTATAAATGGTAGAAAATTTAATTTAAAGTGAAAAAGCATGTAGGAAGAAGGCAGTGTGTTTTTCAACATGCCACGGACTATTTCAGCCTATAGGGTATGTGTTATTTGTGGTTTTCGTGCCGGTCGAAAAGATGACGAGAAAAGGAAATTAATGGCAAGATTTCCTTTAGATCACGACCGGTAAGCAATTAATTGGATATTATCTATTAATATGTACCACAGCAAGTTACATGTAAGCAAAATAAGAAGCGTTATTTCCAATTTAGTTTTATTCGTATACTATACATACTAGTGTTGGCCGTAACATATCGATAATTAGCTTATCATATAGAACTGGTATTTTTCAGTTGCAGACAGTGGGTGAAAGTGATTGGCAATGAAGACCTAGCCTACGTTCCGATTGAGAAGTTGAACGAATTAAAATTTGTTTGTGGTGACCACTTTCAACCCAAAGATTTTAACCGAAAGAAAAGTCGTCTAAAGAGATGGCTAATATATTTAAAGCAACACAACTTTATACTCTTTTATTTATTTCTAGCCCTACCCGCTGCGGAATAAGCGCATGGACGTCGTAGTGTAGTCGTCATAACCTAACCAGTTAAGAATGGATTGAAACCCCAATTGTTAATAAAGGAGCATCCATTATTAATGTGAGGTGTTTTTGGCAAAATTCGATCCCCTCCCGCCAAAAACATCTCACGTAAATAATGGACGCCCTCTAACTGGGATTTTTATAAAAAATGGAACCCACGACGTCACTAGTCGTCGTTTATCGATATCGTTAAACGTACTACATCAAAGTTACATCCCTATCGCGCTGTTATGTTGGCATTACCTATTTCCTTTATTTTATTTTATTGTGGTACAGAATGTTTGCCAAACTCGACGTTAATGTCATGCAATGACAATGTCACTGTCATCCAAAACCTAGTTCAAAGTCCCGTCTCTTAGAACGTAGTGATTATATTCCCTATGGTCATAACACGAGTGACTTCTTTAGGGGTATATTAATATGTATATATATATATATTAACAGAAGAAGTCCTCACTGCATCAACGCACAGCCGAAACGACTAACGGTAGAGAATTGATTTTTGCACAGTCGGTTACATTTATAACGTAGGCTAGGGATATATTTCGAAATTCATCCCTTAAGGGGGTAAAACAAGGGATGGAAGTTTGTATGAAAACACGTATTTATTGAAGTGAGAGAAACGAAACTTTGTATATAGGCTCTTTTAAACGCTGATACGTTTTTCGAAATTTCTCTCCTAAAGAGGTGAAAAGGTGTTCCAAGTTTCTGCAAGATACAAATCTTTTTTGACATGAGAGATTTGAAATTGCATTAATAGACTCTATCTAAATACTTTAAATACAACAAAACGTATTTCAGTTTTTTCGTAGTTGACCTCATTTATATCTTTGTTACCATCGACATCTCTGCGAACGAAGTCGCGGGCGGCGCTAGTAATTATATAAACGAAGAGAACAGTAGAGGGCTTACGGCTACTAAGTAAATTAACATAAGAAGAAATCAGAAAAGCCGACGATTTTAATACCTTAAAGCTGGTCGGAGCCAGTTTGATTGCAGTGCGGTTTAGAATCCCTCCCTCGCGTCTACTAACATAGAGTACAGTTCTTCCTAAAAATAGCTCTTATATAAAAACTCCATTCTCGCACTTCCGTTTCATCCAAGAATCTCTGCTCGTTTGCTCGTTTTGAGTCACGGTTTTAAAATAAAAGCAGTAAGTTATAAGACTTATAAGATAGGCAAGAGCCGACTATCGGTTAGATAGGAAAACTCATAGATTTAGGATTTTTTATTGGATAAAGTATTTCCTAGGTTAGCTAAAGTGCAGATAATAGCAATAGAAGCCCTGAAATAATTAGATGCTTGCGACCGAGTGATCGTAACTCTCCAGTCAGGGTTTTATGTGGCGGTTAGTTATAACTAGACTGTTGGAGGAAGATTCTGTTTATCGACTGTAAGTATGTATACTTTAGGCACACTCTGCAGGTTAAACGGTTTCATGGACTTAAACATGTGAGCTTTAATTAGATTCCTCTACGACTAAGAAGTCATGGGGCCCGACAAGATAGTAATTGTAATAATTTGTAATAGTCAAGTTCTTTAAAAATACATAGATATTGTTATTGATAATAGGAAGGCCGTGAGCTTGGGTGGAATGAGTCAGGGCGCCGGCGGACGACACGACGGAAGTGTCTTCCGGCTAACAACGCACGTTCATAATAAGAATTCACGAGTCGTCTTAACTGCGCCTGCGCCTCCCCTGCCAGCAGGCTTGACTACGGCACGATTGTACGATTAATGTTGGTAATTTCACACTAACACTCGAATCCGTCACGTGCGACCCTTGCGCGTATATTACTTACGAGTACGCGACCTGTCGTATAACAAAAAGTAATATTTTCTTTTAATTTGTGTAAGCATAACCAAATTTTTAGTGATTCGCCCTCTTCTAGTAGATATTGTTTCGATGTGAACACCCTGCACGGGCGCTGATTTCAAGATTGGTTTTACTCTATTAGTATACCTATTTTAGACAACCATTAATTTGGAGAACCTATACATATCTATACCGCGCCTATTATACATAGAAAGTGAGACGGCCATGCTTATGTCACTACCTGTGTGATTACGATTCTCTGGAATTAAGGAACGGCTAAAGGCAACGAGAGTTACTCTCGATGAAGACTCACTGCGTAGAAACTTGTCAAACCTTCCATACCTACATTCAGGTATTAACGAACACCGCTTACCATACAGACCATTTGGTGCAACCCATCCTATAATAGTCCAGAACCTGACTATTCTCCTGTAAGGAAGGAGGATATAACGAGTCATTCGATTCGACGCATATTTTAGAAATAAACATTTAGTCATTTCCTGTCAGGAAGAGCGCAAACTTGGTATACTTAGAATTGAATTTATTTATTTTCGAAACCAGTTGGCTGATATGTATGTCGGAGATACATTACATAGCGGCCTATTTAGCAGATCAACGCTACGAGATCTAGATTTAAGAAGACGTAGTTTAATGTTGGAAACGCCAAGCGGTGATAGCTTGGAAGTGGTCTGCGTTTGGTCTGTGCGGGTATTTGCTAAAACATGCATTGACAACTACCCGTTTCTAAACATACTAGAAGTCACGTTGACAGTATAAAAGGCTCTAGCCCCTTGTCTGAGGATGATTATTCTTTCTGACTTTGTGGCGCACGGACGTAAACGGAGAATGCTCCGTGTTTCTGACTGTACTGAAATTGCCTGAAGGCTTATCCTGAAGGTTTATAAGTCGTGATTAGTCAGCTTGGTTCATAATCACTGTTTGCTTGCTTTGCTTACTTTGAAATAACCAATACAGTGTAATCAACCCAATTAGTGACGTTTTATTCCTTATTTCCGTGCGTCAGTGTGAATATCTAGTTACGAAGAAGTGATGATGAAATGTGCTCGATGTCATCCCTACCTACCACTGATCTATTGCATACACCGCTCGACCAACCACCTATTGTATTACCCACCGAGCCGCCTCGTCGATATGTATATGTAAGTAATGGTGTGGTACGTATTTGGAATCAGCTCATAGAGCCCTTGCATTTGATAACCCACTCGATAGGTTGATGATAAAACGGATTTTCTTTTCATACAAAAAAAATATGATCATAGCTGTAAAATGTAACAGGTGAAGGCTATCCACCTGAGTGTAAAATACTTAAACCTACTACCTTTCAAAAAAAAAACCTTTCGCGAACTTCCCTACAGGACGGACATCAGGTCCTGGATTATAAGGTACAGAAACATTTAAATTGTATCACTGGTAAATGGGCTGACCACTAGAGGGAAAATATATATGTAACTTAAAGGAAAGGGAACTGCCGCCATTAGTTGTCGGAAGCACTAGGGATCCTATTTAAAGCCGTCTAAGCTAAATTTAACCGCGCCGATAGTGTCGAATGACTGACTTCTAATGGGGTGTGCGTCTAGTTACACTAAACCCAGTACAAGTGGATGGGACTTATGAGTCGGCACACAAACTTGTAGGTACATACAGCATATTATGTAGTACATATTGTGAGATGTAGAGGTAAATAAGCCGTTGCGTTAGAAATCCTATATAGTTATGAATTATATTGATATACGACTTTAACGTAGACCTTTTATACAGTATTATGTAAATTTTATACTAGCAAATCTTTAAATGGTTGATAGTTATAGTACCTAAGAAGTATAATTGGCTGACTTATGTTAAAAATTTAAATTTAAATTAAACACCAAATAATTAGACTCGCAATGTAGGTACCGCAATAAATATCAACGTTAACGCTTGTTGACAGGTACAGTTGAACTAACAAGGGACTTTAACACTGGATCTTGTAGCTTTTACGTTATGTTTAAACTGTCATACTAACATTTCTAACGGGTGAAAACGACAAGGACCAAAGTGTCCAGCTACTTATGAGTTCGACTGTACTTGTCAGCTAATTAATTCCAGGTTTCGTCCCTTTTATAATGTCAAATACTGATAAAATAAACAATAAAAAAAAATTAAAACCGACTCCAAAAAAATACACTAAAAGTAAAACATAATTGCCTAATTTCTAATAGGTCAATATGAAACTTTATGCTTCTTATTGAACAATGTGGTGCCATCCAAAGAAATTACCTAAAGTTGACGAAATGGCACCGACTACAGTACTATTCATTACCAGACAATTACAATGAGCTCAAACACCGCAAAGGTACGCTGTTTTATTACGGGGATGTGGCAGGGCCTACCTTTCGGTTTCGATTACCAGATCAGGTTGATGGTAACATTACGTCTGGACCATTTAAATTGGCTTCGTCAGAGTCGCTTCAGAATCATGATCGAAAATTTTGGATGACCATCCGTGGTCTTCATCAGTTCCCGTTCGCCAAATGCTACTTTCTAAATGCAAATACTCCTTTTGTTTCCAAAAATACTAAAATCGCTATAAGTTTCCCTTGAATTTTTGAGGAGTTCCCTCAATTCCTCATAGTTCCCATCATCAGAAGTGAACTTTGTAAACAACGGGACCAATCTGGAAGCATAGAGTAATAAAATAAAACAGGCGAATTGAGAACCTAAGTACTCCTTTTTTTGATGTCGGTTAAAAATAGTCAATACTTCGTATAAGCCCAGCTCGTATTTCGTAATATCTTCAGTAGTAGGAATGTAACGTAACATCTGCGTATGATACTCCTTGGTAATTAGAGCTTTAGCCTGAGCTGTAATGACGTTTGTCAATGGATATATTATCTAATAGAATATTATTATCTGCTATTTTATTAAATTTAAAGAAATATGAAAAAGGTGAGATATAAGGGATTTTCTCTAGGCTTTTGCTTATTATCAAGACTGTGAACTACATTCTATCTATAGTCGTGACATTAGAATGATAATACATCAAGTCAACACCCCTATAAGCACACGACTCCGTGATAAAGAGATAACAGGAGCACGAAACTAAATACTGTAACATCATCACATAAAATCTATATTGTGAACGAACATAATAAAAATACCCAATTCCAAGACGAACATACTTTACATATTATAAATCGTTACGGGAATCGATAAAAAGGGCTATTGGCAAGGCATGTATGGAAGTATTACCAAGAACGCAACGTGTCCCTTATCTATACTGACAGAATTATGTTTATTTGACTTTTTGATTACTGAAGTCATGTATATGCGTAAACATTCTAAGAACGCAATAATAAGAGAGGAGTATTTATAATTATTTCATTATTATTTTCTGTCCTTCATTACTTCCTACTTATGTATAACACAGATAGTTATAATGTGACGGTAAATGGTCACATTCCATTTTCAGGTGAAAATATCGGGATCCTGAAATACCGAAATCCCGGGATTGAGGTCCAATACCGGATTCCAACCCCGGGATTGAGAATTGTCCCGTATTGCATGCCCTAGCAAACAACAACGCCCAGCCTATATCCACTTATTTATATACTATCAGCATCACAGTTAACTGACCAGTCGTGAACCTTATTGCAACGAGATTAGATCTAGCAATGGTCAAGTTACTGTGTTACTTATTGTAAGAATCCTACGCACTTATTTGCATGGTTGGACGGAAATGAACCGCCTCGTTCAATATCAGCAAATAATGATCCGTCGTGATGGATTGCCGGAGTTACATTTAAAGTCTCGGTTCCAGCGACGCGACGCCGGCCGGGTCAAGGGTTGACCTTTTATTGTTCGGGTGTCGATAAGCGAGACGCCGCTTTCTCGTCACTTCACTATTGTCCGTGTGTTATAAATGTGGTCAACATTACACAAATATAGATTCACTATTAAACATAATCAAACAATGATATGTAGGTACCTAGTAACTACGGTAATTTCAAACACGCCGTTGGACATGTTCACATATGCCATTTTATTGTGCGATTGACGTGATAAGATGTCACGTTGGAATAAACTGTTAGTTATTATCGCAAAAACTTGGTTTCTGTCATACTGTTTATTAATAAGAAACCAGACTTAAAAACAAATCTTTCTAAATATACGTATATTTCAAAAAATAATGTTTCTATCCATCTGGGTTACCCGTTTATAACTAGGTATTGCAAATTTCAAATCCATATCATAAGTAATTTTTGTAATATTTAGCAATGTGATAGACAAAGTGAAACCATAAGGGTTCCTTTTTTGCCTTTTTGGTACGGAACCTTAAAAAAAACTTTATCACTAACGTTACAATACAAACATTTCATGGGAACAAAGCCTAGTACCTACAACTCCGCTGGAAAAACAGCCTTATTGTTATGTGCTGCTCTTGTAGGTACTAGGTAAGTACATCGAATAAAATGTAGGTGACGGGTAAAGGTAAAATGGCGTTGTTCCCGGATCTTTAATATTCACAAGTTGTTTTCACTCGCATCAGCACTAGTTTCTAGTATAACCTGAGTATTATGCGTAATCTAAACTGAGGTGACATTTATAACGGTTTGCTTGGGGCGAAGAGGCTGGCCTTGTGAATAGCAGCAGACCTGGCGCGAGCCGGACGGAAACAGAGCGGCCTGCGCCTCTCTAGGGGTGAATGAACGCCTCACTATACATATTTATATTACGTCAACTCGATTTTCAGATACCCCTTGTTTAAACAAATGCTTAATTTGTTAAAATGGACCTTGTATATTTATGTAGCAATTTCTATCTACTAAGGTACTTACTATCTATTAGAATGTGGGAAAACTCTGGAAAAGAACGGCTTTTAACGTGAGTTCAGTACATAAAAGAACGACGACGAATACTGAGATTAGTACAGGTATCATGTCAAAGTAGCAGGTAGGAAGGTAGTAGTAGTAGTAGGTTGCAGTCTAAACTTACTTTATTATCTTATAGCTTTTGGCCGTAACTTATCCGCGTCAACTTCCCTATTCCTATTTCATCCCTAAGGGATGATTTTCGGAATAGGTAGTGTTAATCCAGGCTATAAACTCATTGTACACCAGGTTTCATCATAATACGTCGTTTTTGGGAGAATGAGCAGTAACAAACATCCAAACATCTGTACTTTCGCATTTATAATATTATTAGTAGGATAAAACTTTACAAATTTTATCAAAACTTGAGTACTTATATTTAAAACTTTAAAACTACATTAACTGAATACCATGATTATTATCTGCTGTGCTGTTTTTAAACTCTGAAGAACCAAGAATACATGTCTGCGGACTGCACTGGTTATAATTGTTGTTGTAGCCAGACAATCAAAGTAGGTTATACCGACTAACCGATACCGGTAAGTCCAAGCAAGCAAGATAGTAATCCTCAAGTGCAGGAATGTACCTACGGTGTAAAGTAATGTAAAAAATGAAAAATTACATCGACTTTTAACAATGGAGCCTAATGTTTATTATCCATTGTAGATCTTTTTTATATATACAACGACGAACACCAAACAAGCCTACGGCCTGCCTGACGGTAAGAAAATATACATACATATATAGGCTAATATATATATAGGACGTATATTTTAGGCTATGTACACCTGGAACACAACACCACATACCTAAAGAACAAGTCGGTAGAGGTACTATTATGGCTGTGGTCTTCTATAAAGTGCCCCAGTTGGGCTGCTCCAAATATGAGCTAAGCGATGTTCCGCTGTGCCTTTTCTGTCTTTCACGTTGAAAATAGAATGTAATATACTATATGTGTCTGCGAAAGTAACTGTATGGTATTTGATACCCTAAGGAACTGTGACATTAGCGTCATTACATTATATTCGCAGACCACATTAAATTAAATTTATCTTCAAGATTCGTAGGATAAGGTGGCATAATAATCCATACTATCCATACTAATATTATAAATGCGAAAGGTGTCTGTCTGTCTGTTACCTCTTCACGCTTAAACCGCTGAATTGATTTGGATGAAATTTGGTATGGAGATAGTTTGAGTCCTGGGGAAGGACATAGAATACATTTTATCCCGGAAATTTTCTTTTAAAGGGGTGGAATTCTGTGTGGAAGAGCGATGACTAGGTAAGCGTCTGATAGAATGAAATAGCAATTAAATTATATCGCGATGAACGAGTTCTACACAGACGAAGTCGCCGTCATAAGCTAGTAATAAATTGTAAAATAAGTCGAGTATGCTTTAAGGCGCCAATCCTCTTACTTAAAACATGGTGAACGTTGGTGTTGATAATTAGATCTATAAAGTCCACTGGGAGGGTGGAAAAGTCGGTGTGACGTCACAGCAGGGGCACTCCCTGCGGTGGGACGGCGGGCAGGGCAGTGACTCATCAGTTGTGAGCCCTATAATGTATATACATTGCCAAAAGCCGTAAGAAGCCCTGGAATTATGTAAAGGGGAGCGCGAGCACGCCACGCTATGCTAGCCCGACAGCGTCAGCGAGGGCGGGGCGTCCTCAACTTACTTATTGAATAGAAAACTATCGATCTTAATCTACCTTCTATAGAAGTTGGCTAAATATTATGGTGTTGTATTTAACCTGGTTTGGAATAGATTTGATACACAGCAAAGATATCTAATTTTGAGGTTATAAGATCAGAAATGTATGGACTAATCATGGCATAAACTCTATTATTCCGTGTTCGAATTGACACTCGTTAACTTTCGTTTTGGAGATACATATCTCATACGATATTACAAAGTTTTATTATGTATAAAATATCATGCATAGCTGTGTGTATGAATAAATATGTATTGCAGGGAAATCAACACCTCGCGTTGCGATTTGCGGTCTCAGACTCTCGCCCTTAGGTTATGGCACCGCGCGGATCATATATCACTTACTTATATTGCAAAGAACAATGCATCGCCTTTTAACATACACCCTGATACAACTGTAATGTCCATAACACAAGTTATGGTAAAATAAAGTTATTTGATGTCACAAAGTTACACTTACTTTAATGTTGATCAATGAAAAGCAAACTCGTACATTTGTTCATCTTTCCATGCTAAAACCGCTCAACTGATTTAGATAAGGTAAGTAGATAAATTCAGTCCAGGGAACGGGAACAGAATTAAATTTTATCCTAAGTCCGAAAGTCACTGAGAACCTACACTCTAAGCCC
This sequence comes from Epiblema foenella, assembly GCA_963556455.1. NCBI lineage: Eukaryota > Metazoa > Arthropoda > Insecta > Lepidoptera > Tortricidae > Epiblema > Epiblema foenella. The sequence goes on along the minus strand of OY747095.1, from coordinate 35,834,258 downwards.
AAAGATGCTCTGGCTATGCTGCATGGCTATACATAGTATACATGGCTGTACCCGTATATGCTGCTGTCACTGCTGTCAGCTCAGCGTAAAGGCACATTTTAGCCAAATAAAACAATAAGCACTCTGTTTTATAACTAGTCGTTTTGTACTAATATATAGCATGATATGTATGTATAATAGGCACACGTTCTGTTTAGTCTGCGGTGCTGACCACTGCAGTCACATCTATAATAACATATAGGTAAGTGTCGAAAGTAACGTCTGGGAAATAAGACGCATAATTGTCTTTTAGAGTGGCAGGGCGAGACATGGTTCGAATGAGGTTTCATCATGTGCTTTTATAACCACAGGCAACCTACATATATTGCAGCTAATCGAGATAGGGTATTTAAAATCTACCTATGTACGTCTATTATAGGGACCTTATGCAAATATTCCTCTAATCTTTCGTGTCGAGCCATCTGTAGAGCTATTCGGCGGTAACGTAACGTTTTAGACGTACGTTAGGTGTATCTGGTCATTTTCGCATACAATAAATTACAGTTAGATCTACCTTTACGTAAGTTTGAAACGTTACGTAATCACAAATTAGAGGGAGTTATTCTAGCTGCTATTCTTTAGCTAGTTAAGTAAGTAAATCAGTCGCCCACGCTCCGTAATATTACCTTCCTAAGCATTTGTAGCGGGAAATTGCGTTATTTTTCTAGATAGCACTAGTCCTATGCATAATTTTGTGTAGGTTTGCGATGTTTTATTGTCGTCCAGTATAAAAATTACAGGGATATAAGTATATACAGTGTTTTTCACTTTCCTCCTATTGAGCACAGAGTCAAATTTACCGAACACTCTTAGCAGGACAGGAATACATATATTTAAGTCTACATACGGCTGAGTATTAGCTTAGGACAAACAGTAAATAACATCAGCTGCAGGTATAATTTAGATCTAGTAAAGGTAGCCAGGGACAACTGGCGTGCCTCGTGCCTCGTCAATTAGTCACGCATGTAAGTAGGTACTGGTCACATTGTGCGCAAGTGGAACATGTTCTCGTACAGGTTGCGCCATTGACAGTACAGGTTGCGCCATTGACAGTACAGCTGGTGTAAGGAACGATTTACAGCAGAAGTACGGTAAACTTTAAATTTAAAAGACTTGTCCACGAGCGACAAAAATCATGGAAAATACAAAAAAAACACATACAGATAGATGAACATAGAACATTCTCCTCGTTTGGTGTATACATATTTAGAATTAGGGTTATACAGTGCCTAAGCACTTAATATTTCACTTCAATTTTTAATTATTAGTTTATGGCCCATGAAAGCGAGACAGCCGAATCCAGCGCAGTAGGTAGGTTACCTATGTAAGACATACATAAGATATTTATTTAGCATCCCGTTTATGAGGCGTAGCCTATTACAGAAAACTATGTACGAGTACCTCCCTATACTACGTAACTTAGGCCCCGCAACATTGAGCGCTGTAGCGGGGCGGGCGCAGTTTGAGCGCCGGACCGCGCTGATCTGAATGCACGAAACTCAAGCTGCGCCCGCCCCGCTACCGCGCTCAAGGTGGCGGGGCCTGTATGACTGTGTCTGTCTCTAACCTGGTTAGATCTAAAGCGATTTTTGCATCTGGAAGCTTTAGAGATACTCATGAATTTAGATTAAAAGGAAGACGTCTTCAGAGTATATGCAATGCAAAATTATGTCAACCTCAGGCGAATCACGTAACTTTATGTACTAACGGTAGATATATTTTAATGTCACTTTTGAAGTATAAATGTATGAGATGACAATTAAAATTTGACATTAAAATCTACCTAACTGGAGTACAAAAGTTACGTGATTGCCCCGCCGTTACACTAAACACCCGCATAAAATAGCCCTACAACCTTGCACAAATATTTGCAAGGATATTGAAATAAGTAAGGTTTTACTGATAGGAGGCCTTATATTTGCAGTAGTTTCTAGTAAACCATATACAAAAATTACTAGTGTATTCTATTATTTATCGTTTGGTTAGGTTACGATTTATGTATCTAGTTAGGTCTCTACATAACAAAATATTACTAAAGTCGCTTCAGGGAATCTAGGTGTCGCCGACGTCGCAGAAATGGCGTGCGTTTATTACGAGTGGCGCGAACATTGATCCCGCCTGGGTTGCCGGACGACAACATTTCTCGTAACATGCTAGATTTGGTTTACGTAAGAGAATGCCAGGATTTAGGCGACAGATTAATTAGGTTTGATGGTAGAGACCCTGACGTTTAATATGTCATGTCATTTAATATACACAGTTAGGTCATATTCAACAGAAAGTAAATCAAAACCAAAATTAATAATAAATTAAACGATACCTAATAATAAGCCTAAAAACTAAATATACTACACTCGAAATATAAATACATAGTTTCGTCATAAATAATTAATGTCCGAACGAAAAATATTAATAACCGAAACCGAAGGTATGGCCTTGGCTCTAGTTTCGGCCGAAACCGAAACTTTTATAGATGTATTAAAATCGTGTCAGCCAAGTTCGAAAAGCAAAAAAGGCGAAATACCGGCCGTGGGTTATATACTACAAGAAGCATTTCGGATCACTTTTGCCCCCGAAAACTTAAAATATTTTTGACTTACACACTTGTAAAACCATTTTTTAATTACCCAGTCCTAAATTTCAATAATTGATTTCTTAAAAAAAAATTGTATTAATATTAAGTACTAACGCTGCTAACGCAAATTACAAGTAAAGGAGGTTTTTTTTTCTTCGTGCATGATTCGAACCTGCAACCAGCAACACAGGCATTCGCGGGCAACCGCTCTAGCCACTGAGCTACCGGAGCAACCATGTTCGGTGCCCATATTCCTCAACCAGTTTCTTCTTTCAACGCCTTAGGGAGGCATACAGCGACATCTACATAGAAGACTCTGGTTTCCTTAAAGGCACCAACATCTCAAATTACATTGAGAAATCGTCAGTAGCACAATTTTAGTCTTTTATTAGAAATGTGTAAAGAAACCTCTTACCTACTTCTTAAAAGCACTATTTTTTACTGACTGACAGACTTACTCATCAAAATATTTGACTGCTTTCAGGTGATCTAGAATGTTGAAATTGGTATCCAGCGAGGTAATTTTGTGTATACAAAGGGAAAATGTATGAAATGTGAAATTTTAATTTTTTTTGTTCAAAATGGTTTCATTTTTCCGTACCGGGAGTTTAATTGTCCGTGCCTGTCAAATGTACCTTGGTTATAGGTTTCTTAGGCTCTCTTTCCGAAAGGAAATCGTTAATTTTAATTACTTAACTACTTTTTTCATAAAAAATGCCATGTTTGAGTGTGTCGAAGTTAAGGTATCAAGTAGGTACTTAGAGGAATTTGAAGAACAGAAAATTTTTCCAAGTCGCACTATTGAGCAGCAAAGAACATAACAAACATTTTAAGGAATTTAATAACGTTATGCGCGACTGTAGCTGTGCCCTAAAGAGCTTTGAAAGAATCTGGTTTCCAGTTCGATCTTACCTATTATCTATATATATGTATATTACGCGAGGCCGATTTTTGTACACCCCATCAGATCGACAGTTATAAATGATTTTAATAAATGATATGTCATTAGATTCGTCTCATGCTGGAGAGTAGCATAAAACTTATTTTTTCATATTTTTCTAGAAAAAGGACTAAAAAATGGATTTTAAAAAACTACTGTGCGCTGACCACGTGACTTTGGCCGCGTGACGTCACGCGAGGTGGCTCCTATTTTGAGTTGACATAACACAGTATAAAAATAAACAATAACTGAACTCAAACCTGTAGTACGTTCTTCAGTATGAGAAAATATACGGTTTGAGTCGGCGACATATATCCACAACCCCAAGAAAATTAACGAAACACAAAATAAACTATCTTTTTACAATATTTACATGAATGACAGACGTATTGTATCGCAGTTTGTATCGTCATTTAATTCAACGTCATAATTTAACATTTTTTTCTTTTACGCCAGATTTAAATTGTCATGACCTTTTTCCTTCAACAAAAATTATAATTATACAAACTCTTCGCATATTTAATATTTTGAGAGAAAATCTCTAATACCATGGACTGCAAGGCGAACAAACCAGTCCATCCAGCTACGTTAAGTTGTCGACTATCAAACAGTATGTCAGGACCGCATCCTCATATATTTCGAACACCTCTCACTCACGACGTTCTTCGGATAGCCAGTAGATAAATATTATGACGAGAAAAGTTGAGGGCGGAGGTCCCGGGGCAGACTACCCAAATCACTGTGCCCTGTAACTATATCTGCACGAGGCCATCCATCAGGTGGGTGATAGGAGCCTATGGAGGAGTCTGGTGAGCAAGAATTGGACATTATGTCCTCAGCATTGAGGGAACGACTGATGATGATGATGTGCCGCATCCACGTTGTCCGGATAACTAACTTAGCTAGCAGTCTACTATTAGGGTTGGTTTTGGCCGGCATAATGTGACAGTGAAAAGGAATTGTCGATTTTTAAGACCCCTTTTTTACATGTTTTTGGTGTTCCTAAGAGAGGCACAAATTAAAGAAATGTATCTGTACCTATAGTTGTTCCTTTTCTGAATAACTCATTTTTCACATGTTCTTGTGGGATATAAAAATATAAAATGCTTAGCTACAATATGATGTACTGTTGGCGGAGTCGAGCGAGCTACGCCATTGCCGGCTGCGCCGAGCGCACCCGATATTAACCGAACGCGATCCGGAAGTACAATGTTGAAAGTGTCGGCGCGGCGGAAAGGTGCGGCAGGTTTTTGGCCGAAACTGAACTTTTGACCGAAACCGAAACTTCGGTCGGACACTAAATAATTTGAATATTTTGTCCATAAAACTATAAACTAAGGTCATTGTGGGGAAGTCCGTCTACTGGTCATAACTTTTGAATTTGAATACGTATCCCCTTGTACCGTCCGGTCGATAAAGCAGTTTTTCATTCTACTTCCAACACACTAAAAAAGATGTCGCTGTGACGGCTAACTGCAGAGCGATTCACTGGACAAGTCATTTCGTATTTTGAACTCGATGAGTTAGTGCAGCAATCCTACAAAATCATTTTATAAAAAAATATTTTCTGAAGCAGGTGCTATCAGAGAAAGGCTTTATATATAATTAAGGAATCAACTATCTCATTCCTATGTTTAATTAACGAAAAACGCGTTAGTCTAGTAGTTATGTTAATGGTAATTTTTAGAAAAAATAAATCATTAGATGGAAATTCCCTCTACTTGGACCAAGGCAAGCCCGTCATATGCCGGACTTGCCTTGGGGCAGAGGTTGGAAACTGATTTTCCGGCCTCAATATTATTTGAATATCGTATCACTGGCTTCTCATGCCATTGCTGTCCAATGTTTTTAAAACTACTCAACTAGCTCTAAACAATGATACCCCACTCAATGGGGTGGCTCAAAATTTTGTTTTCGCGCCCCGTTTTTAGCTGTATTTGGATCAACAAGATGTTCATACTATGAAACTTTGAAGAATGAAGCTTTTTCCCATTTAATATCTCATTAAATATTCATCTCAGCGGAAAAGTGTTTAGAACCTTTTTTGTACAGAACTTTATGTATATCACTTACGTCTCAGAACATTTTTTGCTACGGGCCACCGTTTACGAGATTTTTACAAACAAACCAAAAAGGGACCTTTGCACCCCCTACCCCTTACCTCCACCCCCCATCCACATTACATCCGCGAGTACAATATGTCGTTTAACATCTTTACCTACAACTGTGGCAAAATTCGCTTAGTACCCTAATTATTTTGGCCAATTGACAGTTACTGATCTTCGTTGGGTGTACTAATTACCGCAACTCTTCCTATTTTACAATATAATTAAGAGAATAATGGATAATATAATGTAGCTACCTACCCTGTGATCTCAGTAAATTAAAAATATACTTTGGTCTATTTATTTCGGAACCCATATACTTAAATAATAAATATATACTTATATTCTTAAAAAGGTTCTCAACCCGACCTTTGTGATATATGCCGATCTTGCCTTAAATTTATAAAAATATAATTTAATCCAAATTTAAACCCTATTCAGGTGACTTTAAGATACAAATTTCAATGTCGCGAATAATTCTTTTGATGAACTCGTTTGCTCGTTTGTTTGTTTGTTTGTCGTATTAGTGACCAAATTGTGTGTTACTAGACGGACTTGTCTTATACTACACGGGAAGACCGTCTACACGTCAAGTTTTAAAAAACTCTGTTTTTTTCGCTTTATTCGTATTAAAAGGCTGTGACACTTTAGTTAAATGGTAAAGTACAAAATTCTTTACTATGTGCCATCACAGTCGTTAACCTAATTTGAATAAATAAGGTAGTTAGATCACACCAAAGTTAACTATCAAAAAAGTATGCCGGTCTTACCCTCATTGACCTTGATGACATTCATGAGCCAAAAAGTCGACTCCGAGACTTTTCTGGAAATTGCGGTGTTTTATAGGGTTTATTGTAATGGAATTCTCTGATATTTTAGTTTTCAGATAAATGGAAAATCGGATCAGCAATTCTCAGATTGTGTAGGTACGATTTACTGATTTATTTGTGTCATGTTTAAACTGTCATACTACATTTCCAACGGCGGGGTACTTAATCACGTAACTTTTGTACTACCGTTAGATAGATTTTAATGTCAAATTTTAATTGTCACCTCATACATTTATACTTCAAAATTGACAGTAAAATCTATCTACCGTTAGTACATAAAGTTACGTGATTCGCCTGCGGGTGTAAGTGACAAAGTTCCAGTGTCCAACTACCTACTTATGAGACCTACTGTACAAAACCAATGCCTCTATTACATTAAACGAGATAATTTAGTTAGTGCTACCTACCTATATCTAGCAAGCTAGCAAGGCAGCTAGAAAGCGCCCCGTGCTGTATGTACTGCACGATACCGCCGATCTGTTTATTGTTATTGCATAGATAAACGGTGAGAGTATTCTTAAATATGTTACTTGTACCTTCTGCTCAATATTTACCATTACTCTTGCAGTCACTAGTTTACTGTTATGCCTACAAATTAATTAAATGTTAGGTTCTACATATCTACCTACTTACTGTATTGGATACCTAACATTATTTCTAGAAAAGTGTGCTCGAAAAAGTTACTTCATAAGTTATGCTTTTTTTTTAAAAATTACCTGCTGACACGTACCTAATAAAGTTATAAACATTATGGGTTAAATGTACAATTGGTAAATTAAAAAATAATTAATTACTTGATCTTTAATACCAGAACACTCCAAAAACATATAAAGTATAATTACTTACCATCGTACAACGCTGCCCGTAACCCAAAACATATAGTTCACTGCCTTTATATTGTGCACGGCTTCAATTCCACGACTAACAAATACTTCCAATAGGACCGGAATTAATTTCACTTACGGATTGTTCACCAACGAGCGAATTTATCTTTTGTTTCCTATCCGAGAGTCGTCAACGCGCATTCCGGCGAGATTCATTACACCACTGAAACGTCCGGCCATCCAGCGAGTGAGTACGACGGTCGACATCCGTGCCGTACCGAATGTACTAACTCCAACTCCATACGGCTACGATAGGAGAGGGATACCTAAACTTAATATGTAGGCGGAAGCGTACTTGCATTGGTATAAGTCGGACCGGGTTGGCGTTTTGATTGTGTTTACCGTAACATGCCGCGCCATCTATGAGTTACCAGTGACAACCTGACCATCGGTTAAAAGCCCGAAAAGACTAATATTAGCGCCATCTGTGTAAAAGATTGGATGAGCTAGAGACACGTGATGAAGCTTCAGAACGCGAACGTAAAAAAAATAGTGTCAGTATTATGTAGAGGGCGCACCGAACGTTTTTTTTTTTTAGAAACTACTCTACACTCTTCGATTGTCGACAGGTCGGGTCGGCCTTAGAAAGAAGGTTAGATAGAAGCAGGATTAGCGAATCACCAAAGGGGACGGACTTATGATAAGCTGACTAAATAAGGGCTACCGCCTATGAATTCGCCGCTAGAGGCGCTAGTATAGCGTGAGGTCTCCGAAATATCAAATGTCACTCTTTGTGGTTGCGCTACGCGGATTAATATCTAATTGGAACAATATGGTGACTATTTTGCTGCCTGATACTTACCTGAGCTTGATTATGGCAAATATGAGTTACGGGACAGGCATTGGCCTGTCAGTGCTTAGAGACAGTTTTGTCTTTCGGAAACTTAGGTCCTCCTTTTTTTCCGAATGAAACGGGACTGCGCTACAATGCGGGATGTTCGATATTTTTACGGTACGGTTTTAAGGTATTAATAATGACTTAAATGTAAACCACGTTCTCAAGCCCATAATAACCAATAACAGCTGGACCTTACTCAACAGTGGCGCCAACTGGTGAGCACGAAAACGGTATATTAGTATGTACATTGGCGCCAAATTTAAATTAAGCTTGAATGCATTGATGACGCTTCGGTGACATAGGCCGGTGACAAATAATACGCGATGAGGGGCTGGCGATGACACACTGTATCTCGTTCCCACGTGTGTTGGTGTCTATGTTTGCATCTCTTTCGCACATCTTTGTATGTGTGTATTGCCGGCACCAGTCTTATCCTTAATTCATGGTCGACACTGTGTGCCCCCCATAAAGTGTGTTGTTTGGTAAACTTAACAACTATGCATTAGAGCTTGCTAGTTAAACTTATACCCCTGTGTATTGCCGGCACCAGTCTTATCCTTACTTCATGGTCGACACTGTGTGCCCCCATAAAGTGTGTTGTTTGGTAAACTTAACAACTATGCATTAGAGCCTTGCTAGTTAAACTTATACCCCTATCTTTTGTTTTAGACTTCGCAAAATGCTATTTTTACTCAGAATCAAACAAGAGTTCTTTCGATCCTGACATGAAAAAAAAGTGTCTTATTTCTGCCTTTCAGGTAGGTACTTCTTCAGAACATGGTAAGTAGGTACTTCGATATACTAAGAGGTAAATGTATGATATGCCAAAAATAAAGGATATATGATGGAAGAGTCACGTATTGAAACAAAAATACCCAACTTAATTTATTTTTGGAGAATGCGTCGGAGATGCAAATGGGTGTTTTGGTATGGTGAACGGGGACCCAATATCGCGGATGTGTGGGATGTTTTGTCACCATGTAGCGAGGCGGGGGCCAGGAGGCAGGAGAATGCTTTTTTGGGTCAATTTCCCAAACGATGTTGGCAAAACTGAAAATGCAGGTGCATGTACCATTTTTATTGGAAATACATCCCAATTAACTTGCTCGGGCATTAGCTGAAAGTAAAATATTAATTCATTTAATAATTAAAAAATATATACCTATTTATCACTAATTTCTCATCAAGGTTGTCCCCAACTTGATTTGCAAAATGCCAAGTCGAAAACTATGTTTGATTATATTAAAATTTTATCTTCAATTTATCGCCATATAAATAGGAAGCAATTAATATGGCTTCTTTTACATCTCATTTGTACCTAACCCTTTGATTATGTGAGAATATGTTTGTCTCGAGATACATTACCGCGGGCCAAGCTTGTCAACGATTTATTTACTAAGTTTGATTCGGTAAGTCCCCCGGCTCCTGCGCACTTCGAGAATTAATTACGATGCAGCGTGTAGCGACGGAACACGTGTGGTGTGGTATTGCGTTTGTCTGCTATACATCTGAATATGTCATTGCCATGATACGGGGACAAAAAAATCATTCAATCATATCATTCCGGAGTTTGGCATATCCATTCTGGGAGTGGTGGGAGTTTCTTTGGTATTAAGTATATATTTATACTGCTGTACATACACTTAATAGTCAACAATAGCAAGTGTGGACTATTTGCAGAACAAAGATTTGTCTTCGAAATTCATGTTTTATGATTGGCATCTGACCGGTTTTTGTGTTTGCTAACATGATGTGATATATCAGTGTACAATGGCACCGTTATAAACTTTGTTCAAGAATAGATTACAACTGGTTACCGAACGGTATCGACTTCGTCTCAGAAGAGCCATAAGTTTATTGATCTTAAAGCATAGTACTGAATAGGAGGACAGGCGTACCCGATGCTTGGTATTTATCATTATTATTGCTTTGTCCACTTCGGAAAGTAAATGATGAACTGATACTAGGTATGTAAAATTGAATAGCTTGTAGTCATTCCTTTGGAAATATATGTCAAGCGACCCGCCCCGGTTTCGCACTGGTAGTCCAGTTTTTTAATGTTTTGATCTACTTACCTACTAAGTATACTGTATATTACTATAAACTAAATTTCTAGTATCTCGCTACGTAAATTACACGTTTACCATACAAACTTTATTCTTTACCATATAAATTTAAGGGGTGAATTTTCATAAACGCTAAATTTACTTTTCTTATATTTTGACTGAGAGTCTACTCGCAAAGTAGGAAGTCTCTCACCTTAAAAAATCATGTTGCCCATACATAGTTTCAATCCACTTTTCACCCTTTCAGAGGGTGAATGTTCGAAAACGTAAAGGAAATTAGTTGCCTATAAAGTAAATTCCAAGTTTCTCCTTTAAAAAATATATTTGCTCCCCAAAGAAACATTCACCCCTTTAGATGCCGAATTATGAAAAACGCTGAAAGCAGTTATCTCCAATTTTAAAGAGTATTATATTAGGGAACTTCCAAGTTTCTTTCGTAAACTAATTTCCTTCCCCATACAGAATGTCAACCACCTTTTAACAATCTAAGAGGATGAGTTTTGTGTCTAATGTACAAATACTGGAATGTTTCATAGAAATTAATTAAGTACTTTTTGAGATTAAGAGGAACGTAAATCCATGCGCACAAACTTTCACGCTTATAATATTACTAACTTCTGAACGCGACTTCGTCCGCGTAGAAGCCGTTTATATCGTTAGGGGATGACTTCCGGGATAAAAACTATCCTATATCCTTCCTCGGGATACAACCATCTCCATGCCAACTTCATCTAAATTTCGGTTTATGCGTGAAGAGTTAACAGACACACAAAGTTACTTCCGCATTTATAATGGCCTTTTGCTTTCGCTCGCGTGAATATCCATATCAATTTCTACTCCGTTTTTCATGCCGTTGCGAGATGATTTCTGGGATAACATGTATTCCATGTTTAAATTCAATGACTTCTTTAATTTTTTCGAACTCGACCACTCTAACAACCTTTTAAATGACTCCTGAAGACATATCAAACATAGGTAGGCGGATTTCAAATTATGTAAAGTAGGTAACCACCTGTTTGTGAATGTTGATAGCGACTAAGAGTCCAACATAATTAGGTTTCCCATTTCAAACAGTTACCATGGTTGGAGGGATCTAATAACTTTCTAGATGACCCCTAAAGACATATCAAATATAGGTAGGCGGATTTCAAGTGACTGGTTTGTGACTGTCCAACATGATTTGATCTCTCATTTCAAACAGTTACTATAATTGATGGATTTTTCCTTTTTTGTCTCTAGCCCCTAAGTATTTTTGTTTCATCCCCCATTTCACATTTTATCCGTCAATTGCACTATGTTTGAAAGCGGTTCTTTTTAATTTACATCCAAGTATATTTGAGAAGAATTATAAAAATTAGAATAAGAATTTCTCATACGAAGTTCAACCCCTCTTTAAACCCCCTTTCATCCCCAATCTGTATAATTTTTATAGCCTATAACCTGGCCGGGGTGTTTTTCGACAGATTAGTAAAGTTTGTATAAATAAACATACAAACAGATAAAAAGAGAAACAGACAATAATTCTAAAAACTGTTGGATCGTGTTCTGTTATCGATTTTAAGTATCCTCAGCCAAATTTTTTCGAATATATTCCATACAGACTTTCAACCCACTTCAGCTTTATTATATGTACAGATAGATAAATTACTTTTTGGATAGGATTAGGATATTATTAGGCAAGAATTGGCCATTTTGCATCTGACAAGTGTTCAGTAAAACTAATATTTAGATGAAAAATCATGCATTTATAACAGGTAGCTAATACAGTCTCTTACAGTAAGTTCTTACCTACTTTAATCTCAAGAGCGCTGGTTAGCCATAGTTGACTGAACTGAACTTCATAGCTCCTACGCTGACGCACACACACACAATTATGGCTCACCCGTGTTCCTGAGAATAAAGTACTGTTCCTTGGGTGTATATTCGCGAGTGTTCAACTGCTAAAGACTGGTTTCTTAGATATTATATTCGTATAAGCATCTCTACATAGGTACATACTACAAATGAAGTATATAGTTATATATACATATAGTTATTATGGGATCATAATAACAACGCTCGATCTAAATTTACAAAACTCATAAAGCATTCTCGATTGAATAGGTATATCATACTAGTAAAAACGATTTATATCGTCCTCGTTTATATCGACAATAAACTAAATCATTTATGGCTACGCTATATACAATGTGCGAACGTGAATCTCTAAATCAAGGAATGTATAATTCGTGTCATTTAATGCAACTGCTGCATTTATTGTACGATCAACCAATTTGATTTCTTCGTACCTTGTCAAAGTGACATTAATATGAGATCTCCAGCGGCTTTCCACTTTCTGATTGACTTTCACTGTGACAAGGTACTAAGTGGCCCAGAAATCAAATTGGTTTGACTACACAGTATAATAAACCGGAAACGAATTTTTCCGCAAATAATTATGTCCACATCGATTATTCGCTGCTGAAACCCAGTACTGCATAATTCTTCGAACTCGTAAGTACAACAAATGCAGTATGGGTGACATCTCACCACCTTCTACCACGAAGAGTACAGGCCCAATTTGAGCAAAAAGGAATAACAATGGCACTTATTTTAGTTTAGCCTCTAAGAGAATTACATGATATCTAAGTATCTCAGAAGAATTTTGTTCCATCTCATTTCATCTTATAGGTATGTTGTAGCGGGAAATGACGAATAAAGCAGCCTTTTTAATATTTTGGCCCAAGTGATAAACTGCAGAACCCAGCAATAATAACCTCTGTCTAATATTATCAGCAACCGGAAAAAGTTTTATCCGAAAGTTAAAATAACAAGAATTCGTTATCTTCAACTGAGAAGTATTGTACTCAAAATATTATAATTCTTTATATTTGTGTATATATTACATATACACACACATATATATGTATATATATATATGTATGAATCATCATCATATGCCTTGACGTCTATTTAAGACGAATTGTATTATATATAGCAAAAATAAAATCTGGAGCTGTCTAAAGTTGCCTTAAAGAAGTACCATAGCCATTTATTTACTTTTATCTCACCAGCGCGGGTGAGCTTATGGTTGTGTGTTGAGTTATACGTGCACATTGTGTATACGTGCGTTAGCGTAGGAGCTATGAGTTCATGTTATCAATGTGTTCGTATGTATCACAATTACAATGTGGCTAACCCGCGCTTGTGAGATAAAAGTCTTATAAGTATAAGTGCCTATACCAATTAAAAAGAATTATGGTTATAGCACTTGAAAATGAGACAAACCGCGTTAGCACGGAAAAGGGGGTGGACCGGCCTATCCCCTGGGCCAATGAATCTTGGAGTGACCGTCGACAGAAAAATGACTTTCCGTAGTCACGCAAGGAAGGCTAGGATGGCTTGGGCCGATAATTAACAAGTTTAGTAAACTGTTACCTAGAAAAATAAGCTAACCCTTTATAAAACTTATGTTCGTCGTAGCTGAGTTTCTTGCTGGACTTTTCTCATCTAGGCTAGGTTTAGTGAACCAGCGACAAAACTCCCAGTAGCTCGATTCCACTCACACCTCAGATTTGGTTGAAACCGTTCAAACAATCTCACTGGAACGCAAACTCTTAGAGTATTCCAGTGTTTAAACCGTGTGGTCGTGTCGGAGGTTTCCCCTGCACTTAACACTAAGTATATATTAGAAGCAGCTTGAGTTTTTCGTCTCGAAGAATACTGACGTTTTTCAAAATTATCGGCATTTCATCAGTTTAAAAAAGAGGTACCTTATACACCTTTAAGAAACAGATGAAACCCATCTTAAAAGCAAGGCAACTGTAAAGGCAGAGCGAGACGTAGATACAATAAATTCCATGCTACAAACGAAGAGCGGAAACTGAAGCAATACCGATAAAAATAGGCAAATACAAAGAAACTACACTATCAACCCAGATTTAATGGTATAAATTGATGTATCTCTCTTATTTAAGTATGCCAATATATTACTTTTTATGATTTTCATATGTTGCGACCCGTAAATATATTTTTTCACACCTGCTATTCAGAAAAGAGTTATTGTTGCCTTCGAATGAGGGATCAAAGTTGTACTTTTCTTCCCTCATTTGAGGGCAACAATGACTCTTTTCCTCATAGAAGGTGTGAAAAGCAGTATGTGACATTCTGTAGTAAAATCATTTGTAAGATATTTCATGTTTTTAGCAGCGGGCCTCGTAGACGGTGTGAAAAGCAGTATGTGTCACACGGTAGCAAAATTATTTCCGTCTTGGGCGTAAACACTTGAATCCCTCGCTACGCTCAAGATTCTACTTTAGAATCCCTCGCTACGCTCAGGATTCTATTGTAGAATCTTTCGCTTCACTCAGGATTCAATATACCGCCCTCGCCGTAAATATATCATTTTGCTCCCTTGAGACACAGTCTACTATTAAAATTCTGAATAAAATACCTTTTTCTACTAGAGAACCTTGACACGGTGCCCCATGGAAAAAAAATCTTTTAATATAAAAGAAGCACCCTAATATCTGTTCTTCTGCACGTATGTCATTTGTTACTGCACTATGTACCATGTACGAGTATGTACCATGACTGTACCCCTCGCTTTTAAGGATTTTTTCATGAGCATTCGACTGGCTTTCTGTATGATTGACATTCACAATTGGACTTCGTAGGCGGCGCTACAGTCGGAATCTGAAAACGTTGTATCAGTCGATAAATATGTATACGTGAACGGCTCTAACGATTTCGATTCATCACAACATATTCCCGAATATGTTGTGTTGAATCGAAATCGTTAGAGCCGTTTCCGAGATCATAAAAGTCACTCGTTCAGAAATAGCACAAGCAAACGCATTTTAAGCACCAATTCACTAACATTTACGTATATAGCGCTAAGCGAGTAGCCGATGGTAATGCGCTAAGCGAGTAGCTGATCATGAGATTTATGAGGAGTGAACCCGACACAAACAAGTGTACCTTTCTCGCTGTTGCGTTGACATGAAACGCATCGACCAGGTACCGGTGGCATCGGGAAGTAAATTAGATCGAGTCGGGCGGCCCTGGACGGGCAACGAGCAATCTCGCAGGGAAAGTCCCAGATTAATTGACATTGTTTGTTTTGCCAATGTTACATTCGCTGGTTACCTCAGCCCTCGGGCTTTTCTTGCAATTTCTCTCGGGATGTTTACTTCCACTAAACCTAATCTTTCAGTTGATATTGTGAAATGAAATAGCGATTCATTGGTAGTTATTATTACTTACCCGCCTTCATAGGGGTTCCCAAATATTATACATAATACATGATAAATAAACTTTATTCTGCGGGAAACTTTTATAAGTCTGAGCCTACCAACGCTTCTACAGAGAAGACCACAGGAAGAAACTTCGAAATGGAGTTCTATCCTGCCTTGGTGGAATCGGTATTAGGTTGGTTAAATTTTTCGTGAGCTTCCTACTATGTCGCATAGTTATTAATTATTACATTTGCGCAGTAGTAATAATTAGTGTCAGACCGAAAAACTTTTTTTTCTGAAACCGAAACCGAAGGTTCGATGTTCGCTCTAGTTTCGGCCAAAACAAAAAAAATATATATGTATTAAAATCGTGTCAGCCAAAAAAGCCTTCGAAAAGCAAAAAAGGCGATACACCGGCCGTGGGTTATATTACAAGAAGCATTACGGACCACTTTTGCCCCCCAGTAACTTAAAATCTTTTTTCTACTCCGGTACGTTTATCTGTCAATTGGGACTATATAAAAAACGAATATAAAAAAATCAAAATCAAACATTTATTCTGCAAATAGGCCACAAGGGCACTTTTACATGTCAAAATATTAATTTACAGTTCAAGAAAGAATAATAATTTCGAGTTTACAATTATTTTATAACAAAATTAATGTAATACAGTGAAGATAAACTTGCAAAGTTATCTATTACAAATATTACAACATCAGTAAAGTTAGAGATGTATAAGGTCTCAAGATTAAACAAGGAGTATAATGAAATTAATATAATATTCCAGAGATGTGTGACACATGGTGTCTGAGCGTCAAAATTAATATTGTTAGAGATGTATATGGTCTCTAAGTCACTGATAATAAAAACGAATCCACAACAGGATGATGTCTCTCGTCAATCCCCTATAAAAAGGCACTAGTATTAACATAGTCACTATGTCCTAGCAAGCAGGAACAGACCGGACTCCACAAACAGCACCCGATCACGAGTATGACGCGTATCTCAGCCAAAAGCATGTCTTATGCAATTTCAAAAAAGTTTATCTAGTCTATTCTTCATAAAGACCCTGACGCGTATCTCAGCCAAAAGCATGTCTTATGCAATTTCAAAAAAGTTTATCTAGTCTATTTCTTCATAAAGACCCTAGGGTTATTATGTGATATAATGCAACTGCTAACAGAGGTGCCCTGTGAACCCAACATATAATTAAAAAAAAATAACACTAAATTTACAACGAAAATCAAAACTGCCAACTTAAGAAACAACTGAATTCATATGGTTTGAAACAATAACAAAACTAAAATAATTACTGCCAACATAAGGAAAAATGCAAGTCAGTAAATGACAGTTGAAAAAAAATACCGTGTCTATGATTACGTTCTGTGGACTGTCATTTGTCACTATCCAACTTACCGCTCTTTCTTATGCTGTATTGCTGTTTAATTTTGTGTTTTATTATTTAATCCCTTGTCGTAGAAAAACTAATGTATGCAACGTTGTATATGTAGGTCAAAAAAAACTCATGGCGTCTTTATTAACAATTTTCGGCTTCGCCTCAAATTGTTACACATGCCACTCACCTTTTTTATACCCTCTTATGCAACTATTGCATAAAATACTATTTGACTTACTTGCAATTTTGCAATTCTTCTAAAACCATCTTATTACCGATTTATAAATTTCTTTAACTTCTTATTTTTTTTTTACATTTATTCGTTTAAAAGAGATGATAATGGTTAAATAACAATAACGTAGATAATATTACAACTAACTTAAATATTATTAAGTATATTGTATTAGGTAAGTAGTAGCACTGATAACGCAAATTACAAAAAAAAGGGAAAATTTTGGCTCCGAGCAGGATTCGAACCTGCAACATTCTGGCATTCGC
The DNA here is from genome assembly GCA_963556455.1 of Epiblema foenella. Taxonomy (NCBI): domain Eukaryota; kingdom Metazoa; phylum Arthropoda; class Insecta; order Lepidoptera; family Tortricidae; genus Epiblema; species Epiblema foenella. The sequence continues at coordinate 35,816,871 of OY747095.1, read as the reverse complement.
GGCTAATCGCTCTAGCCACTAAGCTATTGTAGCAACCATGCTTGGTCTCCAAATTCCTCAACCAGTTTCCTCTTACAACGCCTTAGGGAGGCGTACAATGACATATAGGTACCTAGAAGACTCAGACTTCTTTTAAGGCATCAACGTCTCAAATAGGTTTGTTGTCACCAAATAAGAAAATCAATAAGTTTGATTTTTCTCGAAAAACGATCAAGTTCTTAAACAAATGACGATAAAAGTAACTTAAAAGAATAAATAAAAACATAATTATAAGTCTTCAAAATTTTAAGAAGGGGCATATTGTATTATAAAATGGAAGGATCGTCATTTACTATGGCGCTTGTGGTGAGTGACGTCACTGATCTGTCGCGCTATCTCTCTCTAATCAGGAACTTAACACGGTTGTAGCTTCGTTATTTTTTTGATATTTGAATAGGATTTTCATCATTTGACATATTTTTTTGAAATGCGAAGAGCATAGAACGTTAAGCCTCATATATCAAGCGTCGAAGATACTGCTAAAAATAGTATAGAGCAGAATAAGACCAATAGCTGAAGACTATTCTGGCCCTGATCAATACGGATTCAGGCAAAATAAAGGCACAAGAGAGGCTATTCTTGCTCTTCGGCTAATCATAGATAGAAGAATCAATCTCAACTTAGACACCCACATAGCATTCATAGACTTTGAAAAAGCTTTTAATTGAACCTTAGACGGCTAAGATGATGAACATTTTGAAAACAATAGGCATAGATTACAGAGGTAGACGAATTATATACGAACTTTACAAAGACCAAGAAACATAGAAATAGGAGAAGAAGAGGGAAGAGCCAAGATAAGACAAGGTATATGACAAGGATGTCCACTATCGCCCTTGATATTTAATATTTTTATTGAAGCTGCCATTAAGAAGATTTTAGAGTCAGAAAAGGGAGGGATCAAAATTAATGGGGAAAAATATTATTTCATAAGGTTTGCCGATGACAGTGCTGCTTTAGCCGAAAACTCAACACAATTAGAACAACTAGTAGTAGAAATGGACACAATATTAAAAGAATTTGGACTTAAAATGAACACGCAGAAAACTAAAACAATAAATAGTCACTTCAAAAAAGAATAAAGTCTTAAGTCCTATAAGCATAAGAGATATAACCATAGAACAAGTGGACAAATTTAAATATTTAGGCAGCATAATAACTTGTGACTCCAAATGTACCCAAGATTACTACCCGAATAGCTATGGCCAAGAAAGTATTCAATTCGAAATCACACAGCTTCAAAATCAGAATTTCTAGAAGCGTAAGGAAACGATTTATTAAGTCTCGTACATCTGGAGCATAAGCGTTGTATGGAAGCGAGACGTGGAGATTAACTCAGCGAGATAGAGACTAAATGCCTTCGAAATATAGTGCTGGAGGCGAATGGAAATCATCTAACTATATAATTATTTATCCTTTTGAGTTATTTTTTTCGCCATTTGACTCAGAATTTGATCCATTTTCGAGAAAATTCGTACTCGTTGATTTTCTTCTTTGGTGTCAACATCCCTATTCCGAAAATATGGATAATGTTACGTAATAATGACACGAAACTGTTTTTGTTTTCAGTTACTTTGGCCGTGATTTCCGACTAGATTAGGTTAATGTCTTGGAACAATGGTCAAGTACTAACTACTGAAGGACAATCCAAATAATGCCGGCAGTTAGTAATATAGGTTCGGGGCCGGCGCTGGCGCCGCCGTGAACTGTAACTTCCCAGTCTGGATATAAGTATTTGACCAAATTACAACTCGATTTACTATTTACTTAGTGCCAATTTAACCATATTGAAATAGAGTTTTATTAAGGATAAAAAAGGATAATAAACATGATACGCTACACACCCGCACTTTTACACATATAACGCTCACTACATATACATACGCACTCATGCACATAAACACGCACACGTACACGCACACGCACACATACACGCACACCGTACACGCACACGCACAAAAGCTTATTAAAATGTGAATAAATTCTACTCCAATGTTGAATAATCTAAGTTAAAGTTAAATTTAACTATAGATTTCGATTATGTACTATATTTGGAAGATCTCCTGATACAGGTATCTCTATACCTACTAGGAGACCTCAACCATACTGTACCTAAACTAAGCCCTTCTTGTTGAATGAAATAAACTTATTATAGATTATTTCACAGAATTCTGTCGGTCAACCTCAGATTATACCGGTATTCCTCATTGGTCCGTAGTAAAATAATTGATGTTGTAACTTAACTGTATTAATGGACGTGTTCGCCATGAAACTAATCGTTACATCAGAAGGGTTGAGCGCCTATAGCTTAGCCTGGAATACGCTAATAATACTAGTAATATTAAAATAACTACTTACACACAGAACAGTAATCTTGAGTAGGTATCCATTGTTTCCTCAATAACGACGTCAGCGTCAGAAAATATAATTGGCTGCCAGGAACTAGACGACATTTTCTGATTCTGAGATTGTAAATTAACAGTAGGTATAAGTATTCCATATTTTTAGTTTATAATACAACGTCTTTATTAGGGTTCCGAAGCCAAAATGGCGAAAACGGAAGTTTCTTCATGTCTTTCCGTCCGTCCGTCCGTATGTCACAGCCGATTTACTCGGAGAATATAAGCACTACAATTATGAAATTTTATTGGGAAAGTGTATACCTACATAAAAATGACGTGCAATGGCAAAAAATATGAAATTAGCGTTGTCACTCCATACTTAAAACCGGTGGATGAAAAAAAAAATTCAACGCACATAGTCGTGTTCTATGTCATCCATCGATATGCCTTTAAAACTGATATGGAGGTTTCGAAAAAAAAATCCATTTAAGTCAACCAGTTTAATTTGGTGAGATGTTAGCTGTCAAGTCATAAAAAATGTGTCCCCCGCCCCCTCTAATTTCCAAACTATTAACGACGTGCACTACTAAAGGTAATAAATATATTTAAAGAAATAACTTTTCCTACTGATCTATTATACCAAATCAGTGGAATTCTATCGGTTAGAAGATTATATATTCTCCAATCCACATTAAAAAGACATGAAACTGTACCTTATAACCCCAACTATAATAAGAAAAGATCGATAATAAACATAGCTAAGATATCCAAAACTCGAACCACTTTTGGTAGCTCACATTACAACATAAAATCCGCACACCTGTACGACAAAATTAATGAAGTACTTGACATTCATTCAAAACCCTACCATGATTGTAAAAAGCTTCTGATAACCTGGCTAAAAGCTAAAACCTAGGAAGAGACAGAGAACTTACTTACTTGAATGAATCTAATATTACATTATACATACATGCATACACTTACATACACCCACAAACACGCACACACACACACACGCACACGCACACACTGTGTAATCTAACGTATTGGTTTACAGTTGTTTGTTTAAGTAGTTTAAATAATAATAAGTTTAGTAAAAAGTTTTGTACTTATGTAATATGACTTTAATAGTTTACTTCGTGTTACCTAAGGAAGAGCGGGGCCTCCCAACACAGGCAAGGTTTTCTTACAGGGCGGCTCCATCCCCTAGATCACATAAAACGTGTATTTTTGAAAATAAACTATTTTGTATTAATTTTAAGTGGATTCCTCGATGCGGTCAACCCGTACCTGTAAAAGAGACGCTTATGTACTTCTCGCACGATAAAATGGGATGCAACACTCTTTGGGGATGGCTTTTGATGGTATTGATATTTGTTTATTGTGGCATTTAATAATGCGGTGTTTTAGTAGGCTGGGTTAAAAAAAGAAAATAAAGACTCGACTTTGATTTTTTTTTTCTTTCAAGAAAATTTTAAGCAATGATGTTTCACCTATTGCCGGAAATACAATCATATAGTCAAGAATCATATATCTGAAAATCAATCCTTATTCTTTCCTCATACGAGCAGAACAGCGCTTCAAAAAACGCGATATTTCTCGTTGTACGGCCTTAAAATACTTAAAAAAAATTGAGGCGGTGTGCATTAACAAATACTTTCACCGTTTTTTGGTTTGAACAAGCTAGGTTTTACGGTTTTTGAGTTTTCGCTGAAAAACTGCTGTGCCTAAACAAAAGGTCGCAAGTGCCGTGAGTTCGCTATGAAAATACGACCTTTTTGGATTCAATGTATTGGATAATGGAAGTTTTAAATGTGGACTAGTAGGTGTTGATACGGAACGCTTCACTGTGCGTGATCCGATACGTACTTGGCCGGCTTTATTATCACAGTTTTAATTTTGATACCTTAGTCGATTTTCCAATATTTATACAAAGATAGATTGACGATCGCTTTAGCCTAGTTGGAGTGGCCCTGCCTACGAAGGAGGAGATAGCGAGTTCGAATCCCGGTCAGGACAATGATTTATGTGATTAGCACGAATATTTGTTCTTGAGTCTTGAATGTTTCCTATTGTATATCGTCGCCTAGTACTCATAGTACAAACTTTGCTGAGTTCGGGACTAGGTCGATTAGTGTAACATTGCCAAAAAATAATGATAAAAAATTTTTAGATTTCAGGTAATGAAAAATAAAGACCGAAAATGTGACTTTTAGTTAGTATTATTATATCTATGTGTAGTATGGCTAATGAAAGCTGATACTGAGATTGACTTAAAAACCTTTTTCACTTCTTATGCTCGAAAAGTGTGTCATATTAGACTTGTCAAGCGGGGCTAAAGTAGTACATTTAACCCCTAGGGAAAATATGAATACATATTTATGATTTACAAAACATTCAATTTAGACCAATCATAATACTTCACCTATTAAATCCACCAATCACAAAACACTAATTTAACTCTTTAAAAAATATTTGGTATTGGGTATTAACAAACCAGAAAACACCTTACTAAAATCGACCAATCAGAAAACAGAATTCATTTCTCTAAAGAGTCTAAAGATTAAGTTTGTAGTGGTCCCTATTTCACAATAATTAAAAAAGTGATTAGTTCGTTCGAGCAACGCTTTGAAGCGCTCAATGGAAGGTGAGTTAGTTTTTTTGCGCGTGAATGTTGCGCGCGAACCGCGGTGTCTATTTTGTGTGTCAAAGCATGAAAGCAGTTTAAAAAAAAAAACCTGCTGCCAAATTACATATAAGTTCGCCGTGGAATTAATTGTTAATTTTGGATGGCTAACCTTTGTTTATTTATTTTCTCGCAAACGAAGTGAAAAGTAGAGTGTATAACTCTGGTCTAAAAGCCATATTACCCCTCGAACTAAAATCTCTAAAATGAGCCGTATTACCACAAGATATAACTATCTCGTGGTAATATGGCTCATTTTAGACCCTTGTCATACAATCTACTATTAAATGACAAGTATAATACCTATGTCAAAAGTGTCAAACGTCACTTAATTGCCGTCTCAATGGAGACAAACATTCCTTGATCCTTCACGGTTCAGGAACAGGATACATATAAATCGCATCAGTACATTATACCGCTTGAATTGAGTGCTACTTTCATAACACACTCGGAAAAATTTAATTGAATAATCTGCTTTTTTTGCAATGTTATCGCATAGTATGTACTGGACTACATATGTAGTACGAACATTTTATTTTGTAGTCCAAGTATCATTATTGTTTTATCATACCTACACAGTATTGCACCACGTGGAATTTTTAAATACGCCACTTTTTGCTAGTCTCAGCTTTCATTCACTAGACTGTATTTATTATAAAAACGGGCGAGTGGATTTATATTCGTGACCGTTGCGAAAACATAGATCAGCTGAAAGGAGTACTTAAGTAGATACCTAATTAATGTGAAATAAAATCAAGTGTAAGTACCCGTAAATCGTCATAAATATGGTAAGCACTTTTGATTGAGTCCGGTATTGCAACGGTGACAGGAAATTATGAGGAGCAAGCGCCGTGAGACCGGGAAGCGATAATAACAGAGACTGCGACGCACAGGTTGTACATTCCTGGTCCCACATGCTCCTGGGGAAAAGCAAACCTGTGTAAGCAACAAGTCCGAGAAGGGGTTTGACATATAAAAGAGATGGTGTGACTGGCGCGTGATTCAGTCGGCCGCGGTCGACAGCACAAGCAGCGACCGCTTCCTCGGCTACTCACGAGCAGTCAGGTGAGCTCGGAGCCACCGCACTCTTAACTACATCGAGTTCGGGCCGCGCTTTCCTCAAGCGGCAATAGTTTCCCTGACCGCTCAGTCTCACCACGGAAGGCGCACACTGTAAACGTCGGCCGCGCCGCCCGCCACTCGCGCCGCGCTCGTCCGTCGTATGTCGCACGCGTAAGTGTTAAACAACAAAACAAACAGACGGACACTATTTCAATGAGGTAAGTTCATAATTCTGCATCTTTATTTGGAAGTGCTAAGTGGCTTGTCATTGTGCTTTGCGATTTACGAGTTGTTATTGAGTTATATACTAGTCACTTTTAGGGTACCTAATTAACTTGAGACAATGGAAAAATTTCTAACTTACGATGAATGAGTTAGTTAAAATATAATTATAAAAAATAAATAAATTGACGAGTACGTTATGTTTGCAATAAGTACGTTAACATTTAAGTTTTTAATGGAGCTAGATGGTGATATCTTTCTAGCTGCCTATGTTGTTATAATACTTACATCCTTAAGAGGGACAAAATCATTAGGGACTGAATTGTTTAATTTTCGGTATCACTTATTATGATACCGAAAATTAAACAATCGCTACGTCATTTGAAGTCATTTCAATGTTCCAATGACGTAGTAATTAATGAAACGATGAATAGGTATGCCTATTTTATTATCTGTTCATACGAGTAATTAATAGTATAAAATCATATAAACAATCGATAATGTTTTTTTACATAATATTTTGTCTCTATGGCCGAATAAATTTAGATATTGCGTTTGTTTTAACTGATAACTGTATAAATGCGCTGTGCGCCTACTTAAATAGTATATACTTATATCTGTTCTTTACTGTTTATCTAATTGGTTAAAGCTGGCAGTTTCTGAGTCGCCTACGACTCTGAGGCGTTAGTGCATCAAAGTCGCGTTAGATAAAATATGAAGGGCTTAAAGTACAAATCAGCCAAGCTGAGGTACGAAGCGAATTGTTACATGTAAAATGTTTAAAAAACATATCGAATATGAAAAAAGGGCTCCACTTATTTCTTAGAATACTTAATTATACAATTTACTGTCTTTTTTTGCATACCCGTTTGGCGTCAATTTTCATGTTTCAGATGAAACTTTTAAACCTATGTTGCATACTTATTTTACTCAATCTGGAATTAATATATTTTATAAATAATGCATTAAAATATCAAAAATTGTAAGGATATTAAAAGCAGCAGACATACAGACAATCTTTGTGTTACAAAAAAGAACCATTTGCTTCAAAATTGGGCTCCCGTGAATCTCTAAGAGAACTCTTTAAAGAAATTAACATTTTAACTGTAGCTTCCCAATACATAATGAGATTATGGTTTATGTCATAAAAAACTTCGCTTCATTATGTAAAAACTAAAAATGCCACTAAAAAGTTTCGTGTCCGTTAAGTATACAAGTCTTTTGTAGCTTAATCTATCCGCTTATATAATAAGATTAATAAGTTACCAGGTTTACTTTTCCCAGCTCTCAAATATTACTTAAAAAAACATTGATGTCAAAGGCTTAATTATAAAGTTGAGAACTATATCTAACAGACAAAAACGCATTGCCCAAACCAAATACCTAAATAGCGTAGCGTAAAGATTCGTATATATTTTCATTGTGTCTAGTTACACAGTTCCTGCCAGAGAGCATATCAAACGATTTAGTTTAATATCTAGGGGAACTGCCTTCCATTACTATTATTTTCCTTATATTGTATTTGGTGATACGTATATAGTTTCGACATGTTTTCTTGTGGAACTGCGAATTGTAAATCACACTAGGAACCATTATAATCATATTGACCGATAAATCATTGGTATCATATCAGTTTCCAAATAGGTATATAGTATAAGTTTTAATTTTTTTCACCCATCATCATCAACGGAGACGTTGGTTTAGTTTAGTTTGAATCGACAACAAAACATATATGCAAAGGTTTTTACATTTTTTGTCTTTGTCTGTCTGTTTATTTGAGATGGTATCACGGCAGAAGAAATCAATTGAATACAATACAACCTTCACTAATATGTTTACTGGATCTTACTAATTTGAAAATAGGGGTTGAACTTTGTATATTAACTCCTCAAATTGTGAAAATTGTTAAGCATAGGAGGTATAGTTGGCAGAAAAGTAACAATAACCTCATTCACACTTTGTGCAATTACCAAATAAAATGAGAAAAAAATAGGGGGTGAAAAATAGGAACTAAGTAAGGGTAAAATAGGAACATAGCGACTGAGAACCAAAAATTGTGCCGCTGCAGTTTAGCTAATAGTTACTACGTTCATTGTGCAGGGTCAACTTTTAGTTCAATAAAATCAATCCTTTTCTGTCATTAAAATACTTGGAATTACAGTCCAGGTTGATCATGCAAGTCAAAGTTATTATAACTATGCTCAAGTGTTTTAGTAAAGTACTGATTTTTTACTAACAATGAATAAATACTTTTACATAAAACCACTTGACCCTTTGGCACTAGAATCGTATTTGGCCCTTTGGCAAGAGAATTTGTGAGCACCTTGTTCGCTCTAACATCTGGCAGCAACTGTATAAGAAAACCTTTCCCAAGAACAAGATCATACAGGGAATATACCTTAAGTAGGTACAGTGAAATTAAAACTACAGTAAAATCGGTTAGTTTGTTTCCACGTTATTGTCATTAAACATACAGGACTACCAACGGATACGGAGAATTTGAAGACAGAAGATAAAGAAAGGAGCAGGGATAATTATTTAACAAATTCTTGTTTTATTTTCATGCTAATGATAATCTTATTGTGAACAATTACGCCGACAAAGTGGCAAAATTATATCTCGAAATATATAAATATATATATGTATATAAACTAGTTACATACTTACTTATGTTAAGTTGTTTTTTGTTGACGTAATACCCATCGTGGAGGGTAGATTTCGTGTAAGTAGTTCGTTTTTGGAAAATTATTTTGCGATACATATACACGCACACACACATATATGTATATATATATATACATTCGTTTGCGTAATCGTTTAAAAAATATCTGTTTGCCTACTGTTCATGAGCTACAGTCCACTTGCAGTGGGAACTTAGAAACAGCGGGGTGATCACGTAATTTTTGTACTTCCGTTAGGAGGATTTTAATTTCAAATTTTAATTGTCAGCTCATACATCCTTCTAATTAACAGAAAAACACAAAGTTACGTGATTTGCCTGCAGGGCTCCGTTAGCACTCTTTTGGGTAAGGTAAGTACTTCGGTTCATCCGTTTGGGAGCTACAATACCACAGATAGACACACAGTCACTTGTTAAACTAATAACACCCCTCCTTCCTTCATGTGACATTATTTGCCCTCATTGGCGCCAGGGGCTCAAATAAACTAATTTAGACATCATTAAATAAGATACAAGCTTCATTTTCTGCGATTGCCTTCAGATGGATTTCTCGGGACGCCGAGGGCGATGTAGGTACTTTATCCTCCGCGAGACGAGAGTAGATAAATAAAACTAGTCGTGATAAATTTCTTTAACGACGCTATGTAATGTATGGCGTGTAACAATAACACGCACAGTCTCGAATTAACGCGTGATCTAAACGCGAAACGTGCCCACATTCGTGTTTCATGGACATTATTTTGATAAACCGGCATAAAATCAAAAAATGCCCCTCCTGTTTCTGTAGATCACTCTGTTTGAGGTATTTCCGTAATAAGTACAGGTAGCGGCATAATTTTGACAAACACACTTATGACAGTACACCTATACTTACATTTTTGGTACTCGTCATCGATTCAATTATTAAAAAAAACCGGACAAGTGCGAGTCGGACTCGCCCACCGAGGGTTACGTACACATTTGTAGGTATTGATTACGTACTATAAATAAAGACTAGAAATTTTATCATTTAATTACAAATGTATAGTTTTCAGATTATTCTATGTACTTGTAGTATAAGATTGATATTACTTGTAAAATTTCATAGTTCTATGTCTGCGGAAAGCGCGTTCCCGAGATATAGGGTCTTGACAGACAGACGGACAACAAAGTAATCTTGTAAGGGTTCCGTTTTATTCCTTTTGAGGTGCGGAACCGTAATAAAAATGGCTCCTCCCCAAATATATACCAATATACCTATAGTATCCCTCCCGTAGATTCGGCTTAATCCGTCAAACAAATGTCAGAATTGTATTAATTCTGCTACTGGTCAAAGTATCATTAGTGAACCATTAAGAAAATCAAACTTAAATTAAGGACATAAAAACTTATAAGTGAAAAAAATATTTTTTCCTAAGTATATACTTTATCCATAATTAACTATTAAGGTGTAGGAGTTACCTGGAGTAAAAACTGGTTAATAAACAATATATGTAACTTTGTATTTATAAATGTCCTTTATTATTTGCATCAGTTACTAGTAATAAAGTAAGGATTCCCGTTAACGTTGAGTGCGGCCAGCTGGCCGCAGCAGACCACTCGTCCGTGGATGCTCGACCTTACGACTACTCTCCACAGCTTCTGGCTTGCTTGCGTCATCATGGACACCTCTATTCGCTCATAAAAATGTCTATATTTTCTGAGAGCAAACCATCCCATCATCGTAAAATGCGCGTGGACGCGGGCAGTAAAAGCAGCAGTGTCCTATGTATAAAGTAACATCTCCTTGGTACATTGCTCGCAATCACTTCTAGTCTTAATTGTAAATCGAGACTCGAACTATCTGGAAAATAAAACAAGCGAGCGCGAATAAAATATAAATCATATATTTTATTTCCTGGAATGAAATGCATATTGATACGATTTGTGTACAGCTCCCGATTTTCAAAGGGTCCTTATTTAAATATCTGTATAATTTAAGCCGATGTACCGAAAGTAAATAATACCTTTACCTACAGTATTCTAAAATCTGACGATAATTTTTTAAACGTTTTCATTTTTGTTGGTAAGGTCCTACATACCGCACCAAATATAATTTCAGAAGGAATATGGAAAGTAATAGCAAAATACGAAGAAGGGTAAATAATAAATCCTGCCACCATATTGATTGCGGTTAGACTCCGGGGAATCCCGAGCTTAGACCGAGTAAAACGAAATCTGAGATGGGACATTCATATGGATAATACATTCTAATGTTAAACCCGAGTGTTGAAGGCTCCAGAGCGGGCCAACTCACATTGCTCCTTACAGCCACGTGCTACTGACACTATATAGATAGATTCCCACAATAAATACGATAAAAGACTACTTTACTGTACTGAATCAATTCGTATCGTAACGTCTTACAATACGTCGCCTCAAGTCTCTATCGTGCTTGATTTTTTGTCAATGTTGTAAACACTATTTACTGTTGTAAATAATGTTGTGTTAATGCTAATTGTTGACTGGCAGTTTAGCGATAGGTTGACACGCAGGTACTTATCTAAATTTCAGATTATTGGGTATAATTGCCACTTAGTAATACCACGAGGCGTCATTAAAAACCGGAATAGGTTATTACGCATTACAGATACGGAGACGCATTAAGTACGGTAGATGCGCACTAGCTCTAACAAATCGCGTGCAGGTTACTGTGAGCGCGCACAACCAAAAAAATAGACATTATTATATATAATAAAACCGTTTTTTCTGAGTAATGTTATTCTTGTCTTCATCGCGCTACAACTCGCGAAATATAGGCGAAGTGTGCCCAGACTGTTTCGTGAAATATGCGATTTTTTTTAAACTAGCAAATTGTATGTCGTGTAAGCTTTTAGTAGTTTTGCTAGTTCTGAACTTCAACAAGCAAAATTACTAATCGGTTACACGTTTACAAATGTTAGTCATTAGACTGGGCCTACCTCGTCTTAATTAACTTTCATGGGTTTATATTTAAATAGAAATCAGATTTATATAATTATTGTTTGTTTTTGACATTACTAAATGTAGGTACCTATTTATTGCTAAAAGATTCCTTTAAATATCATTGACTCGATCACATTCGTTGAAAGACTTCAGGCAATTAAGCTTTCTTCGGAAGAGTTTTTAGGAGATGGGACATGCTTATTACCCGTTGAAAGAAGTGAAGTCTACAAAGTGCTTTTTTAATCAATTTAATTATTTCTGCCTGACATTTTACTCGTAAAAGCTGTTTAGATGAAAACATTGATGTTAGCAAGAATGGGCTACATCAATCAAATAACTTGAATGACTACATGAGTACTGAAGTTTTGTGTCCCGAAATTTCTCATCGAAAGTCATCAAATTAAGTACAGATCTGATGTAGTATACAACGTTTTGTCTATCGAGAAAATTCGGAATGCGAGTATACTCAAAGTGTCAATTATAGTACTGATAATACTGTATATGTTAAATATCAAAATACTTCCACTTTCATTCTGACATTTGACAGTAAGTTGTTCGTTAAAATCTGATTGTATGGAAAGTTTGACAAGTTTCTATGGGATGACAGCTGCCTGCGCCATATTTGACGATGACCGGCCTGTGATCGTATGTTGGTGCAACCGAACCTAACTAGATAGAAACTTATTTCAAACCAAATCGATCCGTAATGGACACATCTATTTTTATCGTATTCCAAGTTTTCCCGATGGAATAACATTCTTCATCAACAATCTAGATTTGTAAATATCGTATCGCGTGCAGCATTTACCATTGTGACAGTGTGAGTACACGTGATCACAAGTAAAAAAACATCACGTATTATTTCACAAATGATTGCAAACCATCAGTATTGGCATAAACAATTCGCACCGGCCTCTGGTATAGGGCTGTAGGTGTCTGAATTAGACGTCAGAACCTCTTACCGACCTTATTTCAGCAATGATTGCGTAGTCCACGTCACAGCTACACCCTGGAGTACCATCTGTTCGATTAAAACCCAATTGAATGACATTTATGGTTATTGAATACTGATTTGTTTCCATTATGACTATAAAATCATTGATAGTGGTTACCTACTGTAGATATTACTACCTACTGTAGTTTATACGTTACATTTTAGTTTGTTATTCGAGTTTCTGTTTCAATTCGTGTAGGCAATCTACTAGATACTCTCAAGACCACGTTTTATAGAAACCACGAATCATTTCCTCATGGTTATATTTGTAGCAGGGATTACATTAGTGCCTATTTTAGATTGTCGAGGCACGGAAAGTTACTAATTGTTAGACAAGACACGAGTCAGACAACCCCAATTTCCACCATGGCAAATAAGTGCTTTTCTTAAGGCACGTCTAAGAGGCAGTAATACAAATACATTTTATTCCATACCATCTACATCACTTTAAAAGAAATCTTTTGTGGGTAACATAACATATAATGAAATGTTATATTTTTAATACGTGAATGATGAAAGTGCTGATTATGAAACCCTTAGGCTCCTTTTTAATGCTCATTTTTTTCCGAAAATTTCTCCGTTTTGTTTTTTACTACGAATCTTTACTTATATAGGGTCAAGTGGGGTAAATATAAAACACAGTATTTTAGGTAAAAATAAGACACGGTTGTTAACACTCAAAAACTCTCTAATATTCATTCCTATTTCATTAAAAAAGAATCCTTATTCACTAATCTTTAGTGTTACAAACTTAAATTAACTCGAACCGTTGTTGTCAAAGGCTTTTCTTACGTTTCTTTTGTTTTTGAGTAAAAAAAAGGCGCTAAAATTTTCAATCCTAGTCGACCAACTTTGGTTACTGTCGCTTACCTCACGGTCGCGTGCGCACAGTGCCTCGCTCAGCGCCCTCCAAAGGGGCAATAAATTCTTGCGCCGGCGAGCGCTCATTTAAGCCTGTGACATGCAAGTGAGCTGGGAGGTTGCACAGGCTTTAGGGAAAATGTAAGACATAGTGTAGTGTAATAATATGACAGATTTAATAAGTCAAAGTAATCTAGAATATGCCATAGGCGTTTTCGTTCTAATAAGACAAGCTACTAAAAACAAAAATAGTTGTAGTAGCTCGAGTTATAGGATTGGAAAAAGAAACCCCTCAGTAATTTACCTAAAAACGCAAAATAAAATTTTCTTTGTTTATGCTGATACCTATATTATATACTCTGTTCACAAAGACGAAGTTGTCATAAAATTATCCGCTCCGATGCCAAAAAGTAACAGAGGAGAGGAACATCCATGTTTCATATCGACTTAGAGTACTTACTCTCTGTCTACTCGACCTGGGGGCCAATTTTTGAGTGTCGAACGCTCGACTGTTCACTCGACATTTGTCAAATCATCATAGTTTTTTTGACAGATCTCGAGTGAAAAGTCGAGCATTCGACACTCTAAAATCGACCCCCAGGTCGAGTAATTTCGAAGTGTCTCATATTTGGAATGATTTTTTTTTTTAATTTTCGTTTTTGTAAGCGAACTTCGCATTTATTATTTCAGTATGTATTTTACGTTCCTCGTGATGCAATTTAAGACTGTAATTGTTGATCTCTTATTCTAAAACCAAATAATAACGTCAAAGTAATTATCACGACGACCCGTCATCTACCGGTCTCTGGGATCCCCGGGCTCATGCGGGACGACGGCTTAATAAGCATAGATTTGTAGTCATGTTAATTTTTAAAATATTGTGATAAAACAAATTTAAAAATGAAAGTCATAAAAAAATTTTTCTTTTTTCCCTAACGCGGTATCAAAATTACCCACTAGATTAAAGAAAACCTATAGCGTAGAAATTATAGTCTGTCTTAGTTTAAACAACACTGTTTCATATTTACCCCAAATTGATGTAAAAAAATGAGACACATAGTTTGTATTGAAATAATAACATTATATAAATTCACAGTTAAATTAATAGTAGTGTGCGAAAGACAGTCCAAGATAGTACATTTCTATAAATCTACAAAATTATTACCTACATTTTAGCATGTAAACCCAAAAGTTGTTATTTTTGTCCCATATTTACCCCACTTGACCCTATGTCTGCTTTCCCATACCATTTATAGAAAATGGTTAAGATGGGTTCCGAATGACCGTCCGCGCGTTATCTCCCGCCCGCCGCGGATAACTGGATGTGGCCAGACGATTTCTCCGCCGCTTTTACTTAATGATATTCATTTTTTTTCCTTTCATCTGTTAATATATAATAACGCCGTCTTGCTCCCGACGAGGTCTGTTTAATTAATTTATGCTAACCGCGTTTTAACATGCTGGCTATGTACCTAATGCAAAACATGGTTATTAGGAAAATATTTATATTATCTTTTCAAGAGAATGAAAGGGGAGAAAATGAAAGAAAATGATAATTAAGATACAAGTAAAAGATTCAAATGCAATATTGGATAATTTATCATTATTAAAAATAAACTTTAAAGTTTATTTCATTCAAGGTTTAATTTAGGTACAGCAAGCTTGAGGTCTCCTAGTAGGTATCAAATAGATAAACGACAAAAACAGGAATCGGAAATAAAAACGTAATTTGTAAAATAAATTCTTCTTTCGTTGTCTATTTGCCTTCTTCACTAAATCAGTGTAAACAGTTCTAAAATGATTTGAGAACAATATTACTTAGGTACAGTCTTTATTTGGCCAGTTTATATTCTATACGTAATCGGCTTACGAACGGCATGGTGTAATAAATACTTAAGAACTTATTATTAATGAAATTATTACTTCATTTCCTAAATAAACATACTTAAAAGGAAACGAAAAAAGCCATCAATATCATCACATTTTATGGCCGCAAAAGTTGAATTTTGATTGAGTTTGTTAACTGCCTGGTTTATTTTGTTTCAAACATAAAGCTGTGTAATCGGCACGCCGAGGAACCTCAACCCATATCGATTTTTGAGAAAAGTAAAGATTTGCTACGCGCACAAAATTGGAACCCCCTTTTCACCCTATTAGAGGAGCAATTTCGATAAACGCTGAAACGTGTTTTGTGGTATTTAAACAGAGAGTCTACATATTAAGATTTAAAACTCTCTCTTCAAAAAAGATTTGCTCCCCGTACAAACTCGAAAACCCCTTTTCACCTCTTTAGGGGAGCAATTTCGAAAAACGCTGAAATATGTTTTGTTGTATTTAAGCAGAGAGTCAATATACGAAGTTTAAATCTCTCACTTCATAAAAGATTTGCTCCCTTACAAACCCAGTACCCTCTTGTCACCCCTTTAGTTGAGCAATTTAGAAAAACGCCGAAATACGCCATTAATATATTTAAACAGAGAGTCTATATACAAAGCTTCAAATCTCTCACTTCAATAAATTCGTGTTTTCACACAAATTTTCATCCCTTGTTTTACCCCCTTAGGGGATGAATTTCGAAAAATCCTTTCTTATCCCTAGCCTACGTTATAAATGTAATCCACTGTGTAAAAATCAACTCTCTACCATTAGTAGTTTCGGCAGTGCGTTGATGAGTAAGTCAGTCAGGACTTCTTCTTTCATATATATATATATACATTTCTTTTGCCATATGTACAGTCAGCATCAAAAATAACCACGCAACGGAAAATTCCAAAAATTCTTATTCCATTACAATAAAGACTTAGAAACTCCTTTAATATAGGTATGGGTTGATGTTGACGGTACCTATAAAATAATGTTTCCCTTGAATGAAATGCTAGGTAGATGTAGACGTAAATATTTTTATCAGGCATCGACCATTAAAATGAAAATAGTTTGGACTGGAGTGACCGATGGTGGATCTTTTTAGAATAACTATTGCATGTGTGTGTGTGTGTATTGTTTACCTCTGCTTATACCTCGCTGTGCTATGTTCTGAACTGATTTGTTTGTTATTTAGGTATGCAATAAAGAGTATTGTATTGTAAGTACACGACATATAACATAGAATAACTTGTGAGGCCAACAAGATGAGTAGTTAAAGTGTCACAGGTAGATCTGTCGTTTTAGAATGGAAAATGACAGTTTCTCAAAAACGGCCCGCAAAGTGAACTGTACTCCCTAGGCCCCAAGTCGTATATAGCCGATTTAAATGCGAAAATCGATATAAAAATACACTTGCGATTTTGTTTTTTACCGTAAGTTTTTTACTTTTAAATAATAATTTTATGATTATAATAATGTTTGTATATTATTTTTTCTAGAAATATTGTAAAAACCCTACCTACACGTAAGCCCTTTAAATAAATAAAAAGATAATAATAATAGTTGTTTATTTACAGGTAAAAACCCATTAGTTTAAATACAATGGCACATCTAAAAGTGTATATAAGTGTAAAAATTAAAACAAGCAAAGTTATACTTAAGGCTTAATGTTTATTAAAACTTAATTCAAATTTCGTTACCACGACAATAATGTACTATTACTATTAAGATCAGCCGTACGCATACTCGAGAATGTTAATAAATCAGCGTGAACAGGACGTGGCATCAGATCAGCAGAACAATGCACAGCGTGATAACTTTCCGGATAATCATTTTACTACATTTTCTAATAAGTAAAGTGGCGTTCTAATTTCATATACGTACCCGCGTTTAGATTAGCACTAATATTGTATAGTGCGGCGTGCAGCGGACGTGCTGCGATGAGAATGAGATTAATATACGAGTATGTACAGCGTGTATTTTTGATATTACCACAGATTCTAATTTTCTCTCATAAATCGTAAATAACTCTCTTAGAAAACTGTTACAGAATATGTAGGTACTTCAAGCCAAAAGCTACGAGTAGTAAATAATATGAATTTTTACTCCCTCCCCTTACATCGATCTATTATATTTCAACCCGTTAAAAACAACAGCAAAAGTATCTTGAGATAAAAGTTGTAACAGACGTAGAGCCGGAGACGCGCCATAAGGGTTCCCGTTTTACTTTTTTGATACTGAACCCTTATACACACAGTATAATAGTAGTACTTAGAGTTGATACCAATCAAACAAAACACTGTTACCTCAGTGGCTATAATTTAGGTATTTCATAGCAGCTGTTCGTCAGAGCGATGACAAGTTTTACATTCTTGGGAACTGCTCGAGAACGTGCTCTGTACTAAAGTAGGAAACGGCTCGTTTGGCATCACACTACTGATAAATTAGAGAATCTCATCTCGACGTTCACTCAACCACGTTTTGACGCGGAACACAATTTTCGGGGATATTTGATTGGTAAAAAATGCAGCATTAAATCCATCTAGTTACAGCGTATCTTGCTGTTGTAGTGATAAACATAAGTATTATTTAGTAGGATTGAGAAACGCATCGGTGATAATCAGTAATATCTAATGCTTCGAAACTGACTTGAGTTCAATCAGCAACCAAAAACAAGTATCCGTTAGTGATTGTATTCTCTTTGGTATCCAATTCCGAGCAGTCCTTCACTATGGGATATCGGTTTGTAACTATTTTATTATCACTCCAGTATCTAATGTAAGCAATAATAAATGATGACATAGTCATGGCCCGCCTGGAATCCCCCGTGCCGCGTGAGCGAATGGCCTCAATTCTACTATTGTCTCCATGGATATTGCCCAAAATACGTGGAAATTGCATTGTATTCACGAATCACCTTAGAACAATATCCAATGCAGCGAGTACGTACCTATCCGATTTAGGCTGCAATTTCCTTAGTTACGGTTCATTGTTTGTTAGTTAGATTTTATGGAAAAGTGGCCATTGAAAATTATACTGCAAACTTGTAGACATTTACTATTTTTAGCACTTTGAGCCTTGACGTCGTTCTCGTCAGCTTCCACGAAATGTCCCTACTATACATACTTAGGTAATAAAATCGTTTTTTGGTTCACCATAACAATTCCAACAGGCACCTATAAATACCTAAATACGTTAGGTTAGGAGTATCGAAATCTCGCAACTTAATTAGATCGCTCAGCAAGCCTTTTTGACCGACTTCGAAAAAGGGGGAGGTTCTCAATTCGCCTGTATGTTTTTTTAGTATGTTTGTTACGCGATTACTCCTCCACTTATGATCAGATTTGGAAAATCATTTCTTTGTTTAAAAGAATATGCTTTCAGATTGGTCCCATTGTTTTCGCATCTGATAATAGGAACCATGAGGAGTTGAGGGAACTCCTTCATTTCAGTATTTTTGGTAACAAATCGAGTATTTGCATTCAAAAAGTAGCATTTGGTGAACGGGAACTGATGAAGAAGACCACAGATAGTTATCCAAAACTTTCGGTCATGTTACTGAAGCGACAATGGCGAAGCCAATTTAAACGGTCCTGATGTAATGTTACCATCAACCTAATCTGGTAATCGAAGCCGGAAGGTCCGGACTCCAAAAAACACTAAAAAGTAAAACATAATTACATAACTTCCGAACTAATAGGTCAATATGAAACTTTACGCTTCTTATTGAACAATGTAGTAGGTATTGTAATTTTGTAGTCGGTGCCATTTCGTCAAATTTAGACAATTTCTGTGGATGGCACCGATTTCAAAAATTACAATACCTGCATTGTTCAATGAGAAGCGTAAAGTTTCATAGTGACCTATTGGAAGTTAGGCAATTATGTTTTAAATTTTAATGATTTTTTTTGGAGTCAGTTTTAATTTTTTTTTGGTCTAAACGCATTACTCGACTTCCGTAGCTGTCATAATGTAACGATTGTATACTACAGGGATGCCGTAATAATGAATCGATCGCAATTTAACTTTTTATACCTGCTTATAATAAAATATTTCGTTATACGTAATTGGGTCATTGTCAGATTTAGGTTCGCGTCTTTACGGTGGACATATCAAAAGTTAAGGGCCAGAAAGATTAATTTTGGATTGGTCTAGTAACCCGCATAAACGGTGTTGCCATAACTATAATTCCATGTAATAAAAACATAACTTATATTTATTTAAGCCGCTAACTATTGACCACCAGGTGGACAACTTTTGTTTTCATAATTGACAATGACCCAATTAATTCATGACTAGTCGGACCGTGAGAATAGGTTATTTTAAAGTGCTGCGCACCACTATGTCACTTAAAATACGCCATTTTCAACTAAAATAAATCTTAGTAGGTACCAAAATATATTCTTTACTCATATATTATATATAATTATAAAAATACAATATTAATACACGTGCGGAAATAATTATTCCCAACTAGTGTCGGTCAAAAACACTAGCTTGTACTCGTTCTTATGTGCATGGGGGAGCGGGGTCTAGTTTCAAAGTTGGTTATTATTTTAAATAAATTCTTCGCTCTCGATTAAATATGAACACCCATATCCAGTAATTATCACAGCAATATTTTCATTCTTAAATTCGATGAAACGCTTGTATAAGAATTCATCCGTTTATAGCAGTATTATGTCATTAATAATGTGTTTCGTAAATTTGTCCTAAGGTTAGATAAACGAGGAATATTAATTAATTGCAACAACTTAAGTTTTGAACTAAACCGTGTTCTTTTGTTACAGTGGGGAAGGAGAATACATCGCCACTAATTTCAACAACATGAGAAATAACGTCAAGTAAGTAATCATAACACCAATTAAAAACTAACTAACCCACCCAATTTTGTGCAATAATGTTCTTTCATCCCCTGTTTGCCCTTTTTTCTCCTCGTGAAACCGGGAACATCTTTGTTACGTCAATTATTTTAATATTCCGAGATGAGTTGGTTGATGAGAGATGCTTGCTGATCTGATGAGCTGATGATGCTGAGAGATGGTTTGATACCTACTCGTAATTTCTGCCTTCTGTTGGTCACGACCGTACCTACTATGCTCTCCGGTAGCCTCATAATGATTCCGTAATTGTTTCTACATTTATAGCTACTGCATTGATTAAAACCGGTCTTAGATCGCATACGATGCTATAATTCAATAATATACAGAAAAATGAAATCTTTTTGACGTGTTGTATATCTCGCTTCGCTTGGGTAATTAATAGGTTGGTACTATGTGAAGTGACACCGTCTTGAGGAACTTGGAGTGTAGGTACTAAGAAAAATACACGTAGGTACATATAGGAATATCGCGGTTCTTAAAAACTCCAGACTTCTTTCTATAATCAAACATAAATCATGAAAGAAAGAACAGAATATTTATAAAATCTAATATCTATACATATTTAAAAGAAGAAGTCCTGACTGACTGACTGAGAGTTGATTTTTGCACCGTCGATTGCATTTGTAACGTAGGCAGAAAAGAAAGGATTTTTCGAAATTCAGCCCCTAAGGGGGTAAAAAAACAAGGAATGAAAGTTTGTATGAAAACATTTATTGTAGTGAGAGATTTGAAACTTTGTATATAGACTCTGTTGAAATACATTAAACACGTATTTCAGCGTTTTTCTAAATTGCTTCCCTATAGGGGTGAAAAATGGGTCCAAAATTTCACGGAGAGCAAATCGTTTTCGATTTGAGAGATTTGAAACTTCGTATGTCGACTCTCAGTTTAAATACAACAATACATATTTCAGCGTTTTCTAAATTGCTCCCCTAAAGGGGTGAAAAGGGGGTTCCAAGTTTGTAACGGAGCAATTTTTTTTATGAAATGAGATATTTAAAAGTTCATATATAGACTCTCTGTTTTAATACAACAAAACTTATTTCAGCGTTTTTCGAAATTGCTCCCTTAAGGGGTGTAAAGGGGGTTCCAAGTTTGAGCGAGGAGCAAATCTTTACTGTTTTTAAAAATCGATATGGGTGTCATCTTCGAGGTTCCTCGGGGTGCCGATTACGGAAATGACATCCATTTTCAAATCAAAGATGGCGGACATTTTTATTAAAAAATCGATTTTGCTGTCATCTTCGAGAAAATGACATGCATTTTGAAATGCAACTTAAGTTTCTTAAAAATGGGTGTCACTGTCATCGTCGAGGTCCCTATGAAAATTACGCTTAGTACGCGGGCGCGGGAAAGAGCTAGTATACTATATTACTGAAATGTATTAGCCAATAATATATTAATATAATATCTGTTTCTGAATGGTGTGTGTGAGTGTGTGGGTGGGAAGATGCGTGGATTTAAAAATTTCGCTTTTAACGCATGTGTATAAAATAGGGGTTCTTCAGAATCTGTGCATGTTCCTCACCACGCATGCTTAGAATGTCCATATGCTTGTAAACCTGAATCGTTGGGTACCAGACCGGTTTCCTAGGAATAACCTTTAGAGCTCTCTCTAGCAGTAGGATAGTTGTGTTAGCTGCCCCGCACCCAGTGTTGCCAGATACCTCGCTTTTCCGCTTTTTTCCCACGCGTTTTTGCCACTGTACGAGCTATAGGCGTTAAGCCAACGCGGATCCGCTTTTTTGAAGTGTTAGCATTTACTCAGTGAAAAAAAGCGATAAATTCAAAATATTGTACGATTGGAACTAGCTACGCTGTCTACAAGTAACATTTATACCTTCCGTCATAGTGCATTTCACGGCGTAGAGCACATTTTTCATTTGAAACGTAAAAATAAAGAAAATTATTAACAATGAATGTATTCCGCGTTTTCATTCAGAAATCCGCGTTTTTAAAGTGCACCTCCCGCTTTTTGTATTCGGCATCTGGCAACATTGCTCACACCAGTACATTAAGCAGTACGATAAAACCGACTGACTGATGCTGATATATACTGTTCTGAGTAGCCTTCTGTCAGCAGAGTTGCGTAAGTTCTTAAAAACGTAAATTAATTTGCAGATTCGTTTAGCGGTGATTAACATGTGCTCCTGAAAGTCGAGCTTTTCGTAGAATGTGACACCAAGTTACTTTAAGGCTGTGGGTCGGCCAACAGCTTCACAATCACAAGCTGGGTCCACATTGCCAGAGCCACAGATATGTACTTTGATATTCGGAAAACTAGTTAGCGCAGAGAAGCTTTGGTCTTGTGAAAGCATACCAGTTTGGTTTTGGCAACGTTTACGGGTTAGCAAATTGTGTTGAAGGCTGCTAGCCACCATCGCCATTCCTTATTTTACATTTTAAGCACCCCCCTTTAGCTGTGTGGGAGCCCGCCTTAAAAACATTTAAAAATAAGTTTTGATAATTTGTAGGGCTTTGGATTAGCAAGATGCTTAAACTGTGAAAATTTGTAGACTGTAGCTCCAACCATTTGGCTGTAAAATCTGTATGACAGACGACGGACGGACAGACGCGTGAGTGACAGCATTGGGGTTTCGTTTGGACCTTTCGGGTACGGAACCCTAAAAAGTGCAAAAATCTATATGTTCCACGTCGACTCTAGCCTGCTATGTTCACACATGGTTCACACCCTTACTGGATAGTGAAATACTCGTAACTTTGAATGAATATTTAATGTGGTCAGAGTCTACATACCGGATCTGTCTATAATTTCAAGAGTACAAAATCAAAAAATCAACATCAAAATCAAAACATTTATTCTGCAAATAGGAGGCCTAAGGGCACCTTTACAAGTCAAAATCTATCTATATCAAATAAAAATCATACAATAATCGAAGTCTAAAATAGGACTAAGAAACTATTAACAATCTAAATTTGTTACAGATGTTTATCTCTAATTATGTCTCTAAACGTCAAGATAAAAATAATAAAATCTAATAAATAAATATCCTCAGAGATGTATAAGGTCTCTGAGCGTCAGTCTAAAAATAAAATCAAATGAGAACAAAGCGAAGTCTCTCATCATGTCAATTCCACTGAACACTAGTACGAAGTTACTAGTCCTTGCAAACATGAACAGACCGGACCCCACAAAAAGCACCCGTTCAGCACGAGTATATGACGCGTACATTACTTAAAAAGGGCGGTAAAACAAAGAATATCTCAGATCACAGGTACCTATTTCATGCTTTTTTTATTACCTCCTTAAAATTTTCCAGGAAGTGGGATTTTCCGCGCGCGAAACGTGCGGTAATTGCCACTTTATGGCCCGGTCTGACATAAAAATACTTTTTCACTTCTCATGCTCGAAAAGTGTGTCATATTAGACTTGTCAAGCGGGGCTAAAGTAGTACATTTAACCCCTAGGGAAAATATGAATACATATTTATGATTTACAAAACATTTGAATTTGACCAATAAAAATACTTCACCTATTAAATCCACCAATCACAGAACACTAATTTAACCCTTAAAAAAATATTTGGTATTGGGTATTAACCAACCAGAATACAGCTTTACTAAAATCGACCAATCTGGAAACATAATTATTTTTTCTAAAGAGTCTAAAGATTAAGTTTGTAGTAGTCCCTATTTCACAATAATTAAAAAAAGTGGTTAAATCGTTCGAGCAACACTTTGAAGCGCTCAATGGAAGGTCAGTTTAGCTTTTTTCGCGCGTTAATGTTGCGCGCGAACCGCATTGTCTATGTTTTGTGTGTCAAAGGAGTATAGAAAAAAAAACATGCTGCAAAAGTATATATCTTCGTCGTGGAATTTATTGTTAATTTTGGGTGGGTTAACCTTTGTTTATTTATTTTCTCGCAATCGAAGTGAAAAGTAGAGTGTATAACTCTGGTCTAAAAGCCATATTACCCCTCGAACTATTTTCCCTCACTTCGTTCGGGAAAATAACTATCTCGTGGCAATATGGCTCATTTTCGACCCTTGTCATACAATCTACTATTTCACTTCTCATGCTCGAAAAGTGTGTCATATTAGACTTGTCAAGCGGGGTTAAAGTAATACATTTAACCCCTAGGGAAAATATGAATACATATTTATGATTTACAAAACATTAGAATTTGACCAATGAAAATACTTCACCTATTAAATCCACCAATCACAGAACACTAATTTAACTCTTAAAAAAATATTTGGTATTAACCAACCAGAATACAACTTTACTAAAATCGACTAATCGGGAAACATAATTATTTTTTCTAAAGAGTCTAAAGATTAAGTTTGTAGTAGTCCCTATTTCACAATAATTAAAAAAGTGGTTAAATCGTTCGTTCTTTGAAGCGCTCAATGGAAGGTCAGTTAGCTTTTTTCGCGCGTGAATGTTGCGCGCGAACCGCAGTGTCTATGTTCTGTGTCAAAGGTGTATAGAAAAAAAATCATGCTGCAAAATTATATATCTTCACCGTGGAATTTATTGTTAATTTTGGGTGGTTTAACCTTTGTTTATTTATTTTCTCGCAAACGAAGTGAAAAGTAGAGTGTATAACTCTGGTCTAAAAGCCATATTACCCCTCGAACTAAAATCTCTAAAATGAGCCGTATTACCACAAGATATAACTATCTTGTGGTAATACGGCTCATTTTAGACCCTTGTAATACAATCTACTATTTCCACTGTTTAAAGAAATTGAACGTAAGGTGGAGTGTTCTAATTTTTAGCAACTGACTGGTTATTGCAACTAACTAAATAGCTCCCTCTAGGATAAATGTATTGAACGACCAATACGCGTGATAGGTATAGTTACTTTTAGCAGAAGAGCAGTAACCAGATAGTTGCAATTACAATACTCCCATCTTACCGGAAAATCGCGTTGCGTCACAGCGACATTGACGACCTGCGGCCAATATTTCCCGCTAAATATTTCGATCCTGGCGACATTAGGATGCTACTTAATAAGCCGCCAATTATTAATACGCCAATTTACCGTCAGTTTCAAAGACATGATAACGAAAGTTGGTCGCTGCGTGATCCTCAAAAAAAGGGTTCCTATATAAAGTCAAAGTATTTTTCGGTACCTAATTATAGATAATTTACTATTGTACAATACAATTAAATATTTAAAAAACTAACTTAAATAGTATCCGAAACTGTAAAGATTCCACAGTGAACAGCTATCTACAAGTTAATACGTTGGTTTTAAACTGTTCTGACGTAAATCGTCACGTAATGTACTGTGTACTTAGCATAATATTGAGTCACAGTAAGTATTTAAAGTTAGTGATCGTAAAGTCAAAAACTAGTTAAAGGGGTTCAGTAACAAATAACGGTTATTGAAATAGTAAATGTAAGTTGCTATCTTTTCTGTCATTATCAGGTTTTGATACAGATTATTAATTTGCACCGATTTAATGCCAACAAACGATCCCCGACATTCGTACAGTTCTTACTTAAAAATGCAAAGGGTGGTAGGGTATAGCCTTATTTTACCCACTCTATTCGTTTTACCTTCGATAGCAAGGTTCTAGCGTGTTATTAAGCCAAAAGTGCTTGATACCGCCTCTCATCGGCCCTAACCTCGTCTAATTTATTATATATACACACCTCAAAAACAGGGTAGCACTGAGGTAACAAGAGTAATTATAGATGTTATACTCGTCCGTAGATGTTACACTTGTGGGCCCGCGGGGAGGTGCCGATGCCATTGCCTACATTAACATACATACATGAAGACTAACGAACGTACGAACACTTGAATCGTCAAATTAACGGAAATCGGAAGGCCGGTATTTATTAATAGTAGGCATTGAAAGCATTTGAAACGTCTTCAATTAAAAATATATCACTAAAACGGTTAAAACTCACATATTATATGTCACTTCGGGCCTCATGTTTCGAACTTTTCAGGAGTTTTTCCTCACATTCCCAAAGGGCATCGCCCGAAATGACAATTAATACGTGCATTTTAACCGTTTTAAGGACATTATGTAGTTAGGTTTCAATGTACAATGACAGAACTATGTTGCTTTATTATTAAACAAAATAATCCTGTAACAAGCAAAATACTTCTGATACTATTATCTACTGTTTTTGGGTGACTGCATATATATATATATACGTTTTACGAATAAGTTGCGGTGTGACGCTAAATAGGGATGATGAGTGATGACTCATGTTACAATTTATACTAGTGGCTCTGTGAGCTGTAGACCTCGTGAGTGAGCTTTTTTTATCATTTCCAAAATATGACATTATGAAAAAGATCAATTATGAATATCGAACTTGCTCACGAAATTTCACGAGAATCGATTGAGAATTGCGACCTGTAGACGAGAACAAACGGAAATCCGGAATCTGGACATACCTACGAAAGCATTTTTGTCGAAGCTGAAGCAGAGACCTTCGTTTCACTCGGTCAAACATAGTGTGGCTATATGGATAAAAAACCATCAAATTATTGCAATAAATAGTAAATTAGACAAATGAAATCACAAAAAGATATGGGACTATAAAGATTTGCAAAAAGTTTTTTGTTTATTGGCCAAATGTAAATTGAAAGTTACCAATAGAATTCTCATGATTCAATAAAAAAGAAATTGTACGGCAACTATGTACATCTTAGCTATATACGCTGTACTTTTCCTCTCATTTTCGTCTTTTTTGTTGCTCTAATTCTACTCCCCATACAAACATATGATCGTCTCTAAAAACTGGTGCGTAAGGCATGTTTTTTTTGTCATCTAACCTATTATACTTACGTAAATTATGGGTCAATGATGGCTTTAATTCTACTGTCGTGTTATTTTGTATTCACCAGTAAGGTAGCTCTCAAGTAGGTAAGCACTAAAAGGTTATCTGTGTCTCATTACTATAATATATGCGCGTAAGTCGAAGAACAAAGGTCCATAGTTAGAGGGAATCAGCCATGCAGCTCGGTAACTATCATCGCGACCTTCGACCATTCTAAATAAATATTCAGCATTCACGCGAGTTACTTGGGGCTTCGACTTGCTTCCAAGTTAGTGTGTTGATACGTCTTATATGTAACCGTGCTAGTTTTCCTAACATCACTGTCTCACAGCGCACCAAATTGACAAGACGGTAATTTGGTACGACATATCGTACAGAATTATGATATCCATTGAGTTACTCATTCTGACAATACATTTAGGTACTAGTTACCTACTTTACTAAGTGGGATTTCGATCCAAATTGATTTCCTCAGTCAAATCATAACCAATTGACTTGTTCACATGTAATTATTGTAATAATCGTGGAAGGAAAGGGTTTCTACTGTACTATGCACTAAATAGTTCCTACTTCTGTGCCTTGAAGTCAAAGCTTGAAAATAGCAGTCCCACTAGAGGGGATTGTCGAAGTAGCTATGAAAATGAAAACGTCATTTAATAATGTAATATGTTTTTTTGTGACTGTGTGACTAAAATACAGTATAATAAAATAAAACATTTAAATCCCTTTAAACTATTACTAAAAACAGGTCAAATACTACCGACCTTAATGTCTGAATAAGGATATTATCTGAGCATAAAACAATAAAATAACTATAAGGATAGGATTATGTATTTTTTAAATTAAAATGTATAGCTACCAAATTATTGAAGTAACTAAATTTTTAAATTTGCTGTATGTTAGTTGCACATCAATATTTATTTTACGGTAACTTTTACCTAATTTGATATTGTTTCAAAAACTGATGAACACAGTATCAAATTCAAAAATTGGCTACCTATGTACCATTTTAATAAATTAGGTTTATTTATGTATGTCGTGACATAAATAAACCGAATTTAATTTGATGTAATCTATTAAAACAAACGCAGTTAACAGTAATTTATATTTCTAATTCCGAATTGTCGAATAACGATGACGTTCGTGTCGCTCGCCCGCGGCTGTCGCGTTTGAAACAAAACACGACGACGAAGCCGGCAGCCGGCGCGCCAGCCGCGGGCTGCTCCCGCGCTGCGCTGAGGGGCTACCGCGAACCGAAAACGAACGAAGTTCGAATATCTCCCTCTCTGTGACACGAATTGGCAAGTGCGACAGAGAGGGAGATATTCGAACTTCGTTCGTTTTCTGTTCGCGGTAGCCCCCCCTCTGGTTTCTTTCTAATTATTACTGAAATACTTGGAATTTAATTTGAAGCTTCCTTATAATTTTCAAATATCATTGAACTTTTGAGTAATGGCCTCGGCTGGAACAGGAATGACCTTCCTTCCTTCGCGGCCTTTGCAGTATTGTACCTACTATTAAATACCTAAAACAATAGCCGCGAGTGCTACAAGACGCTGCTTTAAGTATACGGACAAAAATAGAAGATACAATTCCAATAACATGGCGAGTCACAGATGATTGGGATCTGGCGGACTGATTGATTCTGTTTCTAGTTTTTTAGTCTCGGTTTCTCTTTGTTGTCTCGCAAGAGATGAGAAAAGTAGAGTATACCGGTCGGGAATAAAACTGTTTTAGTCTTGGGCGCGCTTAAATCCCTCACTACACTTAGGACTCAGGACTCGTGACACCCTCGCTACGCTCGGGAGTAAAATCTGGAGCACTTCATTACGTTCAGGATTCAATTTCGCGCCCGCGACATAAAACAGTGCGTTATCCCCTTGGTGTACAATCTACTATCTATCTATATATATATTACGCGACGCCGATTTTTGTACACCCCATCAGATCTACAGTTATGGTCCGATTTTAATAAATTATATGTCATTAGATTCGTCTCATGCTGGAGAGTTGCATAAAATTCTTAATTTTTCATATTTTTCTAGAAAAAGGACTAAAAAATGAATTAAAAAAACTACTGTGCGCTGACCACGTGACTTTGGCCGCGTGACGTCTCGCGATGTGGCTCCTGTTTTGAGTTGACATAACACAGTATAAAAATAAATAATAACTGAACTGAAACCTGTAGTACGTTCTTCAGTACGAGAAAATAGATGGTTTGAGTCGGCGACATATATCCACAACCCCAAGAAAATTAACAAAACACAAAATAAACGATCTTTTTACAATGTTTACATGAATGACAGACGTATTGTATCGTCATTCAATTTAACGTCATAATTTAACATTTTTTTCATATATGCCAGATTTAAATTGTCATGATCTTTTTTACTTCAACCAAAATTATAATAATACAAATTCTTTGCATAATCAATATTTTGAGAGAAAATCTCCTTAGATTTTTAAGCCATTCATTGTCGTGGACGTCCATGTCTGTTATAGTCTCTTGGCGTCTTTGTTAACCTTAACAGTGCCTTGGGCGCCGATAGGAGTCTATTCCTATTGGCGATATTTCCTTATAAGACCTGGGGGATTGCTCGTATAGAATCCGCACCATAGGGGTGCTCCTCGGATAGTTAGACTCTTGGTTAGATAGGGCCCATGGAAAAGTGGCGTGGGGTACAGGTTATAGCAGGTAACGACCGGATATTGTTGTTTCGGTCATTACCTGCAAAAAATTAAAAGAGAGGGCAGCCCCGCCTGTCATGAGTGCGGCGCTGACGACGATGCGGCCTAGCACACCTTGGAATGGTGTAGTCGCGGGGCCGAAAAGCGCCGCACAGCTCTCAGAGTGGGTGATCTCTCGCTTCACAACGTCGTTTTGGCGATGTTGCGAGGCAAGAGGTGCTGGGATATAAAGATCAGACTTGTGCGCACCCTGGTGTTTTCGATCTTTCTTTATGGCTCGGAGACGTGTACTGTTCTGGCCAAAATGTAAAGCCCCATCAATGCGTTTGAGATGTAGTGCTGGCTTCAACTTCTGCGGATACCATAGACTGCAAGGCGAACAAACCAGTCCATCTAGCTACGTTAAGTTGTCGACTATCGACAGTATGTCAGGACCGCATTCTCATATATTTCGAACACCTCTCAAGACGTCCTTCGGATAGCCAGTAGAAAAATATTATGACGGGAAAAGTTGAGGTCCAGAGGTCCCGGGGCAGACTACCCGCTAGACGGAACACCCAAATCACTGGTGCCCTGTAACTATACCTGCACGAGGCCATCCATCCATAAGGTGAGTGATAGGAGCCTATGAAGGAGTCTGGTTAGCAACAATTAGACATTATGTCCTCAGCATTGAGAGAACCACTGATGATGATGATGACGATGTGCCGCATCCACGTTGTCCGGAAGACTAACTTAGCTAACAGTCTACTATTAGGCTTGGTTTTGGTCCGGCATAATGTGACAGTGAAAAGGAACTGTCGACTTTTACGACCCCTTTTTTAACATGTTTTTGGTGTTCCTAAGAGAGGCACAAATTAAAGAAATGTATCTGTACCTATAGTTGTTCCTTTTCTAAATAACTGGGAATTTCCGTATTTTAGCGGCGTCGGGACGCCGCTACGAGACTCTCGTTATAGTTATTTGTCTAGGAATTATTTGAAGTGATGTAGTTACAAACATTGTTTAATTTAAAATTGCGTTGAGTCGTGGGCAGTCGATGCTAATGACTTCGTACACACACAGATATTGAATATGCGGGACAAATACCTACTTCATATTTGGTTTCGGCAAACCTGCCCCCTTGCTTTGCATTAAATTTGCATATAATACAGATTCAAACCTGATTTATTCAAATAAAAATATGTTAACGTTAAAATACATTAGCATATCACAAAGTGATGTTTCAAAGTGGTGTGCTGTAGATAATCGATGAGTTCAATGACCCGATAAACCTGACACGTAACAGCAATCGGAGAGGTAACGGATCCCATACTGTTACTAATAGTCCTTCCTTGAGCGCAGCCGGTCCTGCGCCGCACTGGCACCGTTACCCGCCTCTCGACTCTCTCTTACGATCCTTTGTGTGCCGACTGACCGCGATCACTCCACTTTATCTCATTAACTAATGCTTCGATAACTGTGTTGCACACTTACCCGGTTATACTTAACAAACGCGTTCACCCCCGCTTCTCGCACTATTTTATTGTTATGGTGACCCAAGCACGTTTTGAATAGCGTGCACACCGTGTCGTGACTTTACATGAAATTATCAGGTTCTTCTATACTTAATGTACTACATATACCTTACTTTCATAGGAATTCCACCTAACATACATTTTAAACCTGTTTTTATACTAGTAATAACCTCAACTTCATAAAAAAATTTAAGTATTCGACCGAAGTTTTTCTAATTATTATATAAAGATAGTGAATTCATTTAGTTAGAACAACATTTAATACTAATAAATTGTAATTGTGTTAAACATTATTCTATTTTTAGGTAGTTTTTGTAACACTATTCTGGTAGAAGTACGGGATCGCTACCATCTAACTCAGAAATACCCACCAAAATCTACAGTCAATTTGTCCAAAACTTGTCCAAAAAAAGTGATGCGGTTAATATTCTCGAATGTTCCTTTTTAAGGTTCCGTAGCCAAAATGGCAATAACGGAACCCTAATAGTTTCAACATGTGTCATGTCTGTCCGTCCGTCCGTATGTCACGGCTGATTTACTCGGAGTCTATAAGCACTACGATTATGAAATTTGGTAAGAAGGTGTATTCTATGAAAAGCTACATAAAAGTGATGTGCAATTACAAAATAAATATATAGGAGTGGCACTCCAAACATGGAACCGGTAGACGAAAAAAAATTTTTCAACTCGCATACACACCCCATATTTTTGAAGCATCTTAGTACGGGTACTATCCACGGATAAGCCTTTAAAACGGATATGGAGATTTCTAAAAACTTTTTCATTTAAGTCAACCGTTGTTGAGATATTAGCTGTCAAAGTCATAATAAAAAGTGTGTCCCGCTACTCTAATTTCCAAAATATGAAATTAGGTTTTACGGTATTTGAGTTTTCGCTGAAAAACTGCCTTACCCATACAAAAGGCCGTAAGTGCCGTGAGTTCCCTATGATACGACCTTTTTAGATTCAATGTATACAATGTACTATGTCGTCAGCGAATCGAAGGTGTGAAATGTATTCGCCGTTTATATTGATGCCACGTCCGTTCCAGTTCAGTGTTTTGAAGACGTCCTCCAGTGCATTGGTGAACAGTTTTGGAGAAATAACGTCTCCCTCAAGACCAATCTCACTCCACGCTGTAATGGGATTGGTTTTGTCTGGACAACCTGGATTTCCACGGTCGGAGGTTGGAAGTTGTCATATCTTCGAGCAAGACGATTTGAGATGACTTTTGAGAACAGCTTATAAACGTGGCTTATAAGTAATATCAATCGATAGGAATTTCTGGTTCGGCGATATTTACTGTCACTGGATGAATAATGTATAAAAATCACTAATTAATCATTCCCCATCACTTTCTCGGAGTCTGTGGCTTTAATACCTATTGTATAGATGTAATGTTTTAGCTCCTTCTAACGGTACACATGAGTATGAACTAAATGTAATAGGAAAACTAATGTCAAAAACATCCGTATTTAAACTTAAACCGTGTCGCCGCCGTCAGTAAAATTCGGCAGTAAAATCTTACGGAAAAGATACTAACGGACTGTTATAAGACGCAAATCGTATCCGGTAATTTAAATCTCCGTTAAAAAGATCTAAAAATAAACAAACGGATTGTTATAAAACCGGACCTGTAAGCCATTCTGGACGAGTATGACTTAGCCGGCCGAGCAGAAGGTGAGGTCTGGCTACAATACGAGGCCAGGATGGCACTTACGTCAAAGCATGTATAGTTCTTTTCTAAAAAATAAAACAAATTATATGAACAACAGTTAATAGTACATTCTGGCCAACTTGTAGTTTGATGTTCCGCTTTTCACTTTTCATAATTGATCAAATATCTGTTTGAATTTGGGTAGAAGTAATTATTCCAGTAGTGCGATCTATGTCGCAATCTGATCCATCAGAACTAATTTTTAGCAACTTTTGTTCTTATTTAAATATTTTATTTCAATGTAGTCAATTCCGCCAAAATACTTGTGGGTTTTTTATTGCTTGATGTTGTTTAATATACTGGAATTATGCCAAAACCACAATAGATGTAGTGAAGGGACGCCTGGCCGGAAGCAGGCGGGCTGTCGATCGCAGGTCAGAATCATTCAGCCCAATTCCCTTGAAGTCAGAGCTTAAGGTTACTGTCCCGGCGGCATTCCCACACAGTCTTCTTCCATTCTTCCTATTTTCCTGCAGAAGAGAAGGACATCTTTAAGGTTGACATCCCTCAATTCGTTCTCCTCTAGCATATCGCTACCGAATATATTAAACCGCATTGCTGCGTACATAATACATTCCGCTACGACATGCTTGCTGGTTTCTTCCTCCTCCCAATGTGGGCAGGAAGCGTCATTGCTGATCCCTATTATCTTCAGGTGCCTATTAAGAGTATTGTGACCAATGATAATAAAACCACAATAGAAAAAATAATTAATAAAAATCTTGTTAATTGTATGTTCATTATGAACATTTTATTTAATTTTATTAAATTTAATTGTGTTTATTCCTAATTAGTATCGAAATAACTAAAACATGATTGAACTGTATTTTCCGGCATTTTACATCATTACAAGAGCAATACGGACATGTCAACCACCAAATCACCATCCGAAATCAGCATTATGTACAATTAAAATAATATTACATAATATGGAGCGTAACAGATTCGAGAACAGATCTGTTACAGCCACAGGGAGGTACATTGGCAAGTATACATTCTCATCTGCTCCAAGTCTTAAAAGGTCATGCACTTAGCCAGTTAATCAAGTGAAACAATAAGCAATCTTATATACTCTTTATTATCGGTGATTGTAAATTTATCAAACGACAGGCCACAAGTGCAGCATCATCTAAAGTATGTGTAAGTGTCACTTCAGATGAACACTGCACACCTTGACATACATGTAGGTTAGTTTTTGCTTCCTAGGAAATATTAAGTATCAATTCTCCATTGAGAAAATTGATATTTCACATAAAGGTGTCCTGAATATTGGAAAGTGGAGCTTGAGTTTTGCCTTGGTTAGGTAGTTGTCGCTTTCATCGCCTTCCAAAATGCTCTTCCAACTGAAACAATACATAATGATCAGTTATATTTCTACAATACTTTGTGTTATTGAGGTAAAGTTATTTGTTGTGTGGTGGTTGTGGGCCGAGATCGTTTTTTAAAGCAAATAAAAATAAAGAGTATGATCTTCATCTTCAGTAGAAATTGCATTTCAGAACATGTTTTCGATTTGTTTTTAGAATCGGACTAGCTTTTACTACTTAATACCATAATTTTAAAGGTTTTTATCACGAATATTTAAAATTCTCAAACCGCTAACGAAAATAACAACTATAACAAGTCTCAAATTGGTGGTCACTATTGTCAGATATTGTTTTTTTTTTAATTGCGGGTCTGGAGGCTTGGTGGGATTCTTGTTAGGAGTATGACGTCATATTTTACATACGCCCTTTTGGAATGACCTATTTTTCAAAATGCTTTTTTGTATAAAAATTGTACTTTTCGTGAAAAAGAAAAAACAGGGGTTCCTTAAAATTTCACCTACTTTCTAACTAGTTCATAAAATTAAGTAGTTGAAAATATGAAATCTTGTCAAGCATGAGTCACTTTTGGATACTATCTCCACAGATGTTATATTATGAGAACATTTCATACTATTTTTGAGAATAGTTTTTATCATATGATATAAAACAACGATACGGTATTATTTGATCATAATGAATTATTACGTGGAATCTATACACTTAAAATCAAACATTTCTGATTGGATTATTTGATTTGTTAATTTACGTACTTTATTAACATATCTTACTGGTTACGTGTCGCCTAACAATGGGGAGTAGTTAAGGCTTTTTTTATGAAACAATTTTAGACTTTGGTATAATTAGCGTGTAATTGTTTAGCAAATGCGTATCTGGTCAGGTAATATTTCTGTATCAATAAGGCCAGAGGCTTTGAGATTGTCAAATTACGAAACAAATCAAGAAAACATACCCGCTTAAGTGCCTTTATTAAAAGACTTTAATAGCTAGTTAAAGGCTTTTGATAAAGGCACCACGGGAATAGATAGGATACTAACAGCAAAAATATATTTAAAGCAAGAATTATTGCGACTTAGAATATTTGTTGCCATCGGCGGTCAAAAACAAAAAGGTTCGCTGACCTAGCCAAGACATTGAACCTATGGCAAACCGGTCATATGACATTAAAACCTTTAATCCGACGATCCGAGGTAGAGCGGTCTTGTTGCATAACATCTAAGACATGGGAGCTGTGGCTACACGACGGGTTTTCCATGCATCAAATCGGGTAGCGGCGCGGAGGTTGGCAAAACGAGTCTCTCTCATAGATATACATGTACAACCGCCATGAAATATATCTGTAGTCTTCAAGTGCTCAAAAATATCTGAACATGCACTCTTGTTAGAGGACATGTTCGGATATTTTTAAGGTGCTTATTTTAAGGTGTTCCTTAACAACAAAGTCGTTTTCAAATAATTATAAGCACCTATTTTGCCCCGATATATGTAACTGATAGCGTCGGTGCAGCAGAAGTAAGTTG
Organism: Epiblema foenella; assembly: GCA_963556455.1. Lineage (NCBI taxonomy): Eukaryota > Metazoa > Arthropoda > Insecta > Lepidoptera > Tortricidae > Epiblema > Epiblema foenella. Next base: position 35,780,757 of record OY747095.1, on the reverse strand, counting down.
ACAGTTTATTACTGTGTCACATGTCGGGAAATTGTTTGTATAGGACATATTTTCAAGCATATGTGTAAAATAAAACGAAATGTTTGATAGAGCGTTAGGTATAAATTAATTATTTATATGTTTTTACACTTCCCATGCTTCGAAAAGTGTGTCATATTAAGATTATGAAGCGGGGCTAAAATACTACATTTAGCCCCTAAGAAAAATATGTATACATATTTATGACTAGCAGCGCCCTGCGGTGTTACCCGCGGATAAAAGGTAGCCTATGTCCTATTCTGATGTCTAAGCTACAGTACTGGAAAGTTTCATAGAGATCCGTTCAGTAGTTTTTGAGATTAAGCGGAACGTACATCAATCCGCACATACTTTCACGTTTATAAATATTATTAGGATTATTAGGATTAGGATATTAGGATTAGGATATTAGGATTAGGATTAGGATTTACAAATCATTCTAATTAAACCAATCAAAATGCTTCACTATATTAAATCCACCAATCAGAAAACACATCGACAGCCAATCGGAACATTGGGTCTTTTAATTATATATATATATATATTAGAGGACATATATATATATTAGAGGACAATCTTACACAAGTCGAACTAGCCCCACAGTAAGCTCAAGAAGGCTTGTGTTATGGGTACTAGACGACGATATATTTAATAGATATAAATACTTAAATACATAGAAAACATCCAAGACTCAGAAACAAATATTCATTGCTCATCACACAAATATTTGCCCTGACCGGGATTCGAACCCAGGACCGTCAGCTTCACAGGCAGGTGCACTACCCACTAGGCTAAACCGGTCGTCATCCGGTGATTCGCCTGCCGCAGGCGAATCACGTAACTTTATGTACTAACGGTAGATAGATTTTACTGTCAATTTTGAAGAATAAATGTATGAGGTGACAATTAAAATTTGACATTAAAATCTACCTAACGGTAGTAAAAAAGTTACGTGATTACCCCGCGGGTCGTCCGGGTCTTTTAATTGGTACATACTTTGTTCCACTAATTTAACTATTAAAAACATTAGGTCTTTTTTCGTCCCTATTTCAATTACTATGTATCTGAATCGAAGCAGTTTTAGAAAACCGGCCAAGTGCGTGTGCACAATGAAGGGTTTCGTACCAACACCTACTAGTCCACATTTAAAATCACTATCTAATACACTGAATCTAAAAAAGTCGTGTTTTCATAGGGAGCTCACGCCACTTACGACTTTTTGTTTGGGCAAGAAAGTTTTTAAGCGGAAACTCATAAACCGTATAACCTATATTGTTAAAACCAAAAATCGTTGAAAGTATTTACTAATGCACACCGCCTCAATTTTTTCAGAATTTTAAACTTTATCGTTTGGAAATCAGAGGGGGGGGGGGGGACACACACTTTCTACGACTTTGACAGCTAATATCTCACCAACGGTTGACTTGAAAAAATTTTTTTTCATCCACCGGTTACATGTATGGAGTGCCCCCTAATTTAATATTTTTTTGTAATTTCACATCATTTTTATGTAGCGGTTCATAAAATACACCTTCCTACCAAATTTCATAATTGTAGTGTCGGCTGTGACATACGGACGGACGGACATGACGAATCTATAAGGGTTCCGTTTTTGCCATTTGGCTACGGAACCCTAAAAAAGGTGCCGCCATATTCTCATTGTACTTTATTATTAATTGTGGGTGGATAATCTTCTGTCCGTTCTCTGTTTATTTATTTTCTCGCAAATTAAGTGAAAAGTAGAGTGTATAACTCTGCTCTAAAAGCCATATTTACCACTCGAATAACCATTTCCTGCTAATTTAGCTTATTTTAGACCCTTATTCTCTACCAATCAACTATTATTGTTGGTTTATGAATATATAATTTAGGTGCAAATTTTTTGCTTTATTGTTAATGATATGTTTGTCGTTTAGGCTATTTAGTTTATATTTTTTTTATAGGCCGGTACTTAAAGTTAATTAGCTATACGCATTTTTTCGTTTACAAGTATGCCACCTGCATGTGCAAATGGATTATTGTAATGAAATCTAAGTTTTATATTTTATACAATATGCCACTGTTTTTTGTAACTCTAATTCCATATTCTTGAATTTTTGGCAATAATTTAAATATTTCTGTATTTCCGAAAGATGCAGCTAAAAAATTCAATCTTTTAATCGTTAACATATCAAAAAAGAAAATACAGTACAAAACAGCTAATATAAGTAGGTAAACAACAGGCGGCGTCTGCTGAGCGATCTCTTCCAAAGAACCTTTGGTTTGTGTAGGGTTTCAGTGGGATCATGACTTACTTGATCCGTGTGGTTGCCGGGTAAGAATTGCGCCACCCCATCTCTTCCCGTGGGTTTCGTAGGAGGCGAATAAGGGAAAGTCGGAGGGTGGGCAGCAGCATCCTTCGATCATTACCACCATCAAACTGCGGTCGCCAACCCGCTTGCCAAGCGTGGCGACTATGGCAAATGCCCCCCAGGGGAAAAATAATGGCGAGCCTTGGGGGAGGCCTATGTTCAGCAGTGGACGTCTTTCGGCTGAAATGATGATGATGATGATGATGACTTACTTAAGTGTAAAGACAGTTTTAGTATGGCAAATGACTTTTAGATGAGCGTATTGTTTGAAACCGTCATGTAATCATCCCGCTGACCGAATTTGTTGAATCGGCATATTACAGATATAAAATAAAGAACCTTATTAGCTAATGGCGAAACTAAATACCTACCTACCTCGTACCTAAATACCTACACCTAGCGTGGCCGGTGGCAAAGGTTTTTGTTTCCAATTGCATTACATTCGCATCCGTTGAAGCTGCTCATCGATTTTTGCGGATACGGTTATTGAGATTGGTGAGGAGACTCCGCAGTTGCGGATGCAAATATTGGTAAAATCCCTGGTTTTACATAAATACCTACATTTGTGACTCGTTCTAAAACATTAAGTGAGGCTTATTCTGTTCCTACTGTCTAACTTGTGAGATGTCAAGATGATAAGACAGTTTTGCACATTTCTAATGGATACTTACGAGTACGAGTAGATTTTTGTCGGTGCGGAGGCGGTACGATATCAGAAAGATGTCAATTGTCAGTCGACTTGATATCGCTTCTTTTCGCTGCGTAACTTTTCTCAGATGCCGAACAGCCCGCTAGATAGCCCGGTGGCTACATCGATTTCTGGGGTACATTCAACATTTAAGTCTGGCAGTGATACCTGAATGAAGCTGTACGACATCGGTAAACTCACGTCGAAGAAAAAAGTTCAATATCCCGCCGCGTACGCGTCAAGTCAGCTCACCTTACTTATTTAGTATTTGATCGGCTTGGCTCGCGTTGAATTTAATATTGATGCCATACTTGGACCATATCCATATTATATCCATACCTAAGTCTTAATAATAAATCTCCTTATTCGGTTAGTTAAAATCGGGTCTAAGAATGAACTCTGCTCACCAATTCACTCACAAGTTTAACAATATAGTATTTTTTACTTACTCATGTAATCATTAACAGGAAAATCAGCATTGAAGAGTCGCTATAACAGGTATAGTAAGGTCAAGTTGAAGTAACATAAAGACGATAACAGGATAGTTCGTTTCGATATTTATGTTTCTTCCAAAGTCAGTGGCCATGATGAGGTTTATTTCGGTCTGATGCATATTTTTTTTACCCGATTCAAATTATATTACTGTCAGTTACATTAGTATGTATGCCATGTATTTAATTTTTGATACATTAAGTACATGGTTATACATGCACAAAAACACACATTTAGGGGTAGGGATTTTGGTAGTATTTCGTACTCTTGAACTTAAGAAAACAATATGAAGTATAAATTCTAAACTACAGATAATAAAAGGCCTACAAACTAAATTTAAAATAAAAACTTAAAAATAAATAATCTATAATAAGGGGTATAGTGCCAAAGATGCTGGCAGCATATCCTCGCTGTATAGCAATGCTTATACGTTGTGTGAGGAAGCTGGCAGTCCTTTGGTCACCAGTGGTGTCCACTAACCTTTTAGCGAGTTCCTTAAAGAACTGTGACTCCACGGACCGAGGGTCTCTACACCGAACGAAACAAAGTTGTATTCGGTGCCGACACCCCTATATTTCTTTATCTTAAGAAAAACATGATAATGTTTTTCTGGACTGCGAAATGAGGGTTATAATTTTCGAGCGTATTTAGTATGTAATGGCCTTACCAGGTGTGTTTCTTTGTCACGTTTTGTAGGTAGCTAGTTTAAAAGGCTTGAGGGATTAAAATAGGTATAAGGGCGCAGTCAGATTCCTCTATAATTAAGAAGTTGTAGGAGTGAAATAGGCTTTTATATTAATAAAACAGCAGTCGGATAAAAATCAAAGTTTATAAATAAAGCATATTTTAATTTCACTTCTATCGTGATAGAAATATGAACAAATTCAAAAAATTACAAACGCTCATATTTATAGGGCATCACTTAAAAGAGTATCCAAAATTCACTTGCGCTTTCCTAGTTAAAAATGAATGAACCAGTGAAGCAAGGCCGAGTCAGTAGCGTGACGTGGAGTGAACTGCCCAACTCGGGCGAAGGAGCGTTAAAAACTACTGATAATTGTGTCAGTCTACATTGCTGGATACTATACTATACAAACTATAATAAATATTATATCTTCGTGATTGTAGTCCTTCTAGTCACATAATATATATCAAATAGGAAAGGAATACTAGGTAGTAGATAACTATAATTAATCAATGATATACAAATTTGCTAAAGCTTTTTAAACTTCAGTTTAATTTTGGACGTCTTAATATACAGCATATCATTTTTATTGTGGCGTTTTCCCTGGCACAATACCCGCGACAGTTTTCTTAAGTAAACGCTCTGAATGTCTCATTCTTATCTTCACTGCTGCGCCACATAATCATTTCAAATCTATCCCCTCTAATCTAAGTTGTGGATAATTGCTTTTGCGTAATCCAAGTACGGAGCGGCTAGAGATAATTCTTGTTGCGTCACGTCAGTAAACCTGCTTACTACCTGTAAGTTAAGTAAATAAATACCTATACTTATCAAAGGGCGTTACAGTTACTCCCAAAAATTACACAAGGTATGAATTATGAAGAAATCATACCTTTTCAGTATTTTTAGGGTTCCGTAGCCAAAATGGCAAAAACGGACCCTTATAGATTCGTCATGTCTGTCCGTTCGTCCGTCCGTCCGTATGTCACAGCCGATTTACTCGGAGACTATAAGCACTACAATTATGAAATTTGGTAGGAAGGTGTATTCTATGAACCGCTACATAAAGGTGATGTGAAATTACAAAAAAATATTAAATTAGGGGGGGGCACTCCATACATGTAACCGGTGGATAAAAAAAAAATTCAACGCACATAGTCGTGTGGGATATCGATAGATAGGCCTTTAAAAATGATATGGAGGTTTTTAAAAAACTTGTCCATTTAAGTCAACCATTGGTGAGATATTAGCTGTCAAAGTCATAGAAAGCGTATCCCTCCCCTCTAATTTCCAAACTATAAAGTTTAAAATTCTGGAAAAAATTGAGGTGGTGTGCATTAGTTACTTTCAACGATTTTTGGTTTGAACCATATGGTTTACAATACGGTTTTTACGGTTACAATTTTACGGTTTTTGAGTTTCCGCTTAAAAACTGTCTTGCTCAAACAAAAGGTCGTAAGTGCCGTGAGTTCCCTATGAAGATACGATTTTTTTAAGATTCAATGTATTGGATAGTGATTTTAAATGTGGACTAGTAGGTGTTGGTACGGAACCCTTCATTGTGCGTGGTCCGACACGCACTTGGCCGGTTTATTATTATGTTATTCAGTCACTAGCTTTTGTCCAAAAATTCGTCCGCGTGGAGCATGTGCACCGCGTTAGAATTTATTTGCTTTTTTTTATATCAGGTGTTTACCTAGTCATCGCTCTTCCATACAAACTTACATTTTCCTTAAGGGATTATTTCCGCGACAAAAAGTATCCTATGTCCTTCCCCGGGACTCATACCAAATTTCATCCAAATCGGTTCAGCGGTTTAAGCGTGAAGAGAGGTAACAGACAGACACACTTTCGCATTTATAATATTAGTATGGATATATTGCACAGTATTGGTTATGCATTGAGTAGGACATGGCATGGGCCCAAAGGCCTCCATGGCGGTTCCTGCACATACGCACACTTGTGACGAAATTCAACGGGACCATTTTGCATACAAGTCAATTTCGTTGACTGACGAAGCGTTTAATCCTTTAATTAACGTTAGTGTTTATACCCCTCAGGATACATTCGTCGTCGTAGATATATATACCTATTCTATGTTCTTCGAAGCTTCTTACTTAACATCGATAGCTAACAGTGTCAAACCAGGGTTGTTTTCTTACAAACTTTTGGTTCAAATATTTATTGATTTACAAGCGGTAATAATACATAAATAACAATAACTTAAATAATATTTAAACTAACAAATCTAAAACAGGCCCTTGGGGCATTGTACCGAGAATGCTGGCGGCATTTCCTCGCTGTATCGCAATGTGTACGTTGGGCGAGGAAGTCGACAGAGCTCTTCGGTCACCAGTTACTTTAGTTACTGTAGTTAATGTGGTTTTATGTATGTAATTAATGTACCTAAATTAATTTTGTAGACTAACGCATTTCATCAAACCTTAACTTACTTACTTATATTAACATCTCTAATAGGATTAAACATGAATTCGTTAATCAAAGACCAAATGCGCTATTGGTTTAAACTGTTATTAAAACTTGTTGTCAAATCTCGACAACAAGTTTTAGTAACAGCTGAAACCATGAGACACGATTTTTGACTGTAACACGTACGTAATATAGTGCAGATTTATCAATGTGAAAATATGTGTTAGTTACACGTTACAGACTAATCGTTGACCATAGATAAAAAAAAGTTCTTAATTATTGTTTCGTAGTTTTTCGGGTCTTCATCTACGGTATTTCTTTTCCCTAAGAAGGCGGCGGTTATAAGCTGATTCACATATTATTGTAATGCCTAAAAGCCCTGGACAGGAATAGGGTTCGCGCCGCGTTCACGCGGAGCTCCCGTTTACGTACACGTCACGAATAGCAGTCGCTTTTATAATAAATTGTTGTCTAGTCGTTTGTAGAGCCACTCTGCGAGGTTATAATGCATGTTATATATTCTATGCTACTGCCCATTTTATCACAATTTATGTTTTTTTTACGCCGTTGCAATATGGCAGTACCTATGCCTGGCGTTTGACATAACACTTGAAAGAAAATCTGAGCTCTCTTTATCAACTTAATCCTCAGCCTTCTCTTTCCAATTAGGTTTATTTACTGGTTGACTGATCCAGTTATTTTACGCTCAAATGGGCCTTTCTAATGTTTACATATTTGTTTGATTATATACTGATTTTATTAATAGGGAATATTTGTTTTAAAAGACTTAATATAATGTATTGTATACTTCCCCCGACTGCACGTAGGGTCATTACATCGATTAGCGACCACGTAAATGTACTAAATTGTCGACTGCTCACTGTCTACAAGTAAGCTTGTCTTTCGGGTGATCGCTAAATAAAACGCTAAACAAACCTACTAGGCATAATTAATGTGGCGTAGCTGCAGGGCAGATCACTAATAAAATTATATAACAGCAATACTGTCAAGAAGACAGTAATAATGTCCCAAGGCGTAGATCGGAACCCAACAGTAATGTGGGATAATTCTCATCTGGAAGTGGTTGACAATTTCTGTTACATTGGATCCACCATCTCAAGTAACTTCTCACTTGATGTGGAAATCAATATCCGTATCGGCAAGGCATCTGCGATGTTCGGCAAGCTTAGTACAGGGGTAAGGGAAAATAAACACCTAACTATAAACACAAAGATGATCGTGTATCAGACTTGCATCTGATACATATTCTTGTACGGAGCCGAGACTTGTACGTCGTATGTCATGCAGGAGCGGAAATTGAACAACTTCGACATGCGCTGTTTTCGGCGGATTTTAAACATCTCGTGGAAGGATCGAGTAACAAACGAGAAGGTTCTCAGTATAGCGTTTACCTAGCATTGCGGCCATCCTGAAATAAAGACGGCTGCGTTGGCTGAGGGGTGCGCCAAAGTTCATATAAAATTGCAATTCAGATTATTGTACATCCGAAAATGTATCTTATACAATTTTATGTCATAATGATCACTATTCATAATTATTTTTGGTTAATAACTATCGTATCTCAGAATTGTCAATATTTATAATGTTATTAAATATAAATATCTCTGTCGCTATTATTTATATTTATATTCTTTTTTATCATAACGATTATTAGCAATATAGTTTATTGTTATATAATTATTATACATACTAGTTTTATTGCAAATTTTTTTATTAATGATATTACAAAACATAAAGAAAACAAAAGCCCAGAAAGACCTTTCGGGACAAAATCGACTCTTAACGCGGATAGGTTAGAAGATTAAGATGGGAGCTGAAGCGAAGCGAAGCTTCCGTCTTAATCTTCGAGGTTATTTTTTTTATAAAAGCCCTGAAAGAGCTTTCGGGGCAAAATCGACTCTAACGCGGATAGGTTAGAAGATTAAGATGGGAGCTGAAGCGAAGCGAAGCTCCCGTCTTAATCTTCGAGGTTATTTTTTTATAAAAGCCCAGAAAGATCTGTTGGGGCAAAATCGACTCTAACCAGGATAGGTTAGAAGATTAAGACGGGAGCTGAAGCGACAATATACAGCAACAATACGACAATATAACATTGTACGGTCATAGGTGATTAGATTAGGATTCCCTTACAAATTAGGAATTAAGATACTTTCTTAGTAATGAAATTATTACTAGCAAAATTATGAAATATGTCCTTTATGAAGAAAACAATTATGTAAAACAAAATTATGACTTCAGATGTGTTCTTGGTAGTGAAATGATGAACAAGAAATGTATGACTACTGATCGTTATGACATCGGTTGTTAGTAATAGAAATTTATGAACAAAAAAAATATGAGTACGAATTTTATGAAGAGTGATGATTATGATCACAAAGCGGTATTATTAGAAAAAATCGATGGAAAAATTTTATATGAGCCAATATGGACCCTTGGCTGAGCCTTCTCGTTTGCCACGGAAAATTCTCCTGAGCGAAATAGCGCACGCTAAACGACCTATCGGGCGGCCTATGTTACGTTTTAAGGACAGCTCTGAACGTGAAGTGGTAATTTTTAAGATCGAACCCTCAACCTGGAAAGAGGTCTTGCAAGTTCTTCACCTGTGAAGGCAGACCCTACGCAATCGAGTAGTGGAGAACGACCAAACTTGATTTCTTAAGAAGGCGTCAATTAAAAGGGTTATCATCATTTCGTCTAAAACGCAACTAGTACAAGCGGTAACAGGTCTAAAACGCTGCTAGTTTAAAACGCATCTCGTCTAAACTGCAACTGGTCTAAGTAGCTACCAGTCTACGTCGCTACTGGTCTAAACAGTAAGTGGTCTAAAACTCAGCTGGCCTAAGAGTACGTGGTCTAAGCCTTAGCTGGTCTAAGTAGTAAAGGGTCTAAGTCACAACTGACCTAAGTAGTGTTTCGTCTAAAATGCAGTTGGTTTAAGTAGTCATTTGACTAAACATTTGCTGTTTTCTTAAGCAGGAAGTAGTCTAAAACTCGACTAACCTAAGTGTCTGTAATAAGTTGTGATTATTTGTTTCTTGATGAAATATAGCATGTCTTATGGTCCTTAGGTCTCATTTTTTACCCCACCTGACCCTAGGGTATAGGGTATTCCGTTGACCGAGAACTATGAAATTAAATTTAAGGCGGTTTGGTGCCTACATCACTTAAAAATGTCACTTGGTAAACCAAAAATTTGAGAAAAACCTATTTTACATAGAGCTTGATTATTCAAAACTGGATCATAAAGTATAAACTAGTGGCTCTGTGAGCTGTAGAGCTCGTTGAGACCTCGTGATTGAGTTTTTTTATCCTTTCCAAAATCTGACATAAATAAGCTAACTTTGGTGGCTTCTCATTCGTTTGTTTTCCAATAAGTTTTAAAACAAAAAATACGGTATCTATCTACTCAACGAGCTCTTAATATCGATATTCCACTCGACGGGGTAGGTCTAACTTAATTTTTCGCGCCCCTCTTAAGCTGTACGGTCCATCATAAAAACATTTAAAAATAAGTTTTGACAATTTGTACCTCTATGGCTTAGAATATAAAATTTGAATATTTTAGCTCGACGTTTAGCTGTAAAACCTGTGTGACAGGCGACGGACGGACGGACGCGTGAGTGACAGCAATAGGGTTCTGTCTGGACCCTTCGCATACGGAAACCTAAAAATTAGAATACTTATAAATTATTTTAAAATTCATCCCCTTATAAGCGAATGAAACATAAAATAATTTATATTCTAATATGTGTTATTTTGATGTCTTAGCTACAATACAGGAAAGTTTCGTAGAAAATATCGGCATTAACTTTCACGTTTATATAATAATATTAGGATTAAAATAAATGTGTGTGAATGAATTCAAAATCAAAACTAATACCTGATCGCCAACGACATGGTTCACAAATTAGTAACCTTTTTGTATTTTCTATTCCCCACACGCTTGTTCATAATAAGAGTTTTCTTTAGCCCGGCTTAAGAATGGGTGAAGCCTTCCCAGCGACTATTTTACACTAAGGAAAATAGTAGGTATACGAAAATCGGGTTACCTACCAAAGTGAATTTGGAAGCAATTTTCTCCTTCAAAGAATAACGTAAGAAGAAGGTTCATGTATAGAAAGCCCATGTTGTTTAATGCTTACACAACTTTTGAGGATCATGTTTCAAATATTCACTGGGTATGTATATACAATACATCATCCACAGATAGAGTAACGCTTAGGTACACAATAGTAATATTCCGTCCAATCGTATTACCTGGAATAAGAGTAATTTTGGTCACAACATGATGAAATTACGTATAACTCATTACTAGTGACCCACCCCTTGCGGCGCACTAATTAAATTGTTATTTTCAACTATACAGCGTGTCCCTAAAACCAACGCCAGAACTAGGAGGGCTAAATGGTCAGCTATATGATTAGTCCGAATGTGACCTCAAGATTTTTATAACAGTGCCAATAACTCGAAAACTTTATATATTACATATAATGATTTTTGATAGTTTCGGTTTAAAGATGTTTTATTTCTCATTAAAAACAATTGTCACTTATATGAGAAACTTAATTTTAAAGGTTTATAACTTGTGTATTCTAACATAAAGTTATTACTCTGACAAACTGCTTGTACTCACAGTTAATGGATACAATACAATGTAAGTACGTTCTTAATTTTAGTTGAAAAAAGTAGCAGGTAGAGTGTTACAAATTAGGTGGTGAAACATGGATATATTAGTATAAGACAGTTCGTGAGCGTCCGAGCTCTGCTCGGGTGAGATAAACGGAAATTACGAGGACAAGGAGGGTGATATAGTTTTCGTGCAGTGTTTCAAGTGCCGCCAGTGCATATTTCAATATTCTACGATTTATTTTCCAGGATGTTGACAGAGAAACATGCTATCGAATGTGATTAAAGTTAGCTTATGAACCCTTGTATCGTGGCCCGTCCATACATTGCGTGTGATCCCAACTTAACGCAGTGCGTTGCGCGTCTCGACCTTGCAATAAACAGATAAAACGCTTGCCGCGCCGCAATTTACGCAAAGTCGTGGCCGACCTGTCAGCTATAGTCTTGGCATGGCGTGGTTTTAAGGACACGGACACCCTGTACATTATTTATTAGCTTTCAATTGTTTTGTTCGCATAAAATTTGCAACTTATTCGTCCATATAGTAGCTACTCGTGACGAGTAAGTTATAGTCTAATGTGTAGTAAAGAAATTTCTTCACTACACATTAGACAAAGCTGTAAAAACACAGGTATCATCTCCATGTAAGTCGGTTAGGTAGGCTAAAAAGCTTGTTTAACATTATAGTTGACCTGAAATGCTTGCCAACAGGCCATCCTTTTGGGACCAGCGGAGCAAGATGGAGAAGCGGCTGCTTGTGGTGGCCGGCGTGACCAGCGTGCTGGCGGTTGGCTTCCTCGTGGCCTTCGTGCTGACCCTGCTCCTACGCACAGCGCCCTCCTCCGCCGGTGAGACCACTCACTCGTCTCTCAAGCATCACACCCTCAAACTAACTCAGCATCACTGAATGAAACCAATTTGAATAAATCCCATTACGAGTACAGCATCGCCAACCTGCCATAATTGGAAGATATGAAGTACGAGTATCATTGCACACAACGTCCGATGCACCAGAGAGCTCGTTTGGTGGCACTTCATAGTGACATTCGATTAATTTTCTGCGTTCCGAATAACAGCTATGCTATTATTTACTATTGAAATCGACGTAATTCTACTCCACCCGTAAACTATTGGCTGATGGTTAGTCAAAGTTGACATGGACAGAGCTGTATTCTAATGAGTATTATCTTTAATTAAATCAGTTCTTGTGTGTCCAGAGATCAGGCAAAAATGGCGGTGGCATAGGTCCCGATTATTAGTATTAATTAAATAATACCTATGCAGTAATTTATTTATTATGTAAAAGCTTAACATTACATCAGTGATAATTTAATAAATATATCCTGCCTTTTATCCACAAGAGTACATACAGAATATGTGAAATCCGAACGTGTTATTAGTTACTTTTTTAAACATACGAGTAATAACATGTAAAGGCATCATTCTTTTCCATTCGTTTCAAAAATATATAGTGAATAAAAAACTAGTTCCTACGCCAAATCTTGGGATTAGGTAGCGGACCCCGGGCATCCTTCAAGATGCAACTGTACTGGGATATCGCTAGTTTAAAAAAACTGATTTGAAATATTTCCGTTGCTTTTCTTAATTTTCCTCGCTTTAAATTGCTGCAATAGTTATTTACGATACAAGTTTGGAAAGAATTCCCAACAAGTGGCGGTGAACAAAAACACGAGCGATTAGCGAGTGTTTTAGACCGACACGAGTTGAGAATTACGTTTCCGGACTTGTATCGTACAACGTTTTATAACACATTGTTGGAGGATATAAAAACAATTTAAGAAAAGTTAAAAGGTAAAAATGGGTTATAATTTCTATTGCTCGATACGTCAACGTATCCACTAACTGCACATGTGCAAAATGCTTAATCGGGATGGCACAGCCTATGAATCTGCATTCAGCCAAGCATGTTAGTGAATATTTACAATTGCTTTATAGATAAAAATTTAAATCTAAAATGATCAATAATACGTTTAATGAAGTATTTATATTTATACACCTTTTATAAGAATTTAAATTTATAATTGACTAATTTCTAAAACTTTTCTCAAATAACAAATTCTCTTTGCAACGGGCTTTTGACAGAGATAAAAATTGAAAAAAAGGAAAGGGTAAAAAGCACCACTTTCTAAGCAGACAGTTTGTCTGCTTAGAAAACTCACATACGACATTACCCATGAACTTCAAGTACCTATATTTTAGGGGAATGATTTCAGGAACACCATCAAATGTTATTTTGTAAGTTTTGTTATCCAGATTATTTCAACAATTTTCACAATTAATCTATATATTTCCTTATAGCATATGCAACCTTAATTCCTGACAAAAAGTTCCTATATTCATATATGTAATAAGACATTTACAGACATATAATTTAATATTGTCAATTAAGACAACTGTTTAATACCTATCTCTAGCTGTATTTTATTGTGTTGGGTAAATAATTTAAAACCTTGTGCAGCACGACTTAACATTAAGTACCTACAAAGAAAAAAATGAATTATGCACTCAACAATTTTGCGGCGGATAGAACCGTATGAAAATATTGTAGATACATAATGAAGAAAAATGTAGCAGTGGATTAAACGCAATAGAAAATTATCAAATAAACAACACCAAATTAATTTTGCCCACCAATTGTCTACGATTTTTGCATTTTCGTAATAATAATACCTACCTAATACCCGCATTTGTATTATAAATAGATTATTTAATCGTTATTCATTTAATCATAAAAATACCTAGGCGACTCCATTACCCACTGTGTGAAATTTGCCACCACTTGTCCGAACACTAGTTATGTCGTACCGCAGCAGATGCAGGCAGAATGCTTAATCAGAGAAATTGTATGGGTCACATAAACAGTTATTGACACAACTGCATAGTCCTTTACGCGATTTTTTAGAGTCGTATGTGGCCACACGAAATAACGGGGAACAAGACAACGTAATCATATCATTTGAATATAGGTATACAAATTTACGTTTAATTAATTAAACACAAGAAAAGAGCCTAACTAAATTTCTAATTAATAAGGACCTGAGCTATTCCAAATAAGCCAAGAATTTTGAATATATGCTTATATAGTTTGACAATATCCCGACATAAGTTTATTTAGTAATGCAATTTATTCCCTACGGTAGTTCGTTGCGGAAACTTCCTCATATCCGGCGTCCGGAAGGCCGGATGCGGCGTCTCCAGGGCCCGCGCTTCCCGCTGAGCCACCACCGCGGCAGGTGGCGGAGTTTCCGCCAATCCTGCTAGTTTTCTTTGTTTCTAAAATCGCATATAGTCGTGTGATTCTCATTCCAAAATTTAACATTATCGTTATTTATCCTTACCGGGCCCGGATTGTTAACGATTCTTAAGTAATTATTTTTGACTTATTATTTTAACAGTTAGGGACCCAGGTATAGAGTAAACTGGAATCAACAATAAGTTTAAATTGCACTCTTATTTCCTTAACTTTCGCTTACCGTTCGAGCCGGTGAGGACACGAATTAACTTTAACGGTGAGAATCATCCAGTCCTTTGTTTACCTGTCCTTATTGTTTTCGATTGTCTTATGCTGGCCCTCTTGTTAAGTTTAATCGATACGTACCTGATTATTATCCATGATATGACATTAGATAGAATGTGGCACGTATAGGGTCAGTGTCGGGCACTGGGTCGTTTAACTTACATGCTTGAAGTTAATTTGTTTAGGTAATGACACTATTAACAGTCTCATTAACATGGGTACTAAAAGGTACATTGTCAACTCGTTGAGAGATATATAATTAAACACGATGAGGTACGAAACAATAGGGTACATTACCAGTAAATTGACAATAATTAAATAATTACTATATATGTACACGTGCAATAATAGTTCCGTAACTAGTTGCGTATATGCCTACTGCCTATGGCTATATAAGATTTATATATATGACTGTTATGTGCTAAGCAAAAAGTATACACATCGAGCATAGTGCGAATGTAAACTTACAATATGCTCCCGGACCAAAAAGGTAACAAAGGAGTTATGGTGCGACTCGCGAGTCTTGTCTTGTCTGTCCATCAGTCACAAGTTTGTTACGCAGGAGCTACTTATGCTATCTGTTTGAAGTTTGGAATAGTTGTAAATAAGACTAACCCAAAAGTAAAAGGATAACTTGAAACGTGTATATATATATATATATATATATATATATATATATATATTTATATATATCTCTCTATTTAAATGATTAAGGACCGATATGAGAGCAATCAAAAATTCAAAGTATAGTTTCTCGGTCGAGTGGGGTATTATATGGGGCTTTGAGGTAATTTTGAGACACTTTCAAATTTCCGGCGCGAGAGTCTGAGTTTGTATTTGACCTGTTTTTTGCTATCTAGTTGCTTAAATTGTCAAGTTTGATTGATATTCGGCGATATAAATCAATAGGAACATATTTATCGCACTGGTACCAAAACAGTTTTGTTTTAAAATTAACACATTGGTACATTCTGATTTCACAGGTCATGAGATCTTACGTAAGTTCCTAATTAACATGAACCAGGTAATAAACAAAAAAAATTAGAACTTATATTTAACAATGACTTTTGCAATTAGCATATTTTAATTTAATTCATCGTGAAGTAAATCATACAATAACAGTCTAGCACTTACCTACTTACTTTTAAGATCGATTAGCACGATGACTCTAATTATTTATAAACACATTTAAATTTCCGTGATTGGGGTCGGGCAAGTCCAGGAGTTGAACTCCATTTTGCGTAGTTTTATCTAAAAACTTAGCAACTTCATTTTTCACATGCGGATTTCTCATTTTCCTCATTAGTACACCCATATTAATCCGGGACAATTTTCATATTTCGGATCAAAACAAGTTTTATTTTCTTATATTTGGCATGTATGTTAGTCAGTGGTAGGGTAGTACAACTAGTACAGTCATCAATATATGGCTAGTATATCAGTCAATATCACCATATATATCGTTACACATCCACAATTATGAATTATTTGGCTTCTTTTACTGATAATGTACAATATGTTTGGCGCGTAATATTTGCTTTACCAAGTAGTAGTAGTAGTAGTAGTAGTAGTAGTAGTAGTAGTAGTAGTGTAGTACTTTTATGAATTATTTTCTCATTGCACCCACATTCGCTAGTTTCTGTTTGGTCCTATGGTCGACTGGTAGAGAATGCCTCATGGCATTAAGTCCGCCCTTTGTACTTATATTCTTTTTGTGCAATAAAGTTTAAATAAATAAATAAGGTATAGCACAAGTTAAACTTGATTGAGATGCCAGAAGGAAGGTAGTTACCGTAATAAAATAAGTGGAAATCATCACATCGCTGGCAACAGGCGCCGAGGTGGAAGCGAATGCGGAAGCTTGCCAAGGCGCAAACGTGATTGAAATTCGCACATCGATGCGCGAGGCTTGCCTCACAGAGCCTTCAAACCTTATATATTATATTAAATTGATTATTAAAGAAAAACTAAATGGATAAGTATATGAAAAAACTAAGGAGGCAAAATTATCGCCGTGTAGTATATTTAGCTAAAATTGGACCGGTCGTTTAGATACTTTAGACACCCAACAATCGGCTTTCACGCTCACCAAGCAATGGAATATGGCGAAACGTCCCTCGCCCTCGTGTTAAAAGTTAAATACGTGTCGAACAATGGCAAACCTCATCGCGCCTGACAATAGATCAATTCTGTTCGATTTATTATTAGCACACTCTTGAGAAATAGCACCAAAACACCTAAATACAATGGTTCAATGAAATTGTATTTAATAAAAATGCATGACAATTTGTAATGTAATCATTGACCAGTAGAGCGCATAATTTGCTCGTGAAACACGAAAAGTCTCGAAAACCGTTCACGAGCGGGCTATTATGTTATATTACTATTGCTGCTACTCACGCACCCACAGTTGTGACACGTTCGACTAAGTGCAGCAACTATGATCGTCATTTAGTATATAATATACCTACATCTATATTACATGTTAATAAGTATGTACTAATACTGTAAACATTCCGTATGTTGATAATTACCCTAAAGGAACTTGAAGGTCATATATGCATTAACAAAGTATGTTTAGATAACATCCATAAAAAGTTAAGTAGACAGAATATAGTACACAAATATAACTATAATATTAAATAAAAAATGATTGGCGGCAGCCTTACACAAATCGATCGAGTCCCAAACTAGGCAAAGCTACTATGGGTACTAGACAACGATATACATACATATATATATAAATATAATACTTAAATAAATACATAGAAAACGTTCAAAGCTCAGGAACGATTTATTCGTATTCATTACACAAATAAATGACCTGACGGGATTCGAACCCGAAACCACCGGGGTCATTGGCAGGGACACTAACAACTATGCCAAAGTGGTCAAGGTGGTAGTGGCAGAAAAATATTTTTAAGAAAGAACTTTATATTTGAGGTCGAACTTGTTAGTTGTTTATTATCCTTATTGTTACATTTCGAATAATACCGTAAACTGGGGTTACTTTAAGAAAAACGGGGCTACTTTGATACATATAAAATACTTATATATCCATCACTAACTATTTCTAATTTGATTCAGTTTAGTAAATGGTTAGGGAATTAACGAAGGTTTAACCTGACTCAAGGTTGACTAAATAAAAAAGTAAAACACGGCATTAAAACTGATTTTTTAAAGTCGCCCCTCAATTTGAAAGTAACCCCGGTTTACGGTACGCGTGATGTGGGTGATGTGACTTGTTGAGGTCCTTCGGCGTGTAAAAGATAAGGAAGGTTGTACACTGTTGAGGTTGTCCAGCGTATTGCGGTCACTAACAACGACTTCCTCGAGATAACCTCAACAAGTCACATCACGCGCATCATTCGAAATGCATACAATAAGAATAATAAACGTCAAACACGTTCGACGTCAAATATAAATTAATTTCTTAAAAATATTGTTCAGTCACCGTCAGAAAAAAATATGTCTGTTATTTTGGAACTCTCTAACATCAAAATAGTCAAATCGAAGCCGTACAGTTGGTACCTTTTCTTGTCAGATATTTTGTCGTCTGATGTCGAAATACACTGTAGCGGCCACCGCATGCAAGTAGGTAATATTGCAAGGAATAATGAAAAAGATTATTCCACGTTCGTTTAGTTTCTGTGATGAATTATGTGTTTTGTACCGTTTTTGAGTGGCCATGCATATACTTAATACATTCTATTTATAAAGGCTCGGTGTTGCGGTAGGTACATACCTAGTGTGCAGTATTAGTGAAATTTATTGTAATTAGGTGATATTAGCCTAATTTAAGGTTAAATGTTTATGGACTATTTTTTCCGTTTTTTTGTCCTCACATTCAATGCCAGGAATCCAACTAACGGGCGCCCTGCTCGTAGATGCGTTTCCTAGTATGAAGAGGAAATTGCGCGATATTTCGAAAAGCGTGCCCGCGAAAGTGTTAAAGTTGGAAGTCAGAACATTGTGCGCGACGTAAATTCCAGATATAAGTTATTTTCTGATAACATTAGCTGTGTTTTCATATAATATTCTAGTTTGGAATCTGGAGGAAATTAATATTAATTATCATTATCAATCAGTTGCAGATGTTTTCTTGTCTTAATTATCATCATTCGTTATGTTTCATATGTCACAATATCGAATTATACTTTGCTTGCTTTCACTGATCAATCGAGATATTTTGTTCTTACAATTGATTCTTACATCATTAATTCCATTACCTACTCGTTTGTCTTTGTCTCTCAGACCCATTTTGCACTCTCATTACACATTCACTCGTCATATAAATATCTGCATTTTAGACATGCCACACACTAGTGAACTGAGATTTTCTGAATCCATGCCGCCTGGCGCCGATTCCAAAGGGGCCGACGAGAAGATCTGCAACCAGCCGGGCTGCGTCCACACAGGTGAGACCTGCCAAACTGACAATTTACTTTCAAATAATCAGTTTGTAAAATATTTGTCGAGCATTCCACGAATAAGCGACGATCGCTCACCTAAGACATGAACAAAACACAAACGGTTTAAGTATTTTGACGACTAGTTAGGCAAGCCGTGGGGCGCTTCCTCGTGGATTCTCATAAAGGAAAAACTGTAACATTTTAGAGAAGTTTCTCAGAAATAAATTCGTAATACTTACGAAGTTTATAAAATCCAAAAACATAAAATTTATTGAATTTTGTAGAGCTTTCGATAGTTTGTGTTGAACTATTGAAGAGGATCAACTTTATTTATTTACAACAAGATTCTTTTAATAATAATGCTTAATTACTCTCATTCCATATGTTTATGAAAAAATGACTGACTACATGTGAATGTAGAGAATAGCTGTTTTACATACATAATTCTGTAAAAAAACATTATCCGACCACTTTTATGCGGCTCATAAAAATATACAGCGTACCTACTGTTTGTCTCTTGAACAATACAACATACGTTACGGAAATCTATGTTACAGTAATTGCAAATTGCCATTAAGTCTCTGAATGAATAAGGTTGCTATTTTCAATATGTGAACGTATTACATTTGAATGTGTATCTAAGTAAAACTGTTATACTCATACGTGTATTGAAATATATTTAAGGATTTGTAACAAATGCGTTATATACAGCGTCAAAATTGCTGCTGAACATGGACGAAAACGTGGACCCATGCGACGACTTCTACCAGTTCTCGTGTGGGTCCTTCCTGAAGAGCACGCGCATCCCCGACGATAAGACTTCCGTGAACACTTTCTCCATCATCACCGACCAACTGCAGGAGCAGATCCGCGCGCTGCTGGACGAGCCCGTCTCGCCACAAGAGCCGCGCCCTTTCGTCCTCGCCAAAACCTTATACCAGGCCTGCATGAACCGAAGTAAGTCACCAACTACTATACATAGCGCCATCCACGGAGGCGCGCCCCTCCACAGCCCATACCATACAATTGCGCATAGATTAGAATGAGATTCTCTGTGGAGGTGCGCGCCGTCGTGGAAAGCATCTCTATATACTCTTATACATATGCCTAATTGCGGCAACATAACGCCATGGACTAATAGCCCATAGGCATGTAACCTCTATATCTCCAATCAAAGTCTTGAGAATTATCACTGTTACTGAGATAAGATCTTGGATTCTCTTACCAGTGGATTACTGTAATCATTAAAAAACAATAACTCGCATCCTGTGGGTTGTAAATGCTGCTTTCATACCGGTACTTAAATATGTTACGATTCACGGTACGACCCGTCATTTTCCCTTACATTTTCTATTGACGTTACCTATAGGTGTTTTACAGCATTCAGCAACATTAATTTTAATTTAAAATCCTTATCACATTTTCTTGTATAGTATAGGTAATAAGATGACGAATATGTGTGTATGGCGTAATTAAATGATCAAAACAGAGATTAGATCAAATTTCGAAGGGATGGGATATGATCAAATCGGGTAAGTAATACCAGATATAAGAACTTATCATATAACAGTCACAATATATACGTTCACTTTGTATGAACTTGTTTACGTTCACGAACGAAATGAAATGAATAAAAGATATAATTTCAAAATATCTATTTTTGCAAAGTATGTTATTTAGATATAATAGCAATTGATATAACTATTAAAGCGTATAATATTCATAAAACCTAAAATTCAAAATATATATTATTCAATTAATCTAACATCAAAAAGCACCAAGGCTAGAACGCATGCATGCAAGCAAGCAAGGAAACAAGTAGGTACGCATGCATGCAAGCAAGCATGCAAGCAAGCATGCAAACAAGCATACAAGCACGCATGCATGCAATTAAGCAAGCAAGCAACCATGCATACAAACGAGCATGACTTTTTCAAGGCGCATAAAATAACCTAACACCATGAAAACTAAGGCGGGAGCGAAGCGAAGTCTTCTGAACCTAACAACATTAGAGTCGGTTTTCCGGAAGGTTCGCTCGCTGTCAATTATGAGCAATAACTTTATTGGCTGACGTGCGCCTTGACGAGTTATACTAATATATATTATGTACTTATTATGAGGGTTATACGTTATGTATATTATACAAATTGAAATTAGTCAATTTGAGTGTTAGAGAACAAAACATTATATAATTTCAATATTAAAACAATTAACCGTTAATCCTTAAAAAAAATATTCATTATATCTTGTGAACGTTATTACTATGAAATTATACATATTGTTGTTATATCTCGTGAGACGCGCCCGATCAAATCACGCAGGTGAATTGCAAATCGATGGACGAAAATGGTAAAAATAGAGATGTTATCAAATTCGTAAGGGATTTGATCCAATCTCTTCTTATCATTCTCCTTAGACATTAATACTTACACCTGAAATTTCTTATAGGGGAACGGCAGTATGCCAAGTCGTTTAATCTGTTCACTAAATCAGGACATATCAGAGATTTGTTTAAATTTTAAAATAATTTGAATATTAGGTTCCTTTAGGGGTTTGATTAAATCTCCATTTAGATCATTTCCCTGTGATATATAAGTTAAACGACCCAGTGCTCGACACGTTAGTGCCCAATGGATGACACTTATAACCACCTTTGTCATCATGACATAAGATTGAAAGTGCCATGTATTGGGTTAGTATCGAGCACAGGGACATTTACCTTATTGTAAATAAATCACAAAACCGTGAATCTATTTTCCAATCAAAATCTCAAACAGCTTGAATAGTTGCGTAATTAATAAATCAATCCGTTACAGCTTACATCATTTAGGTACTTATGTGCATATATTAGATATAAGAAAAATACAGGCTGTTTAATACGCGAGTCACATACGAGCGTGTTGTTATAACCGGTGAGATATCACGCCGGGATAGTTGTGAAAACACATTTAACAAAGTATTAAACTTTTAATCGCATTAGCATGGTGCCCGCGCCTCCACGACAAGACCCATGTTGTTCTGAACTGCTAGTTTGACCTACATTTGGTTGCCACCTGCCATGTTTCGCTTGCCTGCAATTTAATGACAGAATACCATTACAAACTAATGTACTGTGCTCGCGAACGAACACGTCTTTATCATATATTGTTGAGCCACTTGCCTAGGCTAGCTGCTCCTATTATTCAATATTGTTGCTAAATCCTGCTTAAGTTTGTTCCATAATTGTGAGTGAAAGCGAAAATAAAATGTTGCTGCTTCCGCATTTTTGCACAACCGAGTGACGTAAGTGATGGATGAACAAACACTGGAGCGGATATATTTCTGTGCCCTCTCGTCACTACAAGACAACTCATTTTACGTCAGCTTGGCCATCCATCACCTACTAGCTTTTATCTTGTTGTGTGGAGGGTCAAAATCAATCCTGGTTTAACTTATGTGTGGGTCACAGTTCCGGTCGGGATTTTGATGAATTGAAATAATTGCTTAACCTTTTTGTTCCTCTTTGCTTAACCGCATAGCCACGCGTCTACGACACAGCGGTCTGGTGTTGAAACACTTAAAAATATATTTTAGATTGGAAAATAGTTTCCGTATTTCCTCTTGTAACGGGATTTTTTACCCTCAACGGGGTGATTTTACGTTACGTAAACATAAACGTAGACGTAAATTTACGTACAGTCAAGGAAATTGGAATTCGTACTTTTTTCGCTCTTGTCACAATGATAATAAGGGTGGTAACACATTCACTGCAAGGAACCCACTATCAGGCGCTCTTCTCGTAGACACGCGACCGATACCACGTGTTTTCCCGTATGTGGAGGAAATTAGGCACTTGTTCCACCGCCGGCGAGCAGCGAGTAGAATTACTATGAGATTACTCGCTACTCGCCGGCGGTGAGACAAATGCCTTACGTAGCGCTTCGAAAGCTTGACAGCGAAAGTGTTGAGAAGGTACACGTACGTGTTTACATTTCTTTAAAAGGGTTGAATAAAAGATGCTAAATTGTCATTAAATAGGCAAGCCAATGGAAATAGTTTTTATTTATTTTATCAGCAAACAATATGCATTGTGTACGATTCGCTCATAAATCGTAACATACTTATGTATAATAAATATAAGCAATAAGCATAATTAAACATTTATAATCACGAATTGTTTACACATAATAATTTAATAATGAATATCTACCCTACATAAGTTCAGAAACCTCATTTGGTATACTCGTACCACGGTACAGCTATATATTATTCTGTGGCACGGCCTGCCCAATAATAGGAAGTCATCAGTCATCACGATCAACAGGCAAAGTCGTTATATCTGCTGAATTTACACAACAATTTTGGTCAGTCGATAAGGAGAATTTCATACATATGTACCTTCCTACCTGTGCAGTGTGTGTTGAACACAATTAATTCAGCTGTAGATAATTCTCGACTCGAGTAGGTATTTGCGGCAGTGGGTATCGAATATAAGTAGGGAATAGATCGCTGGCGTTGGGGGTGAGTTGTGACCTGACTATGACGTTGCAGGCTCGATCGAGGCGCGCGGCACGGCCCCGCTGTTGGAGATGCTGCGCCGGCTCGGCGGCTGGCCGGTGCTCGACGGGCCCTCGTGGAACGAGAACGCCTTCTCTTGGGAGAAGTCCGTCTACAAATTTCGTGCTGCGGGCTATTCCGTCGACTACTTCTTTGACTTCTCCATCGGAGTCGACGTCAAGAACTCCACTAAGAGAATCATCGATGTAAGATTATTAGGTTGTTTAGACATCGTTATCGAATCACTAATTTAATGCGTTTAAAGAAACGAGGTCGGCCGACCATTTTTCGTTATCATACTAAATGTATTTATCTTATAAGCTGCTTATTGCGAATGCATTTATGCTACGCGACTACCATTGTTATTGCGAATGAATGACAATATCACTTCAGGAAGCAGAGTCGGTGTGAGGAAGTTCTGCAATGTTTCTTTAAAGCGATGTAAACAGTCAAAGGAAGTAATAACATTGAGCGCGGATGTTTATCAACAGTTGGACCAGGCGTCGCTGGGGCTCAGCCGCGAGTACCTGAACCGTGGGATGAGCGACAAGCTGGTACAGGCCTACTACGACTACATGGTGGACATAGTCGTGCTGCTCGGCGCGGACCGCGGCCGCGCGCGCTCCGAACTCAACGAGTCGCTGCAGTTTGAAATGAAACTCGCCAATGTAAGCATAACTCCCAGGATCTGCATACGACCCGACGGTTTATTAGCCTCCATTATGGAGGTTGCTAAAACACGAGGATTTACATCGTGCTAAAAATTAAAGATCCGTAAAAAAATAAATTGTTCCATTACGATCTGTAAATAATAAATAATATATACGATCTGTAGGTACAAGGTCCACTCTTAATATGTGACCTAATTCTGTAACACACATCAAACGTCAATTGATTCGCATCTTTTATTCTCCGCTCTTTGATCCCTTATCTTTCTTACCTAATTAGGTATGTTAAATGTCTGAAATTTGTGATGGTTTTCACAATTTTACTTTACAGATATCCCTGCCTCTTGAAAAACGACGTAATGCAACTAGTCTTTACAATCCTATGACTATTGCTGAAATGCAAGAAAAGTTCCCTAAGTAAGTCATCATGTACTATAATACCTACATTATTTCAAACCAATAACATCTGATTCACGTAACAATGATTTTTACTCTTTAGGATCCCATGGCTGCAATATATAAACACTCTTCTGGCGCCCCATACACAAGTCGAATTAGATGAAATCGCTATAGTCAATGTTCCCAAATACTTTTCGGAGCTCGAGGTATGTACCTAAAATCGATTCTAAGCAGCCTGTTTGCTAAACTTACACTTAAAATGTATAAATTGTAAGTGTGTGCGGTGATAACAGACCAAGTATTTAATAAAATTATAATTGCAGATTCTTCTGGAGACTACTTCGAAACGCGTCCAGGCGAATTACGTGATGTGGCGGGTGGCGGGGGCGTCGGTGTCATACCTCACGGAGACTCTGCGGCGCCGGCAGCTAACGTACGTGACGGCGCTCTCGGGCAAGACCGAGCGCGAGAGCCGCTGGAAGGAGTGCGCCGATACTACCAGCGTCAGGTAAACGTAAACTCCTATCTGATTTGGGTAACTTTACCATCTGACTGTGATAATTCACCCTATACGGCAGAGTCAACAAGCAAAGCAATGATACTCGTTGGGCTCCATCCGTTACTCATCAAGTCAGGAATACACAGCGACTTACTATTTAAAATCTGATGCTACGACTAGCATTTCCTCGACTATATTAACCTATACTAAACTATTCGCCCATCATACGACAAAAAAAATAGCAGTGAAATTTTACTGTATAATGGGAAATAGACTAGTTTGGTTTGTTTTTAAATCGAATTAAATCTATACATATATCATAAAAGAAGAAGTCCTGACTGACTGACTGACTCATCAACGGACAGCCTAAACTGCCAATGCTAGAGAGTTGATTTTTGCAGTCTATTAGATTTGTAGCGTAGGCTAGGGATAAGAAAGGATTATTCGAAATTCATCCCCTAAGGGGTAAAACAAGGGATGAAAGTTTGTATGAAAACCCGTATTTGTCGAAGTGAGATGGTTAAAACTTCGTATATAGACTCTCTGTTTAAATACAACAAAACACATTTCAGCGTTTTTCGAAATTACTCTCCTAAAGGGGTTAAAAGCGGGTTTGAATTTTGTACGGGAAATAAATATTTTTTGAAGTGAGAGATTTAAAACTTCGTATGTCGACTCACTGTTAAAATACAACAAAAGTGGTTACAACATTTTTTTAAATTGCTCCCCTAAAGGGGTAAAAAGGAGGTTTCAAATTTGTGTGGGGAGGAAACTTTACTTTTCTTAAAAATCGATGTGGGTGTCATCTTCGAGGTTCCTCAGGGTGCCAATTACGATCATGACATGCATTTTCCAATCCAAGATGGCAGACATTTATTTTTCTTAAAAATCGATATGGGTATTATCGTCGAGGTTCCTCGGGGTGCCGATTACGAAAATGACATCCATTTTGAAATCCAAGATGGCAACATTTATTTTTCTTTTAAATCGATATGAGTGTCATCTTTTTGGTTTCACGGGGAACCGAGTACAAAAATAACATCCATCCATACATATATACATACGCAAGTACATAGAAAGCACACGGGTCAAACTGAGAATCTCCATTTTTGTAGACGGTTAATAATTAAAATTAGTACGTGGGCGAAGCGGCGGGAAAATGCTAGTATTGAGATATTTTTTTTCTACTCCTGTACTTTTTTTCGCGACTTAAGCAATCATGAACTTTAATAAAAATACATACTTTTTCTACTCCTGTACTTTTTTTGCGAATTAAGCAATCATGAACTCTAATATAAATACATAAGTACTTTATTTATTCTGTAAAAAGTCTATCTAGTCTATTGTCCAAAAACACACTCCTTACCCTACTTTAATGAAAAATTAAAGCAGAGTTGGGGGCCACAGACTACTACAATTACTATGTTTAGTAGTCATTATTTGGTGCGTTCAAGTGAAACCTTGCTGCTGACTTAATGCAACTTTGCTACAATTTTTATGTATTAATTAATGCATAATATACTATTTATTAATATAAATACATACATTTATCATCTTTTTTGTGTTGTTTAACAAGTTTTATCTATTTTCGGATATATTTATGAAAACGAAACAGTTAAGATTCGATCCGGATTTGAGTTCAGTTTAGGTCGGATGCCAAGTCTAGCAAATTAAAAAAAAACAAACCATAAACAAAGTGTCATATTTTTGATTTCCCGCCATATTCCTAATTGAAAACGAAAACATTCAAACTGATAACTGATTATATTACTTAAATCAATCGATTTTTTTGTGTTCATGAAGAAAATGTGCAGGTTGTTTGTTTGTTTAATGATTCTTTTAAAAATCCACGAAGAAGTTATATAGCATTCCTGATGAAATTGCGTAGGTAAGTTGCACAATTACTAAGGGAAAAAATGGAGCATGAAAATTATGATAAATACTTACTTTTTATTTGAAATGAGTCGTAGAACAAGTATTGTATGCAACAGTGTATAAATGGTATAAAAAGGCTCGTGGTGTCTTTACTTGCGATGTTCGCCAAGGCTCACATTGCAACCCACACCACTCGCCTTCTTACCCTTCTTATACACCAGTTGCATAATATACTATAAGTAAGGTCTTTGGCCGGCGACAGGATTAACAGGGTATGATAAGATCTCTAGTACTAGGTACTTACTTACTACAATATGTTTGTAATTTATACAAAATACCAACCATTTTAGACAACAAATAAGATGTATGATTATAAATACTAATTTACTGAAAGTGTTACGCGGGATACTTACTTACCAAATACTTGTATGACTTGAAAAATAGAATTAGGCATAGGCGTATGGCAGGCGAGGTAAAAATTTTACTTTTCCTTAAAAACTTGTATTATGAATATATAGAAGGGATTATGGACATAAATAACTAATTTCCAATTGGAAGGCCACAGTTACGCAAATACGCACAGGCGGCATGCAGCGCGGCACGCCCCACGGGCTTGTTGAAATAAACGCGACGGATTTCCACGTGACCACTCCCCCAGTGATGAAAAAAAAAAACGAAATTTAGTTTTTTACCTATAGAACACCTATAAGAATCATGGTATATAACGCAACATAGGAAATTTCTCAAGATATATGTGCATATACAACATTTGCAACTACTTACCTAAAGCCCTACCCTTGTGGCCCGACACGCACTTGTACGGTTTTTATGTAAATTAATGGTTTTGTTTCAGTATGTCCATTGCCGTGGGTGCTCTGTATATCCGAAAATATTTCAATGAAAATTCAAAAGCCAACGCTCTGGAAATGGTAAATGATATAAGGTGAGTTTGTACACTCCATAGATTGCGTATTTATTTTCGTATCTTTGTAGATCGAACGGTTAAAAGCCAGGAGATTTAAACTGAATAAAACAATATAATATATTTACTTGCTACTCATTTGCATTACAAATATTACAATTTATACGAATTCATAGGACAAGAAAGGTGCATTCATGAAATGAATATTTTTTCATTAAAATACATCAATGGTGTTGGAAAGCAAAAAACGAGCAATGTAAACAGGTATTGTAGCACAACGAAGTTTTGTTTTTTGTCGTTTCTGTCGTTCGGCATACGAGTTTTTTCTTGAGCCTGACTGTGGCTTTATTGGTTGGTTGGGCCCAATAAAGCGACAGGAGTGCGCGATTCGAGCGGTATATTACGAGTAATAATCCAAAGAAAAGACAAAACTCATTTTCAATAAAGACACGTCATTTTATACAACGACGGTGGTACACTACCTTACGACCTTCGTGCTGGTAAGCAGACACTATAGCTTCAAGAAGAATAACAGACTATTACCGTTCCTAGTTCCACTGAATCGGGCCTAAATGTGTCGTTCACATATTAATTGCCACTCCTGGTAGCGGCCCGGGCCCGCCCGGGAGTAACAATTAATACGTATGTATAAACCGTTTCGTAAAAGATAGATAGTTAACATGACTCACGAAAGTTTAAAGTCATGAAATCTAGTTGAATGAGTTGGCACTTGAAGTTTAGTGACGTCACGCTTGATACAGGCAACAGTTCCGCAAGACGCTCGAGGAGGTGGAATGGATGGACGAGCAGACCAGACGTGCCGCACTCGACAAGGCCGACGCCATGGCCTCGCACATCGCCTACCCCAGCGAGATGCTCGACGACGACAGGCTTGTACAGTTCTACAGCGGAGTAAGCACTACTAACTCATTCAATCAGTTTTTTTCCTTCAACAGTGATTTAATCCGTCGCAAGGTCGGAAGCGTATCGATAACTCAAAGAACTGGCGTTAAGTAGAACTTAAATAATAATAATAATAATAATAAGGTCGGAAGCACCTGATCCGTTAGTAAAGATATATAATTAACATGCACCACTAAGTAGTATGGGTACGACGTTCCGTCATCATCATCATCATCAGCCTGTGTCCGTCCTCTACTGAACATACACCTCTCCCACGGCACGCCACAGAGCTCGGCCTTCAGCTCTTCTCCTCCGATCCCTACCCACTGCCTTACGAATATCCCTAACTAAATACAGTTAAACTATTTGGTAGGTAGATAATAAATAAATAAATAAATATTTGTGGACAATCTTACACAAATCTTTTTTTTTTTGAACTTGACTGTGGCTTTATAGGCCGGGCCCAATAAAGCGATAGGAGTGCGCGGTTGGAGAGTAGCCTGGGGAAAATCCAGGGGAAAACCTCCGGCATGACCACGCGTGTCTTACACAAATCGACCTAGTCCCAAACTAAGCAAAGCTTGTACTATGCTGCTAAGGCGGTCGTCAAGATAGATATGCTAAATATAACGATGAATATTATTTATGAAATTCTATGTGAATATAAATGAAAATAAAATATTATTCTGCAAGTGGGCCTCAATGGGTTTTTTACATGTCAGAGGTTACAATACAATTAATTACCTACCTACGTATAATCTCATTACTTACTTAATTAAAAGTGGAAAAGTACGTTAACGTGATACATAATATTTTGGCAAATTGCGACATCTCTTGTTGCGTGTCGTCGTGTCATGTCATGACCCTCATCACGGCCAGCCACATCATGTTAACAGTTACCGCGACATTTTATTGTTAGGTATCTAGTAGCTTTACAAATTTCATAACATACACTGGGTGATTCTTATTCTTACGTTTATTTGTGTGCTTTGAAAGAATCGCTTATGTGTATCTAGAAAATCAAACAACTATTTATTATTTTACAAATACAATTTAGCAGTAAAATTACCAGAATATAACTCACAAACTAGCTTTGATCTCGGAAACAATAAGTTACCTACAATTAAATCTGGAATGTACGAGAGGTCCATATTGTGTTATACTTAGACAATAGCGTAACAATTGTAGTTACGACTTATTAACCCTTTAATTCGCAATGTTGTTTAGAAACAACATCCATATTTGAAAAAATCCTGAGTCCTTGTTTTTATGTTTATCATCACGGCGCTTATATTATTCAAATTCCTGTATTTTTGTGTACTGGAAATTGGCCAGGTTAATGCTCCGGTGCATTTTAGTTAATAGTTGTCGGCAAGATGGCAAAGAGTCAACGCGGACCGGCAAGAGGCCACGTAAGAAAAAAATGTTTAAAAATACTTATGCTTATCTTTAATGTCTTTCGTTGATTGAAACATGTTTTGGAATGGTTAAATTATATGTTGCACTACGTCATAACTCACATTATACCAATACTGAGAAAAAATAAGACTGCAAATATGAATGTTGTTTCTAATCTACATTGCGAAGCACTGAGCAATTGGTTTACACGTCCCTATGTTGTTTTAAACTAACATTGCGCTTTTCTCTGACATAATCTTTTTTTTCTAATTTTTTTGAATTTTAACTGTTAATGCTCGTTTTTTAACTTTATCCTATTTACTACACACATTGTAATTAATGCTATTTCTTCCCGTTTTTTGTTCTTATCCTCGTAACGCCCGTTATAAAAAAAAAAAAATTGAATCGAACAGATTTGAGATCGCCAAAATGACCAGAGGAGCCAGCAAGCACGTCGTGTGTAACTGAAACCAATTGGCTGTTGTCAAATGGACCATTAATAAGTTTGTTACGTTAGCCAGCTCGTTTGTAGATTCACACCCCGTGGAATCGATCAGGCTTTACTGAAAAGAGGCCAACGTAAAAGTAAATGTTGACTATCCCCAGACTGTCAAGCAATATAATATCAATATGGGCGGTGTGAACCTCGCCGACATGTTTGTGGCGTTGTATCGGTCAAATTTGAAGACTCGAAGGTGGGACATGGCTATTTTTACACAAATGTTGGATATTTGTCTAAATAATGCCTGGTTAATGGAGCTTCATCATTTCAGCCGAAAGACGTCCACTGCTGAACATAGGCCTCCCCCAAGGCTCGCCATTTAGACTGGTCCTGTGCCGTTCGTTTCCACCGGATTCCCGCGACCTTCACCTCCACCTTGTCGGAGGCCTACCGACAGCGTCTTCCGGTGCGTGGACGCCACTCAAGCAGTTTCTGGCCCCATCGACCGTCAGTCCTGCGAGCAATGTGCCCTGCCCACTGCCACTTAAGTCTCGCAATTTTGAAGGCTATGTCGGTGACCCCAGTTCTGCTACGGATAGCTTCATTCCTGATTCTATTACGCAGAGAAACCCCGAGCATAGCTCTTTCCATTGCTCTTTGGGTGACCTTGAGCTTTCTTATGAGGCCCATCGTTAGCGCCCATGTCTTGGATCCATATGTCATCACTGGCAACACACACTGGTCAAAGACTTTTGACTTGAGGCACTGCGGTAAATTGGACGAGAATACACTGCGAAGCTTCCCGAACGCTGCCCAGCCGAGTCGGATTCGACGAGTGATCTCTTTCTCGAAGTTGGACCTACCTAACTGGACTGTTTGTCTCAGGTATACGTACTCGTCAACAACTTCGAGCGCAGAGCCGCCGATTATTACGGGAGTTGGTACAACATGGGCATTAGACATGACCTTCGTCTTGTCCATGTTCATTTTCAGACCAACTCGATCGGAAACTCTGCTGAGATCAACGAGCATTGTACTGAGGTCCTCCATGGTCTCAGCCATGACTACAATGTCGTCAGCAAATCGAAGGTGAGTGATGTACTCGCCATTTACGTTGATGCCTCGTCCTTCCCAGTCCAGAAATTTGAAAGCATCCTCCAGTGCAGCGGTGAAGAGCTTCGGAGAGATTACATCTCCTTGTCTGACTCCCCGCTGCAGTGGAACAGGCTTTGTTTCCTGGTCCTGTAGTCGGACGGACATGGTGGCGTTTTCGTACAGGCACTTCAGGACTTCGATATACCGGTAGTCAACTTGGCACCTCTAATGGAGCTTAACCACCGATAAAAAACAGTTGCCGTTAAAAAAATCCGGAATGCATATTGCTGCCGAACTCCTTAAAAAATACAAAAGCCAATCAACCAACACCTTGCGAATAACAAAGCATAGGCAACTAAGCTCCTGCAGCCCCAAGACCCTCGGATGGCATTCGATTTGACAATCTTGGCCATTTGCCAGTGTTTGTCGCAGCACAAGGAAGGTGTAAACACTGCGAACGTGGTTTTACCAAGACGCAGTGTGTCAAATACCAACTTCGCTCGTGTTACACTTAAAAGAAAAACAGTTTTTATGATTTTCATCTTCACAATTAAATAAATTATCTTTTAAATTACTTTTATTTTTATTTCCTGGGCCCTGCACAGTGTAGTCCATAAACTACATAGCTGAATATAAGTCTCATTCTGAGTATTGGGCAATGTTGTATGTAGCCTACATATTATATTTTCAGACCTGAACCTGAAAGATTTTTTTTATTATTTTTGTGGGCTCAGAAATACCTCCATTAACCTAGTTTTTAACAATAAAATACTAAATTCAAGAAAAAAAAAATTGGGCATTAAAGGGAGCGCGTCCCTTTTTTCAAAATAGGTAATGAAATAATTTTGGCGCGAACACCACTCAGTCATTTGCAAAACTAACAAAAGATAGAGTTGCCGTTCTAAAAAAAAACTTTAAAAGGGCTGCCAACATCAAAGAATTATTAAGACGGGAGCTGAAGTAAAGCGAAGCTCCCGTCATAATCTTCGAGGTTATTTTTTTTATAAAAGCCCAGAATGACCTGTTGGGGAAAAATCAACTCTAATGCGAATAGGTTAGCAGTAAATTACAATTTAAAAAGCAAAATAAAATATTATAAGGTTTCTAAAAGCAATTTTTGATTTAAGAATCGGTTAGCGTGATATTAAGCTTTGAAGTGATAATTTTTGCTATGGTCAAGTGTCCCCCCCCCTGCCAGCTAAACGGTGGCTACTAGGCATGTGAAAAAAATCATGGTAGTAGTATATACGATGAATTTAAAAGGAAAACTATCACAGCTAAGTAGACATTACTGTAAAGGGCAAAAATATGTATACAACACAACATCTCAAAAAAGTACATCATCAGTACTAAGATCAGTAAAAACCCTTCTACGGGTCCGTAATTTCGCATATGACCGGTGACGTTATGGACGGGCAACTACGGAACCCTACACGCACTTGGCCGGTTTTTTTTAATTAAGAGGAACGTGCACCTACAACTATCGACACAGCAAACTTTCACATTTATACCTACTTAATACTTATTATTAAGATTACGAGTAGGCTTATGATCAGAAATAGGCTATTTTTTTTTTTTTAGACCACACTTACTATATTTATTTATTTATTTATTTACAAATATGAGTTATCAACATAACAGCTTACGCCATGGCGTTGATAGTCTAAAAGTTATCTTAATCTATTTACATAGAGGACATACAATATAGCAAGGCAAAAAATAACAAAACAGATGAAGTTTCATTAGAAATAATTTTCACAACACTGTAAAAAGGTGGAGCGAAGGCTGTTCCATTTATGGGCAAACAGGTCGCAATCCGGTGCATAGGAAAGACATTGATTAAGTAGCGCCTGCGCTCTAACAACCGGTGAGTGCTCGTGCGCCGCCGTGCGAGTCGCCTCCTCCGCCAGGAGGCGGTGGCTGCGGGCACGTAGGTACTTGTCCGGTACATACAGGCAACATGTTCTTGTGACCAAATCGGAACAATCTGACTCACCTCTGATAATCTGACAGGCAGAAGTCAAGAGCTCGAAACCGCGTCTAACCTCTAAGGAATTGGAGCCCAACATTCCGAGTAAGAATTTGGTTGGGTATAAGAAGGGGTAATATCCGTACTTTTTCTTGTAAAGAAAGCGGAGGAATGCTTTCTGTACTTTTTCTAAAAGGAGAATGAAGGATTTCTCGTGCGGGTTCCAAATAATAGATGCCGATTCAATTTTGCTTCTGACCAGTGATGTGTATAACAACTGAACTACTTGGGGATCACGAAAATCTTTTGCGTTTCGTATGATAAAACCCAGCCTCTTATAGCAGTCTTTTGCTAGAGATATTATGTGTTGGTTAAAAGAAAGTTTGGGATCATAAATAATACCTAGATCTTTAACTGAATTTACGCGCGCTATGGATTCACTGTCTAAAAAATACGTATTGTACAGAGGAGAGAGACTGCGGGTAAATGATATAGTGCTGCATTTGGAAGAATTGAAGATTAATTTGTTAGCTAAATACCGCATCGACATCCGCCTGCAATAGTTTACAGTCCGCAACATCATTAACACGCCGTATAAGCTTAAGATCGTCTGCGTAAAGCAAACAATGAGAGTGATGAACTACTTTTTCGAGATCATTAATCATTAAAATGAAAAATAAAGGGCGCAGGATGGAACCTTGACTTACCCCAGAGCGAGTATGATAGGGTGGGGAAACGTAGCAACCGTGACGCACGAACTGTTGTCGATCTTTGAGGTAGTCAGCGACAAGCCGGAGGAGTTTCGGAGTGAAGCCAATAGCAGTCAGTTTGTCTAGGAGAATGTCATTATCAACACGGTCGAATGCCTTTTGGAAATCGAAATAAATAACATCAACTTGAGAGCCCTGATCTAAATAACGCGATATTATGTCTGTTGAGGATAATAAATTTGTGTTCACTGACCGACGCGCACGAAAGCCATGCTGGCAATCGCTAAGATACGGAGTTATTTGGGCAGAGATTTTACGGTGTAAAATAGACTCTAAGACTTTGGAAAAACTGGAGAGAATTGCAATAGGGCGGTAGTTTTCGGCTTTTGATGAATCTCTGGATTTCGGGATAGGCTTAACGCGTGACATTTTCCACTGGGTTGGGTATTTACTACTGGATAAAATCAGTTTAAATATGTAATGTATAGGACGGGCTAGAAATTGCTTACCGGCTTTAATGATATACGGAGGCACGTTATCAGGACCAACAGCACTTCTTGGTTTAAGTTTGTTAATTGCAGCTTCAATATCTTCCAAAGATATGTCATTAACACCAATTATATTAGCGGTCTGAGAGATGTCATTCTTCAAGGATAAATCTGAATCTAATAAAGGGATATCTGGTAGAAACACACTGGAGAAAAAATCAGCTAAAGCCGACGCGGCATCAGCACCTGTATGTTCTTCTCCTCTGTACGAAATAGTAGCTTCAAATCCTCCTTTAGATCTTAAACTATTGATATGATTCCAAAATTCCTGAGGGTTAGCTCTAATGTTCTGTTCAACAAACCTGGTGTGATCATCATATGCTTTCATTATGAGTACTTTAACGTGAGTCCTTAATTGACTAAAAAATTCATAGACTTTTTCATAGACTAATAGGTAAATCCTAGTATGGATTCTATTCTATAGCAAGGATAGAAAAAGTATGCCTTGTAGCTTGATTATACCAGTATCGAAGGTCAAATGTCGGAATTGGGTGAACTGTCCAGTATTTCGCACTGGTACACGACTACACGTAAACAGTCCGTGCTGTGCTGCGTTCTGGCCTCGCTCCTCGACCTATATCTAAGTCGGCCTTAACTACTTTCGGACAACGACGCCGCAGTACTAACACTCCGCTAAAAAATCTAAATCTAAATCTCCGATAAAGAACTATAAGAAGAGAACAAACCACAGAAAAAAAAAATTAGTTTTCAAAAATGGATTCTACAATAAAATTATATATAAGTAATAATCAAATCTGTCTTCTAAAATCTTCAACATCTTTTTTACTGCGCACTGCTAAGTTTTAGAATTATCACTGTATTTCCCAGTTCATATAACCTAGACCTTTTTAAGTCACGAGTGAATAGGCATCTTCTGGGTGAGCTCGCTTCACCATCGGCCTCATTTTGCCCCCTGGCTAGAGCGGCTAGATGGTGGCCAAAGGTAATCCAATTTTTAATCGACAATCGGGATTGTTGTTCATGTTGTGTTCAACTGGCAGTTGGAGATGTCGTCTGACAAGCTGATGGAGTCGGTGCTCAACCTGACGCTGTTCGGCACGGAGTACCTGTTCGGCAAGCTGCGGGAGCCCGTCAACAAGACCGACTGGGTCACCCACGGCCGCCCTGCCATCGTCAACGCTTTCTACTCTTCCATAGAGAACAGCATCCGTAAGTTGACGGCGCAGTTGGAGATGGTTTACATTATTGTTGTTAGAGCGCAAGCGCTACTTAATAAATATAATTCTTATGCACCAGATTGTGATGTTTTTGCCCATAAATGGAGTAGACCTTGCGCCACCCTATTAAAAATTTGTGAAAATAACTTCTACTTAATTGTCATTTCAGATTGTAATTTGTTTATGTGCTTTGCTGTAATTATGTCTACTTCAGCTATATGTTAGATTAAATTAATTTAAGTTTATCAAGGTAATTTTATTTGTAACTAAAAAAATAAGTTATTATTTTCTGCCTGCATCAAGCTTGGTGGAATAACAATATTTGTGGATAATCTAAGGAAAGAAACTGCGTTCACTAATTGTATTGTCTTTCTTAGAATTCCCGGCCGGTATTCTGCAAGGAGCTTTCTTCTCGGCCAAGCGCCCCGCCTACATGAACTACGGCGCCATAGGATTCGTTATCGGCCACGAGATCACGCACGGCTTCGACGATCAGGTACCCTCAAAAACTTTAGAGCCATAGTGGTTATTTGAACCTACTTATTGATCACAGTGATCACAATCAGCTGTGAAGATCCTTTTTTAGTTGCCATGCGATTGCATTTTGACTTTAAAATATCTAGATTTAACTTTTATTAGGTATAGTTACTTAAATCAATAATTTCAAGTGTAAACTTCTAATTTCATAATACATCATGTTTCTATGTTAAGTATTTTAACTACCTCGCGTTTTGGTGTACAACTGTTAACTTACGTGCGAATAAATCAGTAATAATATTATTGCAAGGAATGTTGCATTGCATGACCTTTTTCATGCAACTAGTTTCGCTGTGGAAACAAGGTGCGAAATCGCTAAACTATTAGAGTCGCGAAACGAAAGCCCCTGCCTAGATAGCATGATTGCGATTAAATCGGACATGGCATTCGTTCCTTACTAACAAATATGTAGGTGTGAGAGAGACGAATGCTGTATGCGATACATAAACGTGAGCTTGCTAGCTACACATGGTTTGCCGTTAGAAGTCACTTTTTACACATGGCAGCACCCATATAACGTAAACTTGCACGTTTCATAGAACCAAAAAATAAAATATTTACGAAATTTTAAGTTTATAAACTTTTTGTAAATCACACACGATAGGCAAACGTTACTTTCTGCGTCTTATTTTTCTTGCAGTAACCAGTATAAGTACCATGGTTAAAAATTGCGAGTGAATCGGTATTCGATCTATTTGAAAATAGCTTCAGTCAGGTTAAAAAAAAGGATGATTTGTAGTCACAGCTTCGCAGTGTTTCGATGCTGACAGAATACTTTAGTCTCTACTAAAATAGATTTGACTTGCAAAGTTATAGAAATTAATTTAAACATACGCCTGAAACTAGAATCCTAATGTAAAATCGGCAAAAGTTTTACTCGATGCAAATGAAGTCTGGACACGACAAAACATCGACGGATGTATAATATCATGGGCTTGATTACCAGGGACGGCAATTCGACAAGAATGGCAACTTAATCGACTGGTGGCAGGAATCGACCAAACAGGAATATCTGGAGAAAGCCAAGTGCATCATCGACCAGTATTCGAACTACACTGTCAAGGAAGTCGGCATGAAGGTATCAGTCACAGTCACTTTATCATTTTACTTAATAACATGTTCTTATCTTTAAAATGTGCCTTAATTACCTAACCTAACATTTTGTAGCTTAATGGCGTTAATACTCAAGGAGAGAACATCGCTGACAATGGAGGAATCAAGGAGGCTTACTATGCATACCAAGCTTGGACTCACCGCCACGGCGAGGAACAACGCTTGCCAGGCCTCGAGAAATACACCCCGAGACAGGTAACTTTATCATCACATCAATCAATATCAAACCCTCGCGAACCCATTCGTTTTTTTTATTTTATGTAGTATGAGTTTTTGTTACCAACCTGTTTTTGAAACGTGAGTGTGTAAGCACGTAAGCAGCCATGTCTCTGAATGTTTGCAGCTTTTTTGGCTGAGCGCGGCTAACACGTGGTGCGCGGTGTACCGCAACGAGGCGATCAAGGTGCGCATCACTACTGGGTTCCACGCGCCCGGCCGGTTCCGCGTCATCGGCCCCATGTCCAACATGGAGGAGTTCGCCGAAGACTACAACTGCCCCATCGGCACTCCCATGAACCCGGCCAAGAAATGCAAAGTTTGGTAGTCCTCGCAGGAGCTCAGGTGGTTGAATAGACATTGGGCTGACCAGTCCCTCAAATTCGAACACATACGTGAATCCTTATACCACTTTAATACCCCACCTCAAAGCTAAACGAATATTCCACTTGCTGATTTTTAAACACAAACAGTGGTCATTGTTCACAAAATTTTCTTCGCAGTACACTGCACCTGATAATCCACGTATTTTCTAGATTTTGCCGGACGGTCCTTGTGCAAATCAACGCACTAATAGCTCGATGCCCGAGGTAGACTCATTGTGCGAAAGGTAGTAAGTAGTGTGGTATGTTTGTCAAATTTAGATGGAGACCTGAGTATTCAATTATATAGTTAAACGTTTGTAAATATATCGATGTCTGATGAGTTTTAATCAAATTGATTATTTAATATAGGATCAAATCAAATGTCACACTGAGCAAGAAGTCGTCAATCGACGGGTACCTATGTGTATATTTAAGTCTTCTTCTACTTCTTCTTTGTCCTGGCTTTAATCCCATTTCATTTGGGGTCAGCCCTCCTCGTACGTTTACGCCAGAACATTCTGTTTTGTGTTGTCACTTCGTCCACTTCTAGAGCCTTAAGGTCTTTTTGGATTGTGCTCTTCCAGGTGATAGCTGGTCGTCCACGGCTTCTCTTCCCCTCCTCTATTGCCATCACAGCCCTGGTTATATGGTCCTCGTTGCGCCTCATTACATGTCCGTACCACCTCAGCCGATTCTCTCTTAATTTGTCTTGGATTTTTGCAACTTTAAAGGTTCCTCGAATGTATTCGTTGCGAATTTTATCCAATCTCGTCACTCCTCCAGCCCAACGCAGCATTTTCATCTCTGTGACGTGCAACTTGTGTTCGTCTGCCTTTTTCGTTGCCCAGCATTCCGATCCATAGGTAAGAGCAGGCCGGACTGCCTGTTTGTATATTCGGCCTTTAATTGTAATGGACATTTTTGCGTCACAGTGCTCCTGATAGTGACCTCCATTTTAGCCAGGCGGTTGTAATTCTATGCTGTATGTCTCTTTCGGTGCCAAGCTTCGAAGCGACAATTGAACCAAGATACTTAAATTGCTGAACTTTATTTAGAGAAGTACCTTCAATATTAACTGGTGGATAGTCGTTAGCACTATTATTTCCCGACAGGTCGCACATCCTGTATTCGGTCTTATCTCTGTTCACCCGGAGTCCACTGGTCTCCAAAGCCCGTTGCCACGCATTAAGTTGTTCCTGCAATTCTGTAAAGCTTTCGGCGATGAGAACTATGTCATCAGCGTATAGCAGTGACCAAGGCGCGGGTCGCTGTAGATGTTCCGTGATGTAATTAATTACTATGTTGAATAGCAGCGGGCTTATTGTGGATCCCTGATGAACTCCGACCTTTACCTCGAATTCATCAGTTTGACTTGAAGAACTACTAACCCGTGTGGTTATCCTGTTATATAGATCTTTGATTTGAGCGATGTAGTGCTCTGGGACTAATTGTGACCTTAAAGCTTGCCATATCAGATCCCTTGGGACGCGGTCGAAGGCCTTCTCAAGATCGATAAATACCAGGTGTAAGTCTTTTTTCAGTGATCTATATTTTTCTATAAGGATCTTTACGCTGTGTATAGCATCTATCGTTCCTATTCCGCTCGTAAAGCCGCATTGGTTAGGGGTTATGTTCAGTCTATTTGCAAGGATAACTTCCCAGATTTTCAACGTATGTGATGTTAATTTAATGACTCGGTAGTTCCCACATACCGCCACATCCCCCTTGTTTTTGTAGAAAGGAACTAAGTGGCTGACTCTCCACCTGTCCGGGATCCGCCCAGTGATCAGAATGTCCTTAAAAAGGCTCGTAAGCCAGGTATGTTTATATGTATATTTAAGTAAGTAGAATATTTTTTTCACCTTACTAGCTCGGAAAGCCCTTTTTTATTCTTTAAAAACAGACAGCAAAACTGCATTTTATCCACAAGAGTGCAAAGAATATTTGAAATCCGAAAGTGCTATTTGTAACTTTTTTAAACATA
Organism: Epiblema foenella; assembly: GCA_963556455.1. Classification (NCBI taxonomy): domain Eukaryota; kingdom Metazoa; phylum Arthropoda; class Insecta; order Lepidoptera; family Tortricidae; genus Epiblema; species Epiblema foenella. The sequence continues at coordinate 35,740,139 of OY747095.1, read as the reverse complement.
ATAACATGTAAAGGCCAGTCCAGACAGTCCAGCAACAATAATTTATATTGTGCTGTTGTGTTAAAAAAACTAGTACCTACGCCAAATCTCGGGATTAGGTAGTGGACCCCGGGCATCCGACTATTATTATTAGGATGCAAATGTACTGGAATAACGCCAGGACGAGGAGAAAAAACAAAAAAAAATCGATTTGTGTTATACACGGCTGCAAAGTTATTTTACGTCTCGTATGTTGTAACACTCCCTACGCTCAGGATTCTATTTTTGAACCACTCGCTTCGCTCAGGATTCTATTTTCGAACCACTCATTTCACTCGTGGTTCAACCATAGAATCCATTCTCTAGCTCATAGTTCAAACGTAGAATCCATTCGCTAGCTCGTGTTTTAATTCCACACTCGCGGTTAAAATACATCTTTGCACCCTTGTAACAAATAACTATAAAATGTTCACTTCTTCCTTATCCCTAGAAGTTACAGACGACTCATGCCCACGCATATTCTCATATCAACTATTTCTCATAATATATATATATATATATATACATATATATTTTCCTTCAGTTTAAGTTTACAGATATACATTTTAGTTATACATTTCAATGGCTTATATAAGGTATCTGGTATAACGAATCCCTGAGCCTTAAACTAGGAGTAAACCTGTATTTTAGGGAGCATCTCATGCCTTATAGTGCTGGGACAGGGAAGCTGTTAAGATTTATATTTCAGTGAATTGTTAAATTTGGTGTAACTTTGGTGTTACTGCCTATAAATAATTTAAACTGTAATCGCAAGAACAAATTTTAATTTTTCTAGTAGGTACTTATAACAACGACTCATGAAGCTGGAAACAGGGAAGCTGTTAAGATTTATATTTCAGTGAATTGTTAAATTTCATGTAGTAGGTACAGTCGGGGAATCTGAATATTTGGTACTATTGGACTCTATTTTTACTTTAAGTCATAGTCCAAAGAGCCAAACGTTCGAATTCCCCGACTGGACCCTATCAATAATAGAAACTGAAATCGCAAGGACAAGATTGATTTCTGTAGTATAATTCATTGTTGTCTAATAATTTATATAGATGTTTGTCGACCGAAGATAGTCGAATAAGCATACATACATAAGCAAACTCGTAGTAACTATAACATTGGTTTTTATTTATGTTTTATTTGTGTATGTATAGAATCTCGCTCCTAGACAATGGTAAGAAAATGAACACTGATAATTTAATTCTTAGAGTAAGTACTTAGATATATTACACTTTTGGATACAAACGTATTGTTGTGAGTCTAAACACAAATAAAAGATCATTTTTATCAGGTTGTTTTATTTTCCTTTTAGCTGTTTGGGCCATGGTCTAAGAAAACAAGGTTCGACAAACCGGATAATGACACCACATGTACGTCACTGTCGACGACACGCACACTTGCGTCCGCATACCGTCGATAGGCTGATGACGTAGCTTGTGTCACACACACTACTAACCGATGTACCGGATTGCCATACTTGTCGCAGTATTATTGTGCCGTGGTTTGGGCCATATCTAAATTAAGCCATTCACGTCATGAGGTAGCGTGGCCGAGCGGTCTAAGGCGCTGGTTTAAGGCACCAGTCTCTTCGGAGGCGTGGGTTCGAATCCCACCGCTGCCATTTTTTTTGGTATTCAAGTAGTTCTCCCGTTCGGCTAACAGGGCGTAAGTATTGGTACAAAAGACAGAATACAATGACAACCCGTATTTAAAGATTCGTTTATTTGTTCATAAACAATACATGCCGGTTAGCTTACTATAACAAGCAGACTGGAATACTGAACGCATGCGGTATAGTTGAACTCAAATATTGGAGGTACAATTCAGTACAAATATACGCAACTCTAAAGCAGACACACAGAAGCGACTGTTCTAAATAACACTGGACTGATATCGCTGCAATATATATTTTCATCTCACTCGCTCGTAAAAGTGTATGCCCGCAGGCATACTGAAGGACAATAATCTAATTTAATTCCCGGGACTAGTATCCCCAACGGGAGTACAGATTTGTTATAAAATATGCCGATCACATGTAGGATGAATATCATTCCACTTCGAGACTTCTACAAACAGTATACCTAAAAACGTTTACACTATAATTTAACTGATTTATTTTTGTAGGTCATAACTGTTTCGTTATGTTCAAGTCTCTAAACACATTTTTTATCATTTTCTGTGGAAGTACTGGAAGTCAATCTATTGAATCTATTATTGCGGAGTTGACAAATGAATAGTCATTCTTTTAGTAGTATTTATTTCCCGCAAATGTGATGAAAACCATTTTGTGTATCAGTAGGAAGTAAGGAGATTATAAAAATTCAGACATTCGGTTCTTACTACCCTTAATGCGCGATGTACTATTCTATACGCTACCGTAGTTACTCATAATATTTTCAAATTATTCCTCAACACTATTTACTAGAATAACATTACTCCAAGTATCTGTTCTGTATTTAGTACATTGGTGAATAAAAATATATCACAAGAGGATATTTTGATTATCACATCTACTTACACTTAAGACGGCGCTGTCGGCGCCCTAAAGGGAAATCTAAGGAAAACATTTTCAATCATCAGAATCACTGCGTATAGGTAATTCGATTTATTTACAACCTAGGTATTACTACGACGTACTTACTGCCCTTTACTGCCAAGCGTAAAAGGGGTCCCGCGCAATTTTAAACTCTGTCATAAATTTATAAGGTGCCGTTTACTCTGTCACTTTATCTGGTCCATCAGGCGATGGATAAAGTGACGAACGAAAGGGTTAATTGTATAATGTTGGGATGTATATTTACAAGTCATTTTGTTTTTTTGGATGAATATAATTAATATCAAGTAAGCTGCATTGCATCCTCGAAGGAAATCTGTATAAGCTCTTTGTCCATTTCTAATATTAAGAGGGATTCCTTTTAAGAACAGAGATGGAAGTTCTCGAGTATTTCAGTACGCAATTTATATATTCTATACTAATGTGAATATTCGTAGTATTTTAGAGTGCGTAATTTATAATATGTAGATTTAATTTGACATGGTACACGTGATTGTATCGCAACCAGAGTAAAGATTAATTATCCAATAATCACACAGGTCAGGTACGGATAAAATTAACGGTAGTAAATTAAGTCCTTAACCTTATTTCCGTTATTTTTACCGGCACACGTTTTATAAAATATATAAATATTGACAACTGTTATGATACCATAGTACCGTCGCAAATGATACTTGATAGGTATTGACAATCACTGCCGGAAATTTTGTTTCTAAGGGACATGGCCTGGCAGCGAATGTGTTAAATGAAAAATGCTACCATATTTTCACTAAGCGGCAGACCTAATTCTTTATGGTTCTATCATTGACAAACGTTGATCGTTTCAACCTTGGTGAAAAAATTATGAGTATTGTGGTATACTATAAGTAAATTACATGTATTATTATTTCTTGACGTCGTGTGACAGATTAATTCTATTATATGTAAACAAAGCAAAAACAGCAACAATTCTTATTAACATTAAACGTCAGAAGACAGTCTAAAACCGTGTCGCCTCCGTCGGTAACATTCAGCAGTAGGGTTTTACCGAAAAGATACTTATGAATCGTTATAAAACGCAATCACGTTCAGTAGATCAAATTTTCGTGAATAAGATTCCGTTGTCCTTTTTTCTTATATGGTGGGCGGTTATATAGGACATACACGCTGTTTGTAGCGCCACTATGTCCCGGTTACAAACTAACTTGCCGGGCTATACAATATACCTAGTATCAGACATCACAACACTGTGTTGTGTTAACTATCATGCAACATTTTTAACCCATTTAACTATGCAGCCAGAATATTGGTAACCATAAAAAAGGTAATAAATCATGCTTCGTACAGTGAAGCTTGGATAGGATTATGTAATAATAAATACTTAAAGCATAAAACAACTGTCAAATATATCGAGATACTCTCGACGCATTAAGTATACAAAATATAAGCAACAGTATAGGTGGGTACTTTTAATTAAACATGGAGCATTGCGAATAAGTACAGAACCAATGTAGTAAATTATGTTTCAATTACCGTATAAAATGGAGCTTAAGAAGTTAATGTCAAATGTCAGAAAGGAAACTGGCAGTATTTTGATATGTATATTACTGACGAAAATTCAAATTTAATGGATATCGTCGGGTTACAAGCAAAAGTCAGTAACTAACAAATACCTACTTACAATAAAGCTCGTATATCAGCATCGTTTCAGTACTGAGATACGAGGTTTCGAAGAGTAGTGACAGATTTGATAGTGTGTTTTGCTTCTCACCCGACGATATATACAAATCAACCACAGAATACAGTACAGTCAGCGTCATAAATATGCATACATGCACTTTATTGCTTGGTAATAGGGTCGAAAATTGTATACATATTTGTGATGCTGACTGTAGATGATTGACACCATGTATAATCATATTCCGTTTTCCCGATAGAACATTGTACACTACCCCTTGAAAAACTTGAAAAACCTCTGCTAACTAAAATGTTATTTGATCCTTTCACACAAACGTAAATGTCAAGTTGACAGATAAGGACAAACGAACTTTAGCGGCCAGTTAACTAAAATAGGTTTGATGGTTTATGAATAAGGGGGTCTGTACAGAATACGAACCACAAACATGGTTCCCAATACCAGTAAAATAACATAACTTGTAATATAATTATGTAATATTATAAATCTGAGTCTTGTGGTAGTAACAGATCATCATAAATGCCGCGGCATCGGGTCCATATAAGGTAAGCATTTACCGATATCACACTCATTGAAACGTTCCCGTCTCTCGAAAAGCACCCCGCTTGGTACGCTTCTTCCACCGTGCAGCCGAAGCTAAACGTGCGCTCACGCACACAGGCCTTCTATTTTCAGTCTCATGCCATACTATTTATTAGTTAACACATTCAAAACTCAGAGACGTGAGTTTTAAATGTCCCCTGTTTACATTCTAATTCTCGTCGTACAAAAGTTATACACTAATGACGTTTTGGAAATGTGCTAGGCTAAGTTCCTAACTAACGTTTTTTTATTTGCCTCCACCCGATGTTTACGTATAATTATCTTAGGACAACATTACCAGTCGTTATTTCCTTTTATTCTGCCATTGCTTTATTATTTCCTATCCAATTAGAACTAAATTTTAGACCATTCCTCCAATTTCTAAGCTGATTTTTTTTTAGCCATAGTCCTCTTCTAACGTTATACAAAAATCCATTCAAGGAGTTTAGATTTCAATTTGGGATAGTGTTTATTACGACATTTATGACTTACACGTAAAAACAACATTTTTTCGTTGTTTGAGACAATACCTTCTATTAGTGTAGCCAACAAGAACAGTAATCGGTATTGGACGTCTCGTGAGTGAACGCTTTCTACGTCCGTCGAATAATAATAATTGTCATTCTATATATTTAAATACAAACACCAAAAGAATAAATAATATAAAAGATAACTTAGCCAGTATATTGAGATCACAACAGTGCTTATAAAATAATAAGACTAGTAAAGCACGTGTACAGGTGAATCTGTAAGATGGAGAAGTTTGATAATATTAAAACTAACGCATGTTACATGCCAATAGACGGCCGTCGTCTCGTAACGTTTAAATATCATGTAATACTTATAAGACAACCTTTTGTGCCCCTTAAAAATAAAAGTATAATATCGCATGTAATATGTTGAGTAGATAGTGGAGTTGCCGCCTACTCGTCGAGGCTCGGCGGGTTGTCGTCGTTGTGCAGGACAGAGTGAGACTTCAGAAATATCAGGAACGCCAATAGGCGGTCTCGCGTTGCATCTGAACCTCTGCAACCAAATGTCAACCATCAGCAGAATGCAATCTATGGCAGTATTAATATATGTCGCATCTAGATACTTGATCGATTCATGCCAGCAAACTTATTTTGGGTACAGATTATTAACGCTTAGAAAAGGCACGCTCATAAGAGAAGATAGTACGAAAATACTCAGTCAGTGTAAGTACACATTTGTAGAGTAGAATACTTACTCGACATCTATCTCTATAGCCAACACGGTGTGATGCGGCTTGCCTTCTTCATCGAACCATCTGAAACAGGTTTGTAACTGATCAACGTCGCTGCTGTAGTCATATCAAAGTATAAAGGACGGGCTAATACGCGTTTTCTCGAACATGCTACCCCCTTATATGTACATAAAAATTAACAAACCTCTGCTAACTAAAATATGATTTTTCCCTTTCTCACAAACATAAATTTCAAGTGACAGATAAAAAATAATTTTAACGGCATTTTTGCTAAACGCGAACGCGTTCGTTTGTGTTTTGTTTCGAAAAAACTTATACTAGAGGTACAGGCGGCGGGTGCAGGTACTCTGTACACCATCCAATACATGACGTACATGTCGCGGTGGGGGTGGTGCGCGCTCGTCGCGGGCGCGAGCGAGCGCGGGCGGCGCGCGGGCCCCGAGCCGTCGCACGCCTGCGCCGAGCCGAGCGCCGCGCGCACCAAGTGCCAGTACAGGCGCTGGGCGCCGCCAGAGCCGCGCTCGATACGGACCCACCCTGCAATACATAATGGGTGACTACTTATGATACAGTACATCTAGTAAACGAACGCGTTTGCGAAAAAAAATATTACCACCAAAAGCCCCCAGAGGCGCTGCTCGCGTAGCCATACAAATTGAAATTAAAGCAAATACGTTCGTGTTTTGTTTTGAAACAACTTATACTAGAGGTCCATTACTTTTATACCCGAACGCGGATTAGCCATAGTCGTAGTTGTGACACATACCAACACACAGTTATAGTTAGTTGTAGCTGTCACACATGTGAACTCATAGCTCCTACGCTGACGCAAACATAGACAATGTGCATGTATATCTCAAAACACAACCATGGCTCAACCGCGTTTGTGAGATAAAAGTACATGCATCCTCATGTACAATAAAGAATTTTACATACATACATAACATGGACCAAAGTTATTTCATCGTTATAGCTGACATTAGTTACCAATACATAATCAGTAGCAGGGCTCGGAACCGGTTTTTACTATTTTTGAAATATCTCTTAAAGTATTTGTCATATTTCAATTTTTATTTTAATGTTTGTTTTTGTTAACCTTCATCTATGAAATAAATGATTTAAAGTACGAAATAATATCGTAAAACGCAATTAACCGAAATTTTTAACCGGTTAATTGTATGAAGTAGTGTAGTCTGATAAAAAACAAATTTGAAGCGGTTAGTTAAGAAGCGGTGAGAGATCTCTATTAATTAAATAACCAAAACCAAATTCATGTAATTTTTTTACAGGCGTTACTAACAATCTCTGCTTAGAGATCATTCTGCAATGAAAAAAGATTGATATAATAGTTATTTACGTTAGGTTGTAATTTTATATGATAGTTACAACAGTCGGTAACTCACGTCTGGTATACGGCGCCATAGCTTATAAATGAACCCACTCCCACCACGTTCAAAATGCTGATGGTAAGCTAAAATCCACAGTTAGGCGAAGTTAACTGACAGATAAGATGTTGCCAGAAGTAGAAAAAAAAATAGTGACAGTATATATCGATAATCATAACGTTGTGCTACCTAACTTATTTCAATGTCGTACCTAATCTATGACATATGCATAAAGGTTCCTTAAGCGGGACAAAAGGTACTTCTATAAACTATATCAAATGATTTGATATTGAATGCTCCGAGAAAAGAAGAGACACCGTCTTGTACTCATTTCATTACATTACGCGTCTATCAAGGTCAAAGGCCAAGGTGGCGATCTGTTGAAATCTCGATACCCAACCGACACACATATGCTCATTGGTTACACCTACAAGTGTAGCTTGAGTTGGAAGTTCACCAACTGTTCAGTAGATGGCACTAAAAAGGTTTGTCTTCATCCTGCACAATAACGCCATCTAATATAATAAGTTGAACTACAAGGTACCGGCGACGATAAGCAAGTTTAGTACCAAGTCTGAAGATAGCACTCTTACTTATATATACCCTCTTTGACTGTACTGTAATGTACACAGTAATCGTGAACATAAATTAAACCAGTGTTTCATAACCTTTTCAATATCGTTAACCCGTAACCTATCAGGAAAATGATTTAACCATTATTCAACCATCTCTCAAGGATGTAGTTTTAGCCTGGAATTTATGTAACGCTTTGGGTAATACTGAAATGTTACATGACAAATAAATATTTTTCTAGAGATTCTTGAAATGGCTCAAGCCGGCTAGTGAGCCCTGACAAGCTGCTTTGATTTGGAACATTCAGATGCATTATTTCAGTAAGGATTGTGAGGATAATACAATGGCGCCACCTCAGATTCGGTTGATGGCGCCACCTTAGATTCGGTTGATGCCGCTGAACCAATCTAACTGGAGCGCAAACTCTAGAGTATTCCTATGTTTAAACCGCCCTCGTGGTCAGGTTTCCCCTGGATTTTCCCCGAGGCCACTCTCCAACCACGCACTCCTATCGCTTTATTGGTCCCCGCCTATAAAACTATTGTGGTTAAAAAAATGTCGTTAGAGAACCTGACAAAGATGGCGGCGCATCCGGCTGACAATTGCGACAGTAGCAGCGCACCTGCCCGCTCGACACTGCCCGCCTCAGTTCCGGGTACGGCAACACCAGGAAATGCCAGTACTTCAACACCAGGTGCAAGTGTTCGCAACTCTCTCCCCACGCCTCCCATTCCGCCTCCAAACTCTGCCCTTCCCCGCTCTGCTGGTCTAAACACAGTATTCGATTCAGATAATTGAGATTCTCTACGGATAACGACTCGGTCCAGAGATCGTGGCGTGTTGGCTCGTCGATGGAAGACGAGTGCTCTTCGGTGAGGTCTGGAAGGTTCCCGGTTTCTAGCACGAGCGCGTCCATGATTTCGTTGTCGAGGCTGTCGACTTCGCTCGCCTCGGGGTAGCGGTCGTTGTGACGGATGTTCGTGTCGCAACACCCGCGCTCGTCTGAAGAGTCTTCCTCTCGACACACGCTAAACGTGTGTCTGACGTTATCCTTAGTTTCTGCACCCGAAGCCTGCTCGTCCGGCAACTGACAGAAACTATGTGTTGAATGGCTTTTCTGTATGCACCGATTAGCGGATTCGTTGTTGTCTATGGGAGAGGATGTTATGATCAAGCTCTGGTGAAGCGCCGTGCGGTTGGAGCATGCTTTTTTGCATTTGATTTGTTTGTTTTTGGCGTCGTTTTCGTTTGGAAGACTGTGAGTTGGCTGGTCGGGGTGGGTGCTGGGGCCGGGTTGAGAGTATATGGGGTCGGAGGAGTCCTCTAAGAGATTGTCGTGGCTGTAAGCTTTGGCTTTGCGTTTGGGGTGTATTTCGGGAGTTTCCGGAGTTAGTTTGGGCATTTTGTCGTCGTCATCATCATCATCGAGAAGCTCGAGCTCGGCAAGGGATTCCTCACGCAGGTTCTCAGCTATGATAGGCAGGTCCAGCGAAGCACCGCTCGCAACTACAGTCGGGTGAAGCAGAACGGATACCTGTAACAAACATATTACTTTATGATATCATAGCCAAGGATAGCAAATCAAATAGGGTGCTATCAAAATGCTTTTCAGGAGTTTTTGTAATAAGAGATGCAGGGACAGCGGAACATCATCTTGCTCATATTTGGAGCAAAACTAACTGGGGAAGTACGAAAGACGACAGCCATAATATACATTCACATCACATTCTCTTCAGTTATTTGTTGTTGTATTCGTCCTCGCATCCTCGGGATCTCTAGCGACCTTACCAAAGGGAACACAACACTACATAAGTGTAGGTCTACAGAGCCGTGATGCAGTCTTTCATCACACAGACAGACATTTCATAGTCTCGCAGAATTTTTTCACAGTAAACTTTTTAAGTACAGCTAAAATGGCATTGTGTAAAACCCAATTAGAGCTTTAGAAAAAAAAAATGTTTTGTATGAAATGAAAATTCTGCGTAACAATACATTCTATGAAACATTTTCCTGCAAAACGACTACCCTACAAAGCACGAGGCGTGTACCCTGCCGTACAGGTCGATGAGCCCACCACACCGCCGTCCACGTTCACCACCAGCTCACCGTTGAACCTGAAATGTATAGTCAGCGCCGACTGCTCAGCCAGCTCCCCGAAAGCGGACCCCATTTGGGTCTTTAGGTAATTGGTGTTTGTTGTGTTCGTCCTCGCATCCTCGGGATCTCTCGACCTTACTCACCATCTACAGAGCACGTGTGGGCTCCTCCGATTCCTCTGTATAGTATTACTCATCTGGTGCAGTCCTCTCATCCTCGGGATCTCTAGCGACCTTACTTCAAGGAACCTAACACCACGTATGTATCTAAGTATCTACAGAGCATGTGATGAGATATTCCTCTACATAGTATTACCTGGTGTACCCTCCCGTACAGGTCGATGAGCGGGTACACGTGGCTAAAGGCGCGCGGCACGACGCCCACCACGCCCACCACACCGCCGTCCACGTCCACCACCAGCTCGCTGTTGAACCTGAAGTGTATCGTCAACACCGACTGCTCAGCCAGCTCCTCGAAAGCGGACGCCATCTGGGTCTTTTTCTGTGAAGTGAGATTTTTTATTATTAAAAATGGGATGGTTTTGGCCAGAATCTGGCCAGGGGGCAAGGATGAGGCCGACAGCGAAGCGAGCTCCCAGAAGATGCCTATTCACTCATGACTTAAAAATGTCTAGATTATATGAACTCGGAAATACAGTAATAATTCTAAAAGATTTTGAAGATTTTAGAAGACAGATTTGATTATTATATAGAACTTTTTTGTAGAATCCATTTTTCTAACTAAACGAAAAAAATTTTTTTAGTGATTTCTCTTCTAGAGCTCGCATATCTAAACTGATTCTCCTTAAAATTTGTGAGTAGGTTCGGTAATTATATAGAATTTTATTGTCGAGTCAAATTTTAGAAATTTTCAAAAAAAAAACACTCGCGTGGTACTTGAGGCTACATACAGCTCACAGAACCACTACTACTAGAGGTACTGGTTATACTTACGAAGGTACCGTTGTCGTGCAGCAGATCGCTTGTGACCGCCCATATGGGCGGGTCGAGGTGCATCGCGCACTGCGGCAACGAGTCCGTGGGCAGCGCGCCCACAGCTCCCAGCGAGATACTGCCCGACCAATCGCCGCCGACTTTGTCCACCCGGAACTGTAACGTTAACGTTACTCTTAGTGTCAAGCCTTGTAGTAGGCCAGTACCTCTAGTATATATATTTTTCGAAACGAAACAAACGAACGCGTTTGCGTTTAGTATCAATTCGTATGGCAAAAAAATAGTTACCACCAAATGCTAGAAGAGGCGCTGCTCGCGTTACCATACACATTGAGACTAAACGCAAACTCGTTCATTTGTGTTTTGTTTCCAAAAAGCTTATACTAGAAGTACAGAGCTCGGAAACCAGTTTCGTCTTCATACAATTAACCGGTTAAATATTTGGATTAATTACGTTTTAGGATATTTATTCGTACTTTAAATCATTTATGTCGTAGATGAAAACTAACAAAAACTAATCTAATAAACATGGAGATCGGAGAAGTACTTTAGGAGATATTTAAAAAATAGTTTAACCGGTTTCGAACCCTGTTGTAGGCATGTCGCAATTTGCCGAGGCGAAAACACTTTAAAATTTAAGCAGCCTTTTCTGAGAAAACAAATGTCGTCTTGAGATCTAGAAGTATTACGCAAAATAAAATTAAGTCGTTATTACAATTAAGCTGATCTACCTATGCCAATTTACAAAAATAAGTCACCATACTTAAATGAATGTACGGGATAAATAATACCGCTTACGCAGCCGTGTGTACCCGTAAATTAAATTTTCATTTACGTTAGCACGGTGCTGGTTTTCCAGTTCGGAAGTGTAATATGGGACAGATAAGAGATATGATTCAATTTAAGTTGTCGTAGCTGGCCTACACTAATGTACCAATATACGCAAGAGGCACCGTGTCAACCTGGCGTTTGTCAAATGCTGAGTATAACCAAGAAATGATGCTTCAAACACAGGTGTAAGTAACCGCGCCTTGCACGCACAAATCACAACCAAATATTTCGCTGATGCGTGCTTCATTTGAAAGTGAGCAATTGCACATATAGGCGCGTCGAAAGTTTGAATAAAGCTAATAATGTTATAAGGTTTTATGTTTTATTAAACTTACTGCACAGCTATTATAGGCTTACGCCACATTCCGAAACATAAAATTAAGAAAGCAATGAGATAAGAAAAACATCAAGATGAAGTAAGTGATTGCAATAAAATGAGTACATTTTGCACCGGATTTCTGCGCAAACTGACTTACTTTTATCGCTCTCGATTGTCGATGTAACGATATTTATAAATAGTACGATATTAGCAAAAGAGATTAATTACAATATAATTAAGAATGAAAGAAAGTGCCGTTTCTTACTTTGACTAAATCTTTAGGTGATTAAATTTTCAGTGTTCGTTCGTAATCAGATTAAATTGTCAAGTGTATATCACTGCTGCTTCAGTTTTCATTCAAAAACCTGCTAGGTGTTTTCCACAGAACTAGTATATTTTAGAACTGCTGATGAAGGCATTATGTTGAACCGAATATTCGGTTTGGTAAAGGCTAATCGGTGAATCTCTTAATTATTTGGTGCATCTCTAATAATATTGCATTGTCACCGAAATTACATAATATGAGAAATTTCAGATCAATCGGTTGAGTTAATGCCGGTAAGTTCCTGAAAAAGATCACAAAATTTGAGGGCAACTTACGTACGAAGAACGCAATTTAAATAAAAGCTTTTAAAAAGACATCAAATTATGATTAAATAACTTATTTTTAATTCGTTTCAAAAATTTGCCATTTAATCATAATTTGATGCGAATGCCATCATGATACATAAGCAACGCAAAATAAACTTACGAAATAGATTATACTGAAAGAATTCGCATTGCATAGATTTAGATGAGTGTAAATCGTACGACATACAAATAATAGATTTTTTTATTTCATGCGTGTCTACTGTACATATATAGTTAATTAATTAGGTACAAAGCAGAAGCTTGCATTGCGTAATAATGACGGCGATAGATTTTTCTGACACACATTCGCTGTGCAAATGGTCGGAACCAGCGTGAGGAACGTGTTACATACAGAACATATGGGTTGATGTAGATGATGATAATTTTTAAAATCTTCATAAGGTGCAGCGGGGTAATCTAGACTAGAAGGGTAGTGTGCGGCTGTCAAACCGCGATCAGGGGTGCGAATCCAGACTCGTACCTACCAATGAGGGCTATCGGGCGTTTGAATTCACCGCTAGAGGCGCTAGTGTAGCGTGAGGTCTCCGAAATGTCAAATGTCACTCTTTGTGGTTGCGCTATGCGGGTTGATATCTAATTGGAACAATATGGTGAGTATTTTGCAATACCTGAGCTTGATTATGGCAAATATGAGTTACGGTTCAATGACTGTCAGTGCTTTGAGACAGTTTTGTCTTTCGGAAACTTATTTCCTCCCTTTTTCCCGAACAAAACGGGACTGCGCTACAATGCGGGATGTTCGATATTTTTAAGGTACGGTTTCAAAGTATTAAATATGATTTAAATGTAAACTTTGTTCTCATGCCCATAATAACCAATAACAATTTTTGACAGCTAGACCTTACTCGACAGTGGCGCCAACTGGTGAGCCCATAACGAAAGCCCTCTTTAGTTTTTCGGTACCATATACACGGAAAGGTGAAATCCCTTACCAACAATGGGTCAGCGTGGATGCTACTGCACCCGTAAATGATCTTATACATCTTACATACATTGAAGATAATACAGTCATATGGAAATCAGATATTGTATTCTTCCTATACATGGATATATAACATGTGAAGTTATTTATAATTTCGGCGATGCTAAGTAAGCAATAAATTAATGATACGTCGCAGTTTACATACGCAAAGTATTAAGTAGAAGAAAGACGATATGATATAGGTATGTCTATTACAAACACGTAATGAAATGGTACCTTTAAAAAATCTAAGAAAATGATTGCACATTGAATTTCTGTTTAGATGAACTGTGCGCAGCTTTATTGTAACAGTTAGAACGGTAATACTTCGCAGTGTACTATCAACACAAGTAGGTGGAGAAGTGCTCAAAATAGTTTAGTCAAGCTCTTATTGACTTACAAATCATATAATACTTTAATCTCACTCGTATCCTTCTAAGGGTACCTCCAAACTGACTCCATACTAAAAGTCATCTAAATCGATTCAGCGGTTTAAGTAAAAGGTAAAACGTCTAACAGTAACATTCGCATTATAATGTTTTTATATCTAACACATAGCAAATTTTCCTAAATGTGCGAATTGCGATTTTATAAGGAATAAGACAACCAAGTGATACCCATGAAGTAGTGCACCAACGAATCTCATTTATCGTATACGTTTTTTTTTTCAGGTTTTGAAAATACAACGTACTCTTTAAAGTTTAAACAAAGGACGCCTGTTCTATGAACAAAATTAAAATAAATATTAATGACGCTTATTTGCTTCGTTTCAAACTAAAGTTTTGGGTTACCATCAAACGAGTTAGATCGAGCCTTATGATATCTGTTAATGTGTTCTCTTTATCGCCTGTGTCAACCAGATAACACGAGACGAAATAGGTTTAACGACATACTAGTCATTATCAGTTAACTGCGCAGTTGCTAGTACGTAGAATGGACTGGATATAGATACACTATTTGATAAATATCTTACACACATAACCCTGAGAAATACAGTTGCGGCGCAATAGATATTATTAACGCCTCTTTACGGCGTTGCGCTAGCTGGCCGGCAATAAATTATGAATTATGAGAGTTTTGTACTGTCTAGAAAAGAAAATAGACTTAAAATGATTTAATATATATCAAGAAGAAACCTACATTTTTTATATTATATGTACTGTTAACTATTCGTAATAAACGGATTAAAACTTAAAGAAGAATTATCATAAACAAACTTGGCCGTAACAGATGTCGAAATCGAAATAACACATTCTTGGTCAGATTGACAGGTAATTAACTCATTTAGAATAACATAACCATCTAAAAATGATCTCATCTAATGAAATCAAGCCTAGATCGCTATTTCTATTAGCAAATTAAAAAGTAGAATTCGCAAATTATGCAATCAAGTGCAACTAATAATACAATAATAACATTTGCACATAGCAGCAAATAGGATATTATACACAGCTTAAGCATGATTTAAATACAATATTCGAATCGGAGCTAAAAAAATGTCATCTATTGCATACAGTAATAAAAACAAAGAATTTCTAAAGCAGGAACGAAGCTATTTATTACCTTAATAGTATTTAACAGGAATACATACCCTAAAGTTGTGACCCCTCCGTAATGGTTGGCTGACTATAGCGATGCCGTCTTTGTATCCTGATGTACGCATCGCCACGGTATCTGTAAAATAGATGCAGGTTCTAGTGCCTCGTATTTA
Organism: Epiblema foenella; assembly: GCA_963556455.1. Classification (NCBI taxonomy): domain Eukaryota; kingdom Metazoa; phylum Arthropoda; class Insecta; order Lepidoptera; family Tortricidae; genus Epiblema; species Epiblema foenella. Next base: position 35,724,592 of record OY747095.1, on the reverse strand, counting down.
TCAACAAGATTCCTATTTAGTTCCATTATTACTCTTTTGTCATAAGTATCATAACTCGTGCATACAAACAACGCCTCGAATAGCAACAAACTACCGTAACTAGCCGTGGATAGCACGGATTTTCAAGCGTTTTCATGGAGTTTGAGGCGGTGCAGAGTTGACAATTTGTGAAAGATTCCTGTGAAACGGAAGTATTCGAAGTCAATGTGTAATTGTACAAAGAGTGAATACCAGGTGAATACCTGAGCTGCACAGTTTAATATTTTTCCCGTGCACGTAGTGGAACGTGTAAGGCAGCGGGTTCCTTCGCCGCCTCGAGTCGGCGCTCACCACAGTCATAGTAGATGTTTCCGTCGGCACCGTCAAAGTGTCGTTACTCGCCGCCAAGGCGTTCGCGAACTCCACGTTCGAGGTAATTATCTCGTTAGAATGACTAGACTCTTCATTCACATCCTCGATCACTTCCACTTGAGTTTCATAGGAGTTGTTCTGAGCTGACTGAGCCACACTAGCGTTGGTCGCGTTCTTGGCGGCAGCACTTAACGAGGGCGGTTTGGCGTATTCATCGTTCGGAATAGTGTGTTGAGGCGCAGCGGTTCCCACGTTTGCGCCTTTCGAAACGGCTTGGATTTTGGTCACGTGACCGAATATTTCCATGACCACGTAGACTTTCTGTGAAAGTGAAGTATTTGGTTATAATTATAATGCAAATATTTGTCTTTGTATCGCAGTACTGCTAGCACAAACACGCGAAACAACGCTGAAAAAGCTCGACAAATTAACATTTAGAATGTCTACTACTTTCTTCTTCTCTTGGCTTTTTCTCACTTCTTCTCAAGCAGACCCATAGACTGGCCGCATAGTTCCTTCATATCACGAAAGAAATCATGCCGGTTATATTATGTCGTGAATACGAGTACTAAAACGAGAGCACAAAGAAGAGCAGCAAGTGCTGCCGTCCTTACATCACAACTGGAATTACTTTTAGCCAGGTTAGTACTCACGAGGGTCGGCCGGGGTCAATTCTGGGAGGGGTGACCGCTTTGAGTGGTTATTTACTGAGCATTCCCATGCTTTGGAAGGCACGTTATGCCGTCGATTCCGGCTGTCGTTAAGTCAAGTTAGATGCCTTCGGGCGGCTTTAGAACTTCCAACAGTCAACCCCACTCACTTGACAAGCCAAATCCCAATAAGGTCTAGTTTGTTTTGTGCCGAAAGGTCATGTGGCAGTCGCTTCCGTAAAACTAGTGCGTACGGCAAATATTGGGATTACATAGCGGACCCCGGGCATCGTTCAGGATGCAACTGTAAAAACGCTAGGAATATGATGTGTACTCACGTCGGGAACGTTCTCGAAGGCGGCCTCCAGCAGTTCCGAGTTGTAGTAGACGAGCACTCGCCCGTCGGCGGTCTTCTTGAAGCCCACGCGGTCGCCCGGCCGAAGCCACTCGAACGACGGCACGAAAGAGCGCAACGAGTGCTCCTTGTCGTTCTGACGCGAGTACTTCATGTATTTACCTGTAATTTTGTCAGTGTTACACTATGCTTACGTAATTTTTTGGAAGAGATTCCCAACAAGGTCTACATTTCCGTCTGGATTGTCTCAACCACGTCTAGTATCCATTATGAGATTCAGATTCAAACGTTTATTCGTGACAAATAAATAACAATAAGACAGGTATCAGCTTTTCTTATTTTAAGTAGGTCAGGCAAGTACTATCATTGTAAAAAGCTTAACTTTTGGCATAAAAAGAGTGACTGTTGAGTTTAGTTTAAACGTATTTTCTCTAGTTTGTTTTCTAGAATCGCCGATAGATTTTGACCCCGTCATCGCGGCCTATTGGCAGAATAAAGTCCATTTTCTCAAACATGTTCGGAAAAGACGAACTTTCTATAATAGACTTCGAAATTTATCGCTGCTAGGCGTCGCGAATTTACAGGTAGGTAATGGGATTTGTATAGAAAAATCCTGCGAGTGCTAACATTGCCGGCGCTAGCGCTGCAGCACGCGTTTATTATTGAATTTACGTTATTTCATTCGGATACTTCTTATAATTTTGTATTTCCTCGCAGTTTTTGGCAAACGTTTTAAACATGTCTCGGTCAGAACAGGAGTTGCCAGCCTTGTATTACTAGATGTCCATAATACACATGGCAATTCCATTCCGGCCATTGCGATAATACTATTGTTTCGTTTATTTATTAGATGCCACGCACCGGAAGGCGCAGCGTGGGTAGACCCCCCACAAGGCGGAAAGATGCGGGCGGCCCAGCGCAAGTCCGGTCATTGTGGCACTGTTTGGGGGAGCCATATATCCAGTAGTGAACGTCTTTCGGCTGATATGATGATGATAATGGTAATTAGATTACCGTCAATGTAAGCAGTGTAGTGCGGCAGCAGCGCCACGGTCGGCGGCAAGCTTCGATTCACGTGCACGTTGAGTATGTTGATGTCGGTGACGCCCATGCGTAAGCTTCCCGCGTACCCCGACTTGCAATCAACTATCTTCACCTGCACATAATATTAAATGAAATAAAAACCAAACACAAATATTTTCACACCTGCTATTCAGAAAAGAGTTATTGTTGCCTTCGTATGAGGGATCAAAGTTGTACTTTTCTTCCCTCATTTGAGGGCAACAATGACTCTTTTCCTCATAGAAGGTGTGAAAAGCAGTATGTGACACTGTAGTAAAATCATTTGTAAGATATTTCATGTTTTTAGCAGCGGGCCTCATAGACGGTGTGAAAAGTAGTATGTGTCACACAGTAGCAAAATTATTTTCGTCTTGGGCGTAAACACTTGAATCCCTCGCTACGCTCAAGATTTTACTTTAGAATCCCTCGCTACGCTCAGGATTCTATTGTAGAATCTTTCGCTTCACTCAGAATTCAATATACCGCCCTCGCCGTAAATATATCATTTTGCTCCCTTGAGACACAATCTACTATTGTTTCCTCGCATATGTGGCGAAATGTACTGTGTGTGACTCGGATACTAAGAATTTCACAGACTCGAGTAATCAAAGCCTTCAGGCTCGGCCTTGTAATAATCTAGTTCGTAAGAAATTTCTTACCGACCCCAGGTGATTACGTATCGTTATCGAGCGTGCGTAAGGTATGTAATTTTCCATACTAAAAAAGGTTAGATTTACCTAATATCAAAGTTTGACAAGTTACTTATGCAACAAGCTTTTGATTCAATGTATGTACTATAGGGAAGTTAACTCAAAATTTAACTAATCCATAAGACTAGTCCAAAAGAAACAAGGCAAGAAAATATACCAAATGATGAAAATCCTATTCAATTGTGTATTTTGTGCAATAAGTTTAAATAAATAAATAATATAGTATTAGAAATACCTCGAATATCTCCCCGACAGCAAGATGCGCGGAACTGAAGACGAGCGCGGCCATGGGGTCGGGCGTGAGACGGCGTGCGAACGAATAGTCGTGCATTATGCAGATGTTGTCGCCGCAGTACTCCGAGAAACTCCTGCACAACGACAACAAAATCGTCAATTCATCAGCCAAAGGGCTTTCATTACTGGACTTGGGTTGAAAAAACCGGAAAACGTTCGTCTTTTTCAACAGAGCTATTTTTTTTTGTTTTTGGAAAAACACAATGAAAAGACGATTCAAATTTATTTTGGTATTATTCCGGAAAATTCTAGAATAAAACGCAGTTTGATAAACTTAGAAAAAACTCCCAAATGAAATAGAAAAAAATATATTACATTTGTTTTTTTCGGAATTTACGAGCCTGTAGGTCATCATCCCAGAGAAGTCCAGGGGACTGTCGTGACCTAAACCAGGTCATAAGTCCACATAGGGGGAGTCCTTCCCAATTTTCCCATGCCATGTATATCGATCGATACGCAGTATTACGTAGCCGCCACTCGAGAACTCGCTGGCCCATTGACCATTAAATATGTACCAACATATTTGCTTAGAGTGTGAATACATATAAATGTTGCTTGATAGTATGAAGTTTACTATGACGCGCGTAAGTAAGCCATACCACCTACAGTCTTCTACACATATTTTGATATTCTAGACGTTTATAATAATTATAATGGTTAAAATCTCAAGCACCATTGGTACAGACATATTTCGAGATGACTGGCGCTGGCTCTCATTTCCATGAAATATTTTGTTTGCAAACTTGTGACGTTTATAGACTTTAGCCTAACATGTTTTTTCGCAGGGAATACATGCGATTCGGACGTAGTGCAGTTACTAGTAACTTAAATTAGGAAATAATAACAATTTATAATAATTTATTGACCTCGGGCTGAAATTTAAATGTTATATTTAGAATCCTTTACCTATTGGCACATTTTATATTAATTCATTATGTATGCTCCTGATAAACAATGAACTTACCAATATGGCGGCGGGGGCGACGACAACGCACGGGAGTTGCTCAACAGCGAGTTATCGGAGTTAGTGCAGCCGTTGTAATTAAAGGCTCTTTCTTCGTTTTGCAAAATAGTAACCTGTAATTAAAATGTCGCAATAAATGAACAGTAATCACACAATACAAGTGACCAAAGTATAACCATAAAGGTATTCAGCAGAAAGCGGCTCAGAATCATATTCGGGGTGTTTACAGGTCACATCGGGGTCAAAGGACTCTTGGCCAAGATGGGACTAACAGACAGAATAGATTGTCATAGGATGTGTGGCAAGGATGACGAGACAATGGAATAGCTGCTGTGTGAATGTCACGCCCTTGCCAGACTAACAATGAATAAATTTGTCAATGGCTACCCAGAACCAAAGGAATGAGGACTCCCGCTGACCTCCATCATCCGGTTTGTGGAAAGGTTAGAGAGCAGCTTGGAGTAGATATAAAGGAGGGGGCAATTGCACAAAAGATCCCATTGGGTCGGGGTGAATCGGCAAAGGCTCTCATCTATCTAGATAAGTTAACCATAAAGACATACCTGCGTGCACTGGCCGTAGAGGTCGACGACGGCGTAGATGTTGAGGTGCGGGACGTACCACGCCTTGCCCATGTCCATGCCGTCCAAGTAGTAGTGCAGGCTGCGGTCTGCGTGCCACATCATGCCTGCACAATTTAATAAATCATAGCCAGTGGACTTCTTGTATCGAGTACTAGCGTGTTCACTTGGATATACTGCCAAGTACACACAGTAAAAACATCTAAGGAGCTGATTCTGATCGTTGTCTTAGTAAATTTATAATGAGTTCTGGGCTAGAACATTTCGAGAGATTCAACCGTGATGTGTTGTCGTTACTTCGCTCTAACCTCACGTGGACACACTTACTGGTTCGTCAATCAAGCAATATGACAGCAACGTCTCAATAAGGAAGACACGGTAGAAGCACACCTATTTTTAGTTGGATTCTCAAGACCTCGGTTGCACAAAGCGACTCTTTGCAGTGATACAAACGCGATAAAATGTTAATACAGGTGTCTTATGTGATTATGTCTATCTATAACTATGTGACGATGCAGACGGGCGTTTGTATCGTTGCAACATTCGTCGTGTATAACTGCTCTTATACATACATATAATTTGTACAGCCCAGCACCAGAAAGTTTGTAGCAATCAAAGTGACCATATTCAGAACATAGTTATAAGTATACATTTCCTAAGGCAATATAGAAGTATTTCGATTATATTTTTACCTGGTATTATGTGGTACTCTGGTACCACGAAGGTGTACCAGAGTCAAGTTTAGCCGAAGCGGCAAGTTGTAGAGGCCTGCCAGAGGCTAGGTTCCCACTTGTTGGATGCCGGCCCGGATTTTAATCGCAAGTTCTAGTGGCAGAACATTTTATAATTCGTATAAGGCGCCGACACCCGATAAAAATCCGGGCCCGACATCCGACAAGTGGGAACCAGTTCTGAGCACCAACACTCACCGACTCTGCTGCGGACGGTGAGACGGTCTATGTTGAATGGGTACCGTCTTTCATCATGACGGCGCCGCTCAGTATGTAAGAGTCCCAGTTGAGGTCCGTCGATTATATGTGGCTACTGCTAATAGCAGTAACATGAGTTTATGTCGCGTACTTACCGACTCTGCTGCCGACGGTGAGAGTGTCCAGGTCGAGCGGGTAGCCGCTGCGCACGCACTCGCCGTCCTTCATCATGGCGGCGCCGCTCAGTATGTAAGTGTCCCAGTTCAGGTCGGTCGCGGTGCCGGCGATCGCACCAACACCGCCGTTCGCCTCCAGGTCGTCCGGCCGGATTGCAGTCACACCTGAGTTACACATTAGATTACAATAAAGATCACATCGGGTCGAAGTGCGTACGCGAGGGCCCTCATCTAGATAAGATACACATTACTTTTAGAAAACGGTCGTTGCGCGTGAGGCCTTAAAATGTGTAATAAGGACACCTATTGCCCTTACCTGCCATGGTGCTACAGAGAGCGCAATAGAGGTTTGTTTCCTTTTCCCACATTTTACGGCTTCGCGCACAGCGAACGTTTTGAAATACTATAGCACCAACATATTGATAATGACTAAGGTTACAATGTAAATTCAAAATGCAGCGGGGCAATCTAGACAGGGAAATTAAAACTAAACGAAAAAATGCTCCGTGTTTAAATCATTTACTAGAGTGCTAATCTATGCCCGGATAGCGAAAAAGCGCTTTCACAATTTCACCTACGTAGATGGCACACAGTAAATGATGTAAAACACGGAAAATATTTCGATTGCCCCGCTGCACCTTACTGGTACTTGCATATTCGCCACGGGCGTCAACATCCAGTGGGCAACACAACTAGCCCAGAATAGAAGGGTTGGGAGAGTGGTGGTGAATAACTGGTCCTCTGGTGGTCACGACCCTCAGCCTTCAGGAATCGACGAAGAAAAAGAAGAGACTTGTATATTTTAACTCACCAATCTCCAGGCTGCCTATCCAACAGTCGACCATCTTGTCGATGCGCAGCTCGAACATGTCGCACTCACGAAGCGGCCGCGAGCTGAACAGCACTGCGTCGTTGAACTCCGAGTACACTGTCGCGCGCGACGCGGTCAGTCTGCTGCGGGACAGACGCGCGTTGCGACCGTGGAGCCGGTGGAAGCACATCTCACTGCACAAATAATCGGGTACTTGACTAAAATTTATAATTTCTTTTTAATATGTTAAAAATGTCGTAAACTAAACGTTTCAGCTTAGAAAAATACATATTTATCCTTACTTATTATAAAACCATACTTTTTTTATTTTATTTAAATTTTCGTAATATACGCGATCCAGTGCTGGTGACGTCACACAAAAATGCACTAACCTCGGGGAGGTTCGAAGATTTAATTATATATCAACTAGGAAAAACGGTTTTGACAGCAGCTGTTTGTAGTGGTATGACGTTACAAGCGACCCCATCGTTTCGATCATTTGAGTCAAAGATCAGAAAAACTTACTTATTAGAATTGTATTAATTAATTAAATGGTTTTCATTAGAATGTAACTAGTTATTTTGCCTCCAGGAATTATAAGCTACATTGAACAATACGTTATCTAGTCATTAATTACATCTGTCAAGGACCCAATTGAAAATGTTTCAGAAACGTATGAGAAATAAGTAAGTGCGAAATTAGAAAACTCTAAGGGTTCATTAATGAGGCAGATCGCATTGGACTTTTTTTCGAACTGGCGAGAAGGACCGTGCGACAGAAAATTATGAGAAAAAATATATTAGTGGCAGATGAATGGTTACCTATACAATTAACTTACGGGTAAATTGTAGCATTTGACTCTGTGGAGAGCGGCGACTCCGGCGAATAAGCAGCGGGCGGCATGTAAGCCTCCACGATGGTCGCCTGCGCCACTCGCCCGTACAAGTCTATACAAACAATTCAATAATATTACATCTGTTGATAGGATTTCTATTGCGATTTTTTATTCAACCTGACTGTGGCTTTATAGGACTGGCCCAATAAAGCGATAGAAGTGCGCTGCGAATAGCCTGGGGAAAATTCCGAGCAAACCTCCGACTCGACCACGCGGTTGTTGCGCAATTGTACAAAACAATTGTAATATTATATCATTGGGGCACGATTAAGCTTTTACCGAGACACGACTGTGCAGTGCAATACACAATTAACAAGTGAATAAAGATAAATTGCACTGAATTACAATCGTCAAAGATCTACAGAATTTTTTTCATAATGGGAAAAACAAGGCATGTACAGAAATCAGGACAAATCAGCACTTCATGTAGTAAGGCTCAGTTATCGGAATAGCGTTGTTGTTGCCAGAACACTGGCTTATAGCACTGGACACTAAATTCACGTGTTATTCCTTCCATGTAGAAGATTAGGATTTATCGAAGTTACTACGCGGTCACAATAGCTCCCCATAGAGCAGAGTGCCTACCGCGAACCAGAAACGAAGTATATCCCTCTCAGTCATTCGAATAAGTAAAAGCCCCAGAGAGGGAGATATTTCGTTTTCGATTCGCGGTAGGCCCTCTGTACGCAGGGCGCCATAATTAACAGATATTGTGACGTAGCACTCACCGACAAGTCCGAACACGTGCTCGGGAATGTTGAACGCCGCCGGGCCCTGGTCGACGCCGTTCACGAAGAAATGCAGTATGCCCATGTCTTTACGCATCACGCCTACTGTGTCTCCCTCCTAACGCGCAAACGTCAAGTCGTATGTATTACAAATAATGATACAACGTCGAATTTACTGTAAGTTGCACATGCACAGAACGTAAGTTATTAAACTTCTGTCATTCCTCGTGCTGAGTGTAAAGAAAAACATTGCATGTAACACAGCCGGTAAGTCAAATAATTAAACTCACTTGTGCATTATACTTGCCAACTATAATACACATCATTAATTTCTAAGTACTCTACTAGTATTATATAAGCGGTACTAAATTTGAATCTGATTATTATTGAGAAAACTTGAATACTAACCACGAGTCTGTTAAGATTTCTAACATATTGCGGTATAATGATGGTTCCGTCTCGTATTACGTCTTCTCCGGTCATTGCCCAAGTGCCAGATCTAGGGACACAATATTTATTAATACATTAGTAACTGTAATCTAAAATACACAATGAAATACAAATACTCTCTTCGACACATTTGCTCGTAACGTGGCTCATATTATGACACTTTTGCTAATATGGATTTATATCGATTGTACCTCGCAGCAAGATTTATGTATGAATGCAGAGCAGTAAGTGTTATACAATCAACCGAGTTATATATATGTAGCTTTTTAATTACAATTTTATGTGGTGTAATGTACAATTAAAGGAATAAATATTGAATTAAGACCATGTTCGCACATTTTGATTACTTAGTTCGGATACATATTTTCGATGTTGCCTGTACGTACCTCACGTATCATAACGTACAATTATTGCACACCTCTCGTAAACGCAGCAGGTACAAAAGAATAATCAAAGACACAAGGAAAAGAGGCTAAACCACTGGCGGCCATATCGTTAAACACAGCTATCTCTTCCCGGCAAAATTTGTGATGGAGAAACTTACTTTGCGTTGCTCATTTTGAATGGAAATTGTAAATCGTTAGAAGAATGCTGCGTGACCCCAATTTCAATGCTTCCGGCCCACTTAGGGATAACCAAGTCGAGTCGCACTTGAAACAGCTCGTTCGTTCTCAGCGTACGGTTCGTCATCACTATCCCGTTATTGAAGTATTCGAAAGCACTGGAACAACATAACGTCAACCTCACCTATCTTGAGATCAACAATTTTCAACAACTCGTATCACACAAAACTTAACACTTACAAATCATCTTATTTTGCTATAACGTACTTTAGATCTTGTACGATAATGTTTAGAATTCTACTTATCTATTTTGTCGATTTGTAGGCACACTTTTAAAGTTTTGTATGATATGGATGGATACAAATAATGTAAAATGATTGTTTTATTTTACAAAGTAGGCGTCGGCAAAGAATCTTATTTACTATATTTGGATGCATTGTTATATACAATACGTAGATAACGTATATGTAATCAAATAATTATGAATTATGAACCGAAATGTGAATGCTGCCTGCCGCACGCCTATTATGGTCATAGTTGGAAGCAAAACGATATACAAGAAAAATACTCACTTAGGCCTATGAGCAGTCTTACCATCATTAATAATAATAACATTCGAATCACGCAGCGTATGAAATAAAAGGCTATCTTCATCTAATCTTTGTCTTATCCTGCCTGTTGAACAAACAAAATAGTACATTACTTACCGAGGGCGGTAAAACAAAGAATGTCTCAGAACGCAGGTATCTGACACCCGAGCCGAAGGCAAGGGCGATAAATATGCGATCTGAGGCTTTCTTTATTACCACCCGTGGAAAGTACAAAATTTTATGTCACCCATTGGCCAGGAAGTGGGATTTTCCGCGCGCGAAGCGTGCGATGGTTGCCACTTTATGGCCAGGTATGACAATTATGATTTGTAACAGCAAGAACCATGAAGATCATCCTAATGTCTCTTTAGTCAAGGTGGGATGGGGAGACAAGGTAGTAATACTTTTTCCACCCCCGTATGATATATACGACGTCGCGGCAAAAATGGCAACTTAGTGTGGAAAGTGGCCAAAAACCAATAAGGCTGCGAGTTATGTCACTAAATAGGTCTTTATATGTACTTCATTTCATTCTACACTATGTAATAAAGTAGATAAACAGACCTTTTTAATGACCTTATTCTCAGCTCCGTTGGTTTTTGGTCCATTTTGACGCATACTACTTTAAACGGTATTCATACGGTTTCAGTATAAAAACAAATCATTTCTATGTAATCGTAGCCTGTGACAGACAGTATAGCAGAGTTGATTCGTTAGAAGTTTAACAACACGATGGGTGATCTTACTCGGAGCAGGGAGGTCGGGGGCACTGAGCACGACCGGCGCGATGGTCACATTCGTGTCGACGTCCTCACAAGGGTCCACGATAGTGACCTAAAAAGAGAATCCAATCAGTACGCATCCACACACAGGAAGCAGGTACTTTATCTCCGTTCTCGCACATGTACGAGAATAACCCCCTTATTCATAATCGTTGAGATCGTTCATCAAACCTATTTTAGTAAAATTGCCGCTAGAATTCGTTTGTCCTTATTTGTCACTTTAATATTTATGTTTGTGGGATAGGGAGGGGTTTGTTAAGTTTTATGAATAAGGGGTAATTCTGTAACTTATCTATCTAAACGTGTAAAAGTAGGAAGGTCGCGTTATTTGCGCTTCGAGCCCATATATTATGTAAATTCAATGTTTTCACTCAGATTGTACAGTAGTTGACAGATTTTCCAGTCTATCCTAGTATCATAAGGTCTTTAGAAGACTTAACGATAGAAGCCCAATTCAAGAACCAAAATGTGATGAGACTCATATAAACACAGCCCTCATGTTCGTGTCTTAAAATCAGAATGACAGAGACTTGAAACAAAAGCAATACCCCTAAGAAAAAATCGTCCCCTTCTGTCAATTACGACTGATGGGATAATGGCCCATAACGTATAAATGCAAAATGAATACGATCCCGAGACGACAATGCTTCACCTGGAACAAATGATCAAGTATTTCCTTCTATAATAGTTACGTGACGAGTAATACTGTTACATACCTTCACAGTCATGCCGTATAGGTCAACCACTCCCCAGACTTGTTGTTCAACTTTATCTGTTGCTATGCCTTGGTCTACGCCATTAATGAAGTAATGCAGTTTCCCACTGCTCTTTCTCATCATACCAACAGTATCGCCTTCCTGTAAATAATAGGTATATTATTTGGATACAGTCGGATGTTAGACCGATTACCGCACGGCGACGTTACGCAGTCAAGCGTTGCGGTACTTTGTATATATCACACTGTAAATACGATCTGGTGACAAATGTCACAATACAGCGGCGCTGAGCAAGGTTCGTAATGACACGTCACGAGCGAAATTCACACAGATCGCAGGGTTACAGAGTGAAGCGCATTGCGGTGATTCGAGCAACGTCAAAGAGGGCAGTGCTGTGTGTCATCCCTCTCACTAATTATGTGCAACTTATAAAAACTGGTCAGTTGCAACTTACCCTTAGCTCATCAAGATTAAAGTTGCCATACTCCATGCACATACCATGCCCGTTAAGGAGCACTTTGCACCCCGACATCATGATGGTGCCGGAGTCCATATTCGTCATTGTGGATGGAAATCTGATTGTTGCTGGATTATGGGATGTTACACCGACCTGCGTAAAATATATATGTGTGGTAAATGACCACAATAGCTTAGCGACTTTAGGATATGAAAACCTGCTAACAATAAAGCAAATAGCACTATTTTTACCTCAATACTGCCGCTCCATTTGTCTACCAGCCTGTCAATGCGTATCTCAAACAGTTCGTTGTCGTAGAGAGGCCGGTGAGTCATCACCACACCGTTGTTATAATCATCCAGAGGCCTCGCTCTTTCTGCTGATCTGATTTGCAACAATAAAGGTCTATAATACACTTCATATCCTAAATTACATGCACTTCAATATGGCTACAAACAAGACTTACTTATTATTTGCTGATAATTTGACGAGTATCCCACACCTTGGGTGAAACCTTAAGCGATCTTGTGCTACTGTAACAAGATAACAACCTTATGAAAATCTTTACTGCAAAATATGGAGCAAGTTGATAATGTTGCAGAATTACCAAGAGCACAGGCACCCTCAGCAGTCATTGGGATGTAAACATCTTGAGACGGCTTTGGATGAGATGGCTCGGGAGGCAGAGGGACGACATCCATGTCACTTGATGTTAGTGTGTCATCATTGTTTGGATCTTCTTCCAGCTGCAACATCAGCATTTAATATCTCTAACCAAATATATAAACGCGAACACTACAGGAGTATTTAGAGTAGATATTTGTTTAAAGAGAGTAAATATATATTTGGAACCATTGGTCTTTTTAAAAAGATGCTATAATACGAAAAACATTACTTAGATACAAAAAATTTGATACCTGATCTATGCTAGTCTCCATAATTGACCTCATGCCATGTACGTGTGTGATGGAAGCCTGGACACATTGCCCATACAAATCTATAACTGCGAACAACTTTGCAGGCAGGTCTTTAGCTGCTACGCCAAGACATCGACTATTCACATAAAACAATAACTCTGCCTGAAAACAAATTGATTAACATGAACTAGTTTTATAAATAAGACCAGATTACTTCGTAAAACATCATAACTATCATAAATACATTGAGTTCATATTATATTTGCTAGAAACATGCTGTCTACAACTCATAGTCAATCTTTTGTAATAATAACAAAAGTGTACCTTTGCTGTTCTCATAACACCAACACAATCTCCCTCACTAAGGGTGTCTAACTCTGGACCGTAAGAATTAACAAGTGTCACTCCATCCTTCACTATTGAGCTGCCAGACATTATCTGTTGCATGAAATACATTGTGGATTATACGCATCAGCTCTTTTAACCCATCCTCGACCGATGAAAAAAAAAACAATAGCATTCTTTTGTTATGTGCCGGGAAGATCTCTGGGATGGGTAGACAATGGCTTAAAGGAATTGTACATTTATGTACGGAGCGGTACATACATACACATTGTCTTTATTGTTTGTAATCCATCCTAGATGAAACAGATGTCGTTCGCTTAACATAAAGATAAATAATAATGGGGTCATTATAAATAGTTCCAGGTACAGTCGCCATCTCATACAGCTCATAAAAATTCTGCATAGAATGTCCCGAGGAGTACTGGAGAACTTCTTGATCTAATTTTCTCTGCGGGTGGGTGGGAAAGCTCAAGAGCATTCAGCATCACATATAGACAATGTGCATGTACTTTCCACATAAGTTTGAAGATAACACTGGAGTAACAGCTATTTTTAGCGCATTGTAAATAGTAAACAAGAAATATAATCAGCATATAACCATAATATAATACATACCCAGGCAGTATTTCGCAGTTTTGTAGCTGTAGCTGGCAGTTCCATGAACTCTGGCTCAAGAGTTGTAACTCCAATTTCAAGACTCCCATTCCAAACATTAACCTATTAGATAAAATGTAGATATTTAAGTATTAACTGACGAAAAAATAAACAATAGCATTTCTTTGTTATGTGGCCGGAGATTTCCGGGATGGGTAGGCAATGGCTTAAATGTGGTTAACAATGGATTAGATAGCTAGGAAACAATTTTGTGAAATTCAGTTTTAGTTAGTAAGCAATATGGTTCAGTATGTCTATTATTACAAGACCACAATTATGTTTGGAATTTCAGTTGGATAAAACCTGTCTCTCACAGCCCTTAACTCCACATATTGTGAAAGGAAATAAGTCAATTGTTGTAATGCTGACCTACAATTACAATAAGAGTGTACAGCCAATATGTTTTCATCAACAAAATAATCGTTTTTGAATTAATGCAGATGCACAATAACACAGAAAGGATAGCTGCAGACTCATTCATGAACTAATTATGTAGTGATTTACTTACCTTTCTATCAATACAAACTTCGAACATAACATCATCCTGCAAAGGTTCTGCGCTTAGTATCAAACCATGATTGAACTCTACGAAATTCCTCACAGCTGTAGTGTTGTCGTTCAGTAGTGTGACTCTGTCACCACACCTTCTATGAAATCTCATTGTTTGTCTGCTCTCCTCTAGCCATACATACTGTAACTAAAGTACTGCGACTCTTAACATACGTTAAGACCCATCACAGCCAAACATCATAGTCTATTTTATTTATTTATTTACACATTTACTTTATTGCCGCATTCTCGACTCCACACCCCGTACCCATGGTGGCGGGGTGTTAATTACTTTTAACACCTGTGTCATTCATTACAACCTAGTAAAAAGAATTTTAGTAACGTACATGCAAGAATACATCACATTAGATCTTTTTATTGACCTTTTACAGTGAAAGTTTATATTATAATATCCCAAAAAGGAAATCATACGAAAACTATAACTAAAGTCACTGTGAAAACGTTTGACGTTTGACTTATAAGAGTTATAAGACATCCCTTCTATTGTCTATGGTCTAGAAAAGGTCAGTGATGCCAAGTTTAAAATATATTTTTATTTAAGCAAGTTTCAGACAAGCGGAGAGCTAATCACAGGATGGTGAACGGTTAGCCGGTGGTTATTATCACAATACTCGGGTGTAAACATTATCGTAATATTGAAAAAAGTATGAATATAGCTTTTTTAATCACGAATCACTCGTATTGTGATATGAGTGTATCACGTGATAATAATCACCGTGTTGATCCCAATAGACGACTGAACAAATTCTACACACCTATCGATTTATCATGAACAATCTAGAAACGCAGCTATAATATGGAATTAGACCGCAATCATTCACATTCATGGCGGTCATTCTGACAAATTGATAGGTGTGTTGAACGCTTAAAGTCTGGCTAATGAAAGTTGAGACTGACTTAGGCCAGTAGAAATTGCAATGCATGATGAATCAGAACTACAAACTATTTTTTATTTTTTTTAGTATGTTGTATCGATTACTTAGGGTATAGTATTCAATGCAAATTCAATATCGAAAAACTGGTGATAGCTGCACACCACGCGAAGAATTTGGGACTATTTTCACTCTTCTAAAAGTAATAAACTATGCATTATGGACCGCAAAATATATTACCTTTATAAAGTGAATTAAATTTGCTTTTTCCCAGGAACGACATGGCGAGCTGGAGAACTGTTTTGAATATTACTACGTCTGTGACGAGTGTGGACGAGACTTTAGCATGTGACATTGTGAGTGTTGTGTGTAACTCGATACTGAATAATGGAGTCGAACCACCGCCGCTGGATCTCATGATTGAGGACTACATAATGGTCCGAAACATGTCGAACGATATTCGACCTTAAAGACGTGAGTGAGCCTTTATTATATTTCCATATGTCTGAAACTCACGGGAGTTTTATATTTAAAATATAATATATGTAGGTATAATAATAATAAATTTATGGTAAACCGTCAGACAAAGATAAAGATTCAGCTGCATAAGGGCCTTCCGTCCCTCTTGGTGGCACGCTCTTAAGACGCCTTGGGATGAGATGCCTCGGAAGGCAGAGGGATAATATCCATGTAACTTGATGTTAGATACCTACTATTGTAGTTACAGTCGGTCCACCATAGCAATCCGCCGCGGGAAGTAAGCTTATAATATAGCATTTATGTCGGACATATAGCTACGTCCCTCTCGCACTTACATACTAGTTTGCTAGTAGGCTCATCATGCTAGTTAGGCAAATGAATTGTGAAATTAGATAAGAACATTCCTATCTCGTTCAATATTAGTTGTTTCCCGCGGCTTTTGTACTATACTATTAGTACTTTTACCTTTACACAGTATAGGCGATATTGTACATCGCGAACAGCTATTGATGAGCCACTTGCCAATCTTCGCAACTTGGACGTATAACGCAAATCGCGACTGACACGTCATCGGGTAACATCGATCATTCATTACACGGCTAAATTACGGACACTGGCAAGTGGCTCAACAATCCCGGTTCGCGACTGTACTTATTGTACTTACGTTACAATTGAATATGACTATACGACGGTTATTCAAGCACAATAGAATCCACAAGGCCCTGATTGAATTCCGGTAGGACTGCAAATGCTCACCAATTCCCCATTTGGTTATTTCTTTAACTTTGGATTGTTAAGCGCAAAATAAAACAAAATATGTGTGACTATTGATGTATTTTAATCTCATATAAAAACCCTCAGTCACGTAGCTTATGAGTAGGTCAGCTAGAATAGCTATTCATTGATGAACTATAAGAAATAGGACCGAATATTACATTTTCGTAACATCGCCTTCAAAGCTTGGATTGGTGGTGCCTTTCACCTGGGCTAAAGACATTTCCTTCGACTTTTTCTGCAACAATAACACGCATTATAATCCCTCTTCATAAATAGTAGCTACGCAAAATAAACAAATTAATTGACGGGGAATGACTGAGGCACGCCCGGTGGAAAACGGAGCCTAAAGCGCGTGAAAACTTGAAGCCACTTTTATTCGTTTCCGAAATCAATATATGTTTAAGAAAACCTCTACTTTACCACATTCTGAGATATAAGTACTTACGGTAAGTATAGGTACTTTTTCATTAAACTCATACTAACTAAAAAGCCCTTCATCATGGGTTGGATGATCTATCTACTGCCTAGTGCCTACTCACCGGTGGTCTATATACTTTATTGCCAAGCTGCTTGATTCCTGCAAAGTGATTCTCAATATCGCCCAGTTGTTTCCCTTCAGTCTCCGGTAAAATGAAGTACAATGCTATGCACCCACTCAAACTGCAAATGGAAAAATTGTACAGGCGTATCATTGTAAAATAAATTAGGATGCAATTCATGTTTAAGGACAAAATAAACCACGCAGCTAACAAAAATTATCCACACATTGTACATGTGAAGAATGAATCTCACCTCACTGCACCATAGAGTCCGTAGGTTCCCCGGATCGACAAGCTGTCTAGTAAAGCAACATACATCCGGTTGGTCAGGAAGCCGAATATATAGCCCACACAGCTTGCCAGACCAGCACCTCCAGAACGAGTCTTTGCACTGAATACCTGGAACATAAGTATCAGGCGTCACTCTTAAGAATCTTCAGTCAACTACACGAGGGTTCAAGAAGAGTTACGGCTCAGTGAAATGTCATCTTGTCTTTATCCCTGGAGTATTCCAACTATGGAACTTGAGTAAACACCGTGCAGAATATCGGTAAGTAAGTACATTATGTAGTTATGTAGTTTTATGTTTGAGTTGTGAGGAAGGTCGCTAGCTATCTCGAAATCTACACTGGACTGAGGGCCTACTCCGAACTTTGCATCGTGCCGTCCCTTTCACTCTCGTGTTATACAGTATATGAGTGAAATGGACGGCACGATACGAAGTTCGGATTTCGAAGTTCGAAGTAGCCCCCCTGGTCGTAAAGCTTTTGTCATTTACAGGTACATACCTGTGAATGACAAATGCTTTACGACCAGGCATACATAAGTATGTCATCGTATAATAACGTCACGTAATCATGCTACCCACTAGTAGTAAAGCAACTGCTGTTGGACGTTATGTTAAGAAATCATCAGCGAATCCTCTTACTGTAAGATATCAGCGGTCTACTAATCATCAGTCATATACATACTCATTATATCATATAATTCACTATAGTCTCTGGTATGATTTAGGTTTTAATATTATTGAATTATAATTATTTGTTCACTTCACTAGCTCGGAAAACCCTTTTTTATCGGTTCCGTAGCCAAAATGGCCAAAACGGAACCCTTATAGTTTCGTCATGTCTGTCCGTCCGTCTGTCCGTCCGTATGTCACAGCCAATTTACTCGGAGGCTATAAGCACTACAATTATGAAATTTGGTAGGGAGATGTATTCTATTACCCGCAACATAGAAGTAATGTGATTTTACGAAAAAAAAATAGACTCTATACATGCAACATGGTGGATGGTGGATGAAAAAAAATTTCAACGTATCTAGTCGTGTGGGGCCACGGACCACGGATAGGCCTTTAAAAATCATAATAAGTGTGTCTGTCCCCCTCTAATTTCCAAACTATGAAGAGTATAATTCTGAAAAAAAATGAGCTGGGGTGCATTAATAAATACTTTCAATACTTTTTGGTTTTAACTAGATAGGTTTTACGTATGAAGCGCCTTTTTAGATTCAATGTATTGGATAGTGGTTTTAAATATGGACTAGTAGGTGTTGGTAACTTGGTACGGAGCCCTTCATTGTGCGCGATCCGATACGCCCTTGGCCGATTTATATTCTTTAAAAACAGATAGCAAAACTGCATTTGATAAAATATGGATATATAAGAGTACAAAGAATATTTGAAATCCGATCTTATTATTAGTTACTTTATTAAACACGATAACATGTAAAATAGTTTTGCTGACTGTACATAATATTCCCTGCCAATTTGTGATTTTTTTATACCCTTGTTATTTGTGTACCTACAAGTACTAGTTAAAATAAAGGTTGAATTTACATATTTCAGTTGTTTTTCTTTTGTAGCATTTTCCTCGCTTTTGTGAGGTGAAAAGATTTCTGTTCCATACGGCTTAAAAGTTATTTTACGCTTCGTGAGTTGTAACACTCGCTACGCTCAGGATTTTATTTTGACCCACTCACTTCGCTCATAATTCTATTTTCGAACCACTCGCTTCGCTCGTGGTTCAACCATAGTACCCATTCGCTAGCTCGTAGTTCGGTTGATAGATATTTTTTATTAACTTCAACCCTAGAATCAATTAACTAGCTCGTGTTTCAATTCCACATTCGCGGTTAAAATACAACTTTGCACCCTGGTATAACAAATAACTATTGTTAATTTAGTTTTTAGCTTAGCTTAGAATTTGTTTTTGTAAATTGTATTGTGCTTTCATTGAAAATATATATAATAAATGTATTATACGGTTGTACACTGTTTTATAGACAACATTTTTAAAGAATTTCGTTTTGCAGAAAATGTTTCTCATATTATCATTTCACAGAATAATCATTACGCCTAACACTTACTTTGTAGAAACTCAAATCAATGATTTTTGATATCAATATTTTTTAATATTTCGATATTCATATCATAGAACTACAAATGAAATATTATTTTTTCTTATATTATTTAGTTTACGTAAACATTATTACCAAGACAATAGTTTTATAGAATTTTGTTTCTTATAAAATAAATCTCATATTATCATTTCATAGAATAATCAGTTCGTAAAATAATAATATTTTTTTTATCGTAGATTTTTATTACAAAGAAAATTTCATGTTTCTATATTCATTACGATATAATTACAAATCATATATTCTTTGACCATATGATATTTAGTTAATATAAAACTTATTACTCAGAAAAACATGTTATTGAGTTGCAGTTTCTAAACATTCCAATTCATACCTTTGACAAAATGCATACCCTCCTATAAAATTACAACACTGCGTTCACAACAACAATGCGGTTAAAAATTCTAGTAAAACTGAACTGTCTTAATCTTCTAACCTGTCCGCCTTAGAGTCGATTTTGCCCTAACAAGTCTTTCTGGGCTTTTATAAAAAAATAACCTCGAAAATTAAGACGGGAGCTTCGCTCCTATCCGCGTTAGAGTCGATTTTGCCCTAACAGGTCTTTCTGGGCTTTTATAAAAAAATAACCTCTATTATATATAGATATTATAATAGGTATTATATTTTAATATGTACACACAAAAAAACACCTAACAAACAATGTTCGTTAAAACAGAATTCTACTGTTTGATAAGTTTATTAAATATATTTTCTTTTAATTAATTGAATTGTGTTTCAGCAAAATATGTTTCTGTGAAGTGAATAAGCGGTGATTCTATATTTTAATTATAATGTCATTACTAGTAAAGTATATGAATTCCTAAAACCAAATATTATTTAATATAAGTTTCTGTAAAATGAAATTCTATGAACTTTCTGTCTGCGAAACAATGAAACACCAAACATAATTCTACTGTTTGATAAGTTTGTTAAATAAAAAACTGATATTAGAAAATTCATTGAATTGTATTTTTGTGAAATATGTTTCATTCAAGTAAATGGTCATTGAAACAATAATTTTACAAATAAAAATACAAGAACCAAATATTATTTGAAACATTTTCTGCGAAACAAAATTATATGAAATTTCTGTCTGCAAAACAAGGGGACACCGTATTATACTGAATTACTAATTTACCTCGCCAATTAAAATCCAAGGCAGCAACCTGATCCCTGTGTGCGTGATGAAGGCGAGCATCAAAAGGAGACAAGTCGGTATCCATGAGTAGCCAGATATATTTCTCTGAAAAGTGGTAAATTTCGGTAAATGTTGGTCCCATCCCAGAAAACTATACAAGTGTACAAAGTGAACAAATTAAATACTTTTTGGTTATAATATATCTCCTGTACCTATTTTACCTATTTACACTATTGTTTTTCTTTTTCTTACTTTCAAATGTTGAATTATGGGTAGGTTCAAAAATCGCAATGTATTTTAACACTCCAACGTAATATTGTTATAGAAGTTAAAAGTTTACCCAGCGAGATTTAAAATCAATACGATAATTAATATTGATGTATAATTGTTTAATTGTCAAGTGGCATTGCAGATGTAGTTAATAGATACTATCCGTTGTTCAAAATTCATCCCTTGAAAGGGATAAATAGGGGTATAAAATATGTAAACTACAGGATATACTAAAACAGTAATAAGTAGGTCAAAGTAGGTTTACCAAAAATATACCGGGCGAAGGAGAGTGCGAGTCGGACTCGCGCACGAGGGTTCCTTATATTTACTGCACGTACGAACTCGGTTAATTTGTAGTTTGTAGCAAATTTTGGGGTCTTTCTAGTTTTTTTGAACCTGACTGTGGCTTTATAGGCCGGACCAATAAAGCGATAGGAGTGCGCGGTTGGAGAGTAGCCTGAGGAAAATCCAGGGGAAAACCTCCGGCACGACCATGCGTGTGGTTTGGAACACTGGAATACTCTAAGAGTTTGCGCTCCAGTGAGATTGTATTAGAAATAGGTAGGTTTTCGTTTTACTATCCAACCTCTTCTTAGCAACTGTCTTTGAGGTGTTCTCTTGGCGTAAACAATCATGTCACTGTCACAATAAAATAAATATGCAAGAAAAATAACGTGTTTATTTATAACGGTTATGAACCCAGACACGATGGATAAAGAAATATGTGGTATGTTGCAAAAGTTCAGCGGAGTAAATTACCTTCAATGGAAATTTCAATTAAAGTGCGCGTTGAAAGCAAAAGGCTTGGGGCGATATATAGAGGAAGAAGTGGCCGCGGAAGTAGTACCGCGCGCGGTCGCAAGCACGGCTGCGGGCACGAGTGCGGCTGGGAGTGCCGAGAACACCTCAGGGTCCTCAGCGGCAGCGGATCAAAGTGAACGGCAGGATGCTGCGGTAATGTTTATAATCACGTCGTCATTGACGTACGAGCAAATGGTGCTGATAGAGAATTGCACAACCTCGAAGCAAATGATTGAAAAACTGGACTCAATTTATGCTCAGAAGTCAGAGTTTAATAAAATGACACTTCACGAACGATTTTACCAATACAAAATGGGAAATAATGATGGTATAGCTCAACATATAGCCAAAGTAGAATCGCTGGCTAAGCAAATACGAGAAGCAGGTGACAACATAAGTGACACCGCAGTAATTACGAAAATAATCGGCAGTCTTCCCCTTAAATACAGAAATGTAAGACAAGCCTGGTTGTCTATGGACGCTGCTAAACAAACTGTAGCTAATTTAACTGCTAGGCTACTTGATGAAGAGGCGAATCTCGCTGGTGGTGATGCCACTGAACCCAATGCTTTAGCTACAGTCACACATAATGCAAGTGGCGAAAGAAGAAATTTTACAAAGGCTCCTATCTGCTATTATTGTCAAAAGCCAGGGCATATTGCTAAAGACTGTTACTCACGAAAGAGAAATCTCAAATCAAATACTGGAGCGAATGTGACATACTCAGCATTTATGGCAGAAACTGTTGCACTAAACTTTCTTGCTGAAGATGAGGATATCTGGCTTCTAGATAGCGGAGCCTCGGCTCATATGACCAGCAAACTGGAATTCTTTGAAAAAATCTATGATTGCCCGACAAAAACTGTGCGACTAGGAGATGACACTGAGTTGTGTGTCAAAGGTATGGGAACAGTCTACATTAAAAAACTACTAAACAATGAATGGCACGACTCCGAAATAAATGATGTACTCTACATCCCGAATTTGAAGAAAAACCTAATTTCTGAAGGTGTTCTAACTGATAAAGGATATATTATAAATAAACAAAAATGGCATGCAAATATATTGGACATGGATAGAAGATTAGTGGCATATGCACACAAGCAACCAAATAATTTATACAGAGTTCTATTTAAAACGACTGTTCATAAAGAAACACTGGCTGGTAACGTCAACGCTGTCACAGTTGACAGCAATTTGAAATTGTGGCATGACAGACTCGGACATGTCAACACTGAATATGTAAAAATTTTGCAATCGAATGGAATTATACAAGGTATTAAACAAGATGAGTTCAAGAATTTTTTCTGTGAAGCATGCGCATATGGAAAACAACATAAGCAACCTTTTCATACGAAAGTTCACTCAGAGAAAAGATCCTGCATCCCCGGTGAAGTTATATACTCAGATTTATGTGGACCTATGTCAACAGCTTCTATATCCGGCTTCAAATATTTCGTTTTATTTAAAGACGCCTGTACCGGGTACCGAATAGCCTTTTTCATAAAACATAAGAGTGACGTGTTCGAAAATTTCAAAGAATTTTTACGATTAGTACAAAATAAATTTGGTCGTCCCATCAAAGTGCTACACACAGATAATGGTACTGAATACTGCAATACTGAGTTTAAAAATTTTCTGTGCAATTTTGGGATCGTTCTTGAGACAACAGCACCTTACACACCAGAACAAAATGGGCGGGCCGAACGTGATTTGCGCACGATCATGGAATCCGCACGAACCATGCTACACAACTCTAAGCGTCCCTTGCACCTCTGGGCTGAAGCTGTTAATTGTGCAATCTATTTGTTGAACAGAACTCCCAGCAAACAAACGCCAAATTCTACTCCATATCAGGAATGGACCGGTGAAAAGCCAGATGTAAACCATACAAAAATATTTGGATGTGATGCATACATGCATGTACCAAATCAGCTGAGAAGAAAACTGGACCCAAAAAGTAAGAAGTTAATTTTTGTTGGGTATGATGGCAACTCTACCAACTATCGACTCTATGACCCAGAGACTAGAAAGGTACATATTTCACGTAATGTACTTTTCAATGAATCATCCTTCTCTGACCAGAAAACAAACATTAAAGACCCACTGTTCATCACGATTGAAGACAGCGTTGATCCTGTTTTTGTAGACCGTAACCAGTTTTCAGTGGAAGAGAGCATCAGTCAAGAAGAGACAGGACATAACTCAACAAATACTCAGGTCACAGGTCACATCCCAATGGATACTCAAAGCACAGAAAATAATCCAACAGATACTTTTTTTGATACCGAAGAGATTCCAGCAGAAGTAACACCAATCGAAGAAACTTCAATAGAAGAAACTTCAATCGAAGAAACTTCAATCGAAAACACTCCAATTGAAGAAATTCCCACATTACGCAGAATTTTGAGACCTAGAGAAAACCTTAAACCACCAAGACGATATGAAGATTACGTTGTTAACTTTACATTTCAAGAACCAAGTACCTATGAAGAAGCAATGGCAAGTCCGGAAATAGAAGAGTGGAAAAATGCTATGATCGAGGAATTAAATTCACTGAAACAAAATCAAACCTGGGAACTGACAGAGCTACCAGAAGGCAAGAAGCCAATAACTTCTAAATGGGTATTTAAAAAGAAATTAAACCCTGATGGTACAGTTTCTCGTTTTAAAGCAAGGCTCGTAGCTAGAGGATTTGACCAGAAACCTGGAATAGACTACTCCGAGACGTTTTCTCCAACCACCAGATACGATTCTATTAGAATATTACTAGCAGAGTGTGTTAACAAAAACTATGAAATGATTCAGTTCGACGTGAAGACGGCCTTTTTGCACGGAAACCTCGAAGAAGAAATATACATGTTGCCACCACAAGGACTTTATGTTGATACCCATAAAGTATGTAAATTGAAACGTTCCCTATACGGCCTAAAACAGGCCCCACGGTGTTGGAATAAAAAATTGGATGAGTTTATGAAGGAAATTGGTTTCCGAAGTATACTAGCTGACACTTGTGTTTATGTGGGACTTTTATACAATGAAAAAGTCATTCTGATCATTTATGTCGACGATGGACTTGTGTTCTCTAAAATGAAATCAACACTTGTAGAATTTCTTCAGTTATTCAAAAAAAAGTTCGAAATAACAATCGAGGAGAATCCTAAATACTTCGTTGGCCTGGAAATAGAAAAAAATAAAGAGAATGGTACTTTACTTATTCATCAAGCTAGCTATGTCAAAAATATGTTAAAAAGATTTAACATGAGTGATGCGAAACCGGTGACCATTCCAATTGAGACTAATACTTTAGCAATTTGCGATGACACAGACAACAATACGCCATACAGAGAAGCTGTAGGGTGCCTGATATATCTCGCAACTACAACCAGACCAGACATTTCTTATGCTGTAGGGATAGCAAGCAGATTTTTAACAAAATACACAGCATCACACTGGCATCTTGTGAAGAGAATCATGCGCTATCTTGCGGGTACTCCACAACTTGGACTGCTTTATAGCGGCACCGCGATGGCAAACCTCACTGGATTTGCAGACGCCAATTATGCCACAGATCCGGAGTCTAGACGATCCACAACTGGATATTTGTTTTTGCTGAAAGGTGCGCCAATCACATGGAGCAGTCGTCGACAGCCTTCAGTGGCGCTTTCGACTACAGAAGCCGAGTACATGGCTTTATGTGACGCAACAAAAGAGGCGATGTGGATTCGTCAATTCTTACACGAAATTGACTCTAACTTGAACAGGGATCCTGTGAATATATTCGTCGACAACCAAAGTACCATAAAACTAGTTAAAAACCCGGAATTTCACAAGCGCACAAAGCATAGTAGATGTAAGATATCATTATGTGCGTGAACGGTACGAAGCCGGAGACTTAATCGTCACATACATCAGCACGAATGAGCAACTCGCTGACGGTTTGACCAAACCCTTGCCCAGAGAAAAATTTGTGAATTTTAAAAACAAAATACTAGTTTGAAGTTTTTCGTTTTAGTGGGAGAATTTATTTACTTTACTTATATTATTTTGTTGTCTGTACATTTAACTACATCCTACCTAAGTGGGAGTATTAGAAATAGGTAGGTTTTCGTTTTACTATCCAACCTCTTCTTAGCAACTGTCTTTGAGGTGTTCTCTTGGCGTAAACAATCATGTCACTGTCACAATAAAATAAATATGCAAGAAAAATAACGTGTTTATTTATAACAGATTGGTTGAGCGGTTTCAACCGAATCTGAGGTGTGAGTGGAATCGAGCTACTGGGAGTTTTACCTAGTCTAGCTGAGAAGAGTCCAGCAAGAAACTCAGCTAGGCCCGACCTGGGTCGGACTGACTCTACCCGGTGTGCGGCGGTACGAATAGGGACTATATGTGTCAGTGTTGTCGTGATCGCGCGGTAGACGTCCCTGCCAGCGGGAATGCCTAAGTGTACGTGTCGTGTCAGAGTTGGACGCCGTAAGCGCAGTGTTCCATCTTTCGATGGACGCTGTGATTACGTCGTTCGGGTCCGTAAGTGTGTGCCTAGGACGCCGGACCGTGCGGCCCCTAATAAGTGATCGCCGAGTTACGACACAGGGGGGAGGGATGTGGACGTAGTCGACAGCCTTCCTAACTAACGGATTCCTATGATGGGAAGCGTTGTCAAAATAACGTCTGGCAGTCTGCTTAAAGAAACCATACATGGTGCTAATCCCCATGTCGTGGTGCAGACTGAGGTTCGACTGGTACCACGGAGCACCACGGAGACCTGAAGCGGCTTGAGCGATGTCATAGGCACGTGAGCAAAAGCTACACTTGCATAAGACATGATTGGACGAACACAAGATTTGTAGAGTGTCTGCTTATTTCTAAGTGACATTTTACTAAAAAGTATACTTACAATGAGTCGTAAAGAGCTCGGTATCGTCCACGAACAACCCCAGTTGCACTTTAGGGCGCCTGGGAATGTCGTTCGTGAATAACGAATAAAGAGTGGGAAAGAGCACGGGCTCTTCATCTATCCAAGGCTCCGTAGCCTTGCGGGACTCCGGCCCGGATGGGGTGTGGGTCCGAATACGTTCCCTCCAGTCTGTATCGAAAGCTTCAATCCCTGAGAAAATCTCGTATGGTGAGTACGGGTCTGTCAGGCATACCGAGATGATATAACTTGTATATCAGCCCGTTATGCCAGACCTTGTCGAATGCTTTCGCCACGTCAAGAAAGATTGCACCGGTTCTGAGCCACTGGAATCGAGAGAAACCGTCCAGCACGTGCTCGGTGACGCGGTGCACCTGTCGGACGCACGAGTGCGCGGATCTAAAGCCGAACTGCTCGTCGATGATGACGTTATTCTCAGCCGTAAATCTGAGAGTCCTAGTGAGAAGAATCCGCTCATATAGCTTTCCTAAAGAGCTGAGTAAGCTGATCGGAATATAAGAAGCAGGCGAAGTCCGGGGTTTACCGGGCTTCGCTATCCCTATGACCGCTGCACCTTTCTACGCGGCTGGAAAGTGAGCATTGGTCAGCGCGGCATTGAAGATGCCGACCAAAATGAGGAGGAGGGTTTCAGGGCGAAGTCTCAGGATACGATTGGATACACCATCCGCACCCGGAGCCTTCCTAACACGAAGACGCCTGACTAAGTCACTGACTTCCTTAACCGACACCGGTAATATGGGTGAAGTTACGGGGATCCCATCTAATATGGACTTCGTCAGTGTGTAGAAGACTAGGCGAACATTAGGACTCTAAGCTACTCGCAAGGCATTCAGCTTTGTCACTGTCCTCGAAAGCAGGGGTAGGGTGATCCGGACGATCCAAGGGGGGTATGGTCCAACAGGCATCTGATTTGAGAGATTTCGCTAGTTTTCAGTAAGCCAGATGACTGGGAGCGATCTCACCCATCAGATCCCTGAACGAGTTCTCCCGAAATGGGGTCTTTCTAGTGTAACTTTGTTTTTCTTTTACAAAATGGTAAAGAGTTTACCGGTGTCTGGGTGTTTTTCGCTGGTTACATTCAGTTGATTCAGTAGTATTTTTATGCGAGAGGCCTAGTAAAGTAAATACAAATGCCAGTTTTCGGAATTGTTTTCACCGGGAACCACACAGGTACTAAGTACCCTCACATGTTAACAAGCTCAGCTTTGCAACGTTCAAAGTTAATATTTATCCGAAGTGAACGCTCGATTTTTAACACCCGTGTATGTTCTTGCATAATAAATAATTCATTTCCTTATTATGTTACTTTTATAAATAAGTAATTTAAGTAATTTATATATAAAGTGATTTTAATAAATTAATTCCTCTTCTTTCGGAAATAACTTTAACACTAGGTACTGATGCTGAACCGATATTGATTCGGATTATATTTAAAAAAAAAACATTGTTTTTTTTTATTATAGGTAACTAAATATCCAGTGATCTAATGAACCATGGTAACCTACCGCTACATCCCCGTCATGGGTTCCATTGATATTCGACTCTGTAATATCTTCTACCGGAGTACTATGCTGTAAAATAAATAAAAATTATAAATAAATACTTACTTATAAACTGGTTTTTCTATTAAAAGAGTGTTATTTTTATAATTTAACAATAGTAAGATACTTATAAGCGTCCAGTGCAGACACTTTCAATCTCAATTTATAACAATACGCGTTCAAGCCGTCGTCTCAAGGCGCAAAAATATACAATATAGCATTCTTTTGTAATGAGCCCCGGCATCCCAGGGACTGGTAGACGACGGGTTAGAATGAAGATGTTGCAAACATTGAAACGTTTACTAAATTGTACCAATTCAATTATTATCTACTTTCAACTTAGTACCAAATCGTACCAAGTTGATTACTATCAAGTAAGGTAAACGTCCGCTGTGTTCAACTGACCCAATAGTCCCAATACATGGCACTTTCAATCTTATGTCATGATGATAGAGGTGATTAATAATAAAGGCGTCATCTATTGGACACTAAGGTGTCGAGAACTGGGACGTTTACCCTACCTAACTTTCTTCGATCGTATTTTCGCAAATAGCCTCATCTATGACTTTTAATACTAGTCACCGTTTGTATGTAAGCGTCATACGCGGCCAGCAGCACGCAGCATGCGCCCGCGCCCGCCGTGGAGAAGAAGGCCAGGGGACGCTTCCCCGTGTAGTGCACCAGCGCCACGCACGAGCCAGAACCCACAATCTGCATGATGCCCATGATCAACGTCGCGTAGTACTTGTCTATGGGAGCCTTCAGCATCTGGAATATGGACACCGCGTACGTCTGCGCGAGTCCATTTACAAGTACAAATAAAAAAGTAGGTAAGTGCGTACAATGACTTTAGTATAGTAGTGTATGTACTATGTATGTAGATTCACGCCTGTGTTTTTAATACGGGTAAGCAGTGAATATGAAATATAATTGTCAAAGCCACTTCCAAAAATTGTAGCTTTAAAGAAGCAGAAAATGTAGTATTACAGTGAGGTACCTCTCACTACCGCCCCCCATCACCGCAACTCTCCGGTCATATAGACTAGAGGTGAGTTAAGTCGAGACAGGTTGTGAGTAGCATGGCCGGCTGAGCCCGCGCCCTGAGGGGCTACCGCGAACTGAAAACGAACGAAGTTCGAATATCTCCCTCTCTGTCGCACTTGCTTATACGTTCCACAGAGAGGGAGATATTCGAACTTCGTTCGTTTTCGGTTCGCGGTAGCCCCTCTGAGGGCCTACACCGAACTGCGTATCGTGCCGTCCCTTTCACTCATATATAGTGTATAACACGAGAGTGAAGGGGACGGTATAATACGAAATTCGGATTTCGAAGTTCGGAGTAGGGGGCGTGCTGTCCATTTCCGTTTTATTTTATATTCTATATTATAAATAACTTGTAATACAACCGTTGTATTTGATGAATCTTCGAAAAATAAATATTTTAAGAAGTAAGTAACAATCTGTACAATAAGTTAGGTAGTGGGTTATAGACATAGTACACATTTCGATTAGGATAATTGCCTTTATACCCCACAACACACTTCAATCCTATGTAATGTATGCCTTACTCGTATCCTGCGACATAGAATTGCTTAATTTTATTTGTATACTGAGGTGCTACGAAATAATCTAATTTATGACGAACTGGTGAACAGAAAATAATGATGGTAAAACCCTTTCATATTGTAAGTGTCTGCATTTCAGTTAATTCAGCATGCGCCCTCAGTTCTTTGTTTCGGACAAATTGTTAGGTTTAGGATCTCGAAATGAGTTTTGGTAGCTATTGTAAGAATATTAATCCTGAGGCTCGTATTCTTCTTGAACAAAAATAATATTTGTTGAAAGAGTGTGTGATACAGCTATCGTGTCTGGGATTAAGTACGTCTGTAGTAAAGAACATTGACTTAAATATTTTATCTGAAAACTTATGAATCATGATTCATTCCGACGCCTTACACACGTTAAATGCAGAGGACATTAATAATATAGGGTGACCAAAAACCGAACTTGGCCACATGTGTGTAAAACGTCATGGTAAAATTTTACAAAAGAATGCGTGTGTGAAAGAAATTCGGTGGAGGGTAGGTCATTTGCCCCATCTGTTGCTCCATAGTCAGGTTTCCATAGTAAGTCGGCCCTTACATCAAATGGGCTCGGGTTTTTTTTGTGATTACCTCTTATACTGAAAAGACTTTCGCCGAGGATGAATATCCTATTTGTCATAGTTTTTGAATTATGATTTTTTAAAGTTTTTTTTTATGTAATTTTTTCCATGATTTATTCAAGCGATTTACTACAAATTTTGAAATGATGTTCATTAGATAGATTTGTATTACTCTAGTTATCATAAAAAAAAAAAAATAAGAAAAAATTTTTTTTTAATACGACAAATGATATTTTTTATATTATCTAGTTATAATATAAAAAAATACCAGACTATTAAGTTTTTGGGTGTCGATGCAAATCTATCTAAAGAACATCATTTCAAAATTTGAAGCTAATCGCTTGAATACATCCAGAAAGACAATACATTTTAAAAAATAATAAAAATCATAAGGCAAAAACTAATCTATTTACTATATAAGGACTCATACTCGGCAACAGTATTCTTCACTAATAAGAGGTACTCATAAAAAAACCCCGAGCCTATTTGATGTAAGTGACTTATACAGAAACCTGACTATGGCCTTTACGAAACACCTGGGACACAACTCGTCAACATCATGAAACAAAGATAATGGAATATTATAAAGCCTTTGCATAATCAAAACTATGTGTTTCAGGAAATCAGATCCTTAACAATTTTAGTGGGTGTCATGTCATTTGGACCCGCGAGGATGTGTTCATTACCTGTAACTCCAAAGAATGAATAATTGTATGATGAATACATTGATTGATTTACCTGTAAGGTCGTCATGCCGCTGAAGTGCCCAACGAAGAAGCAGTAACTAATCAAGAAGAATGGAAACAAGAAGCTCTTTTCCATGTAATATGATAGTTTTTCGGCAATACTTTCATCCGAATCTTCAGATTCCACTGAAAACACACGCCAAGCATAAGTGATTAAATTATATAGGTACTAGCTTTTGCCCGCCACTTCGTTCGAGTAAACTTCCACTTCCTATAATAAACTAAACATTATCCTACCCAATTCCTATCAGTAGCAAATATTTATAGGAAATCGATGGGTACCTATTATATTCACCTAGTGGCAAAGCAAAAATAAATAATCAAACTCCTAAATACCTACAGTAAAGGAAACGGAAACGCGTAAGGTGCATCGGGGTAAGTTGAAAAACGGTGTAAGATAAAAACACATTCTTTACTCCCTATTCCGTGCAATTTTTTTTGTTCCTGGCAACTTTATTGAGAACTCCATTTTGATGCGTGCCGCCCCTAACTCAGTGCCGTTCCCTAAGTGAGTGTGGTCATGTGTAATTGCCAATTTTCGACAAGGTGAGTTTTTAGCGATCAAATCCTTATTTTTAATCTTACCCCGTGCTTTGTAACTTCTTTTCCAGAGAAGCTAGGAATATTTTGTATTGATACATATGTTCATTATTGTTATTTTTGTTACCCGTTAATGTAGATTTTGAATATCTTACTTATTTCCCGAGTTTTTATACCTTTCAATCTTACACCGTGGCATTTTGGCGGGTTAAGACGGCAATATTTATTATTTCATCTTACCCCGTTTTCGGAACTCATAGTGTGAGGAAGTGGTTCTCAAAATGTACAGGCATATACTTTCACTCTATAACATATGTACGAATTTTGCAAGTTATATTATACTAAACAGAACTTAATCCCTTATAGGGATAAGTTCGCCTTTGTACCAACATAACCGAGTCTGTCTGTATTTTTTACCTGTGTTTTGTGCACAATAAAGTTTTTTACATACATACATGATCGCGTAAACTAACATTCAGTTATGCCCCTTCGCAACACCTACGAACAAAAGTCTGTACTTTTACCGTGTTTGTGTTTTATGCGTTACCTAATAAGATTACTAGTGTATGGCCGTAGGTGTTCTGAGGTGGAAGCGCACTTTAAAAACAGATTATATCTACCTATAAAAACAAAGAAACGAACATTATTAATGACTTTCTTTAAAATTCTTTACAGAATTTTAAATTACTATTTTTGGACATCGTGCCCTCAAACTTCACTTGTTTTTATCCCCGGATTAGGCGAAGAAAGGCCCGTTCTTGTCATTTATGATGGTCACAGTACACATGTTGACATAAATGGAGCTGAGCTGGGTCTTCGACACAATGTCACCATTCTAAAACTTCCCCCACACACATCCCACCTTCTTCAGCCACTAGACGTAGGTGTCTTCAAATAATTTAAAAGTAACTGGGATGCGAAATTGGTGGAGTGGCAACGACAGAATGTAGGCGTAAAGCTACCCTAAAACGTGTTTTCGAATCTATTTGCCGAAATATGGAATATACCCATTTAATGACCAGGTGATCCCAATTAGCAAATACGATCCGTGAACTTACAAGAAGTGGGAACAAATACAGCAAGATAAAAACGACTGCCAGCGTCTACAGCAAAATATGGATCTAAGAGTACATAGAAGAAAAAACAACTTAGATGTACCAGATTTAACTGTACTTTGCCTCACTGTCATCAACCAAAAAATATCTAGTGGCACATTGCATGATGAAGAAAACCAACAACTGTCATTGTCAACGATGCACTCAGAAAATGACTGTTTACTTTCTGAGAACTCAAAAGATGTTCATATCCTGAAGGATATTACAAATTATGACGAACAGGCGAGACCATTTATAACGGACCAAAAAATGCTTTACCAATGTGTCTGCGTCAGAAAGAGCCCTTGACTGTAAAAGAAACAACGTCTGAATCCAGTCCACTGGCTAAACAAACTAAAGTAACTGTAACTTCAAACATTGTAGTAAATTATCCTCATAGTTTTGAAGACCAAAAAGTTCAACAAAATCCACGAACTAATGATAACACAAAGAAAAAGCGGGTTGCATTGGGAGCTGAGGTCATAACCGAATCCATTAGAAAAGATTTTATTTCAAATTATAATGTATTGCAAACAAAAATTTTGGCAAAAAAGAAAACAGAAAAACAGGCAAAATAAAAGAAGAAAAAGAAGCAGAACTGCGCAAAGAATCGGCTATAGTATCTACAGGAAGCGGGATAAAAAAACGACGTGGTAAAAAGAAAACAATCAAAAAAGCCAAAAAGGTGAAATATAAACTAACACAATATAGTGACACAGAAAGTTCTTCAAGTGAAACCCAAGTTAAGATTGTTGACGAATCAGAGTATGAAAATATGGAGGAGTATGTAAAAGAATGTTTAGCACAGCAATATGATGAAGATAAAAATATTGGGCTTGATTTACTCGTAAACGTGCCATATGGGCTAAGTGATATAGTATTTGACGAAAATTCACCAGGAGTAAAAGAAAACTGTTGGCTTCTAGTAAAGTATGCTACAAAAAAAAGCATCAAGCACTTCGTTGGAAGAGTCTTGTCCGTCAAAAATCAGATGCCGGTTGTTAAATATGTCAGAAAGGTTAAAAATTCTAAAGCTAAACAAGCAACCTTTACATATCCTGATGTTGAAGATATATGTACAGTTAAATACAAAGAGGACATAATTAGCGTTTTACCAGATCCTATCGTTTCACGCCGCGGACAGTTGATATTTAATGTTGATTTCAGTAAATTCAATATACAATGAGGATACCCACACTCATATTTATCCGTGAACGGAAAACCAGCTGAAAATCATCACAATAGACTAGTTTTCCCAATCCTCATTTTTATTAATTACTAAGAATTAACTATTCAGATCTACCTCTACATTACTTCCTTAAAAGTGATAGATTTTATGGTAGAAATTTGGGAAAATGTGAAATCATGCTTGTAAGAGACTAGTATTGTTACAGCAGCGTCGCATTTTATAAAAGTGACTGTAACAGATCTTTTATAAACCGAGGCCTAATGTTACTTTTGTTATTTAAAGAAGAAATTTGTTAATATACTGAGATTATTTTATAACATAACTAAGTTTTGAGTAGTTGTATTACAATATAAGTAAGTAGGTACTTTGAAGTTAACATAATAATTGTTCTATTATTAAATTTAGAAGAATATGTTTATTATTATTAAAATGACTGATATATTATATCTAGGTGAAAAAAAATTGATCTCTTGTATTGCCGCATAGGCAAAAAACACGGGTATATTGTAGATTAATACGGCAACATTGTACTGTGTACTTTTAATTTTTACTATTATGCTGTTGCAGTAAATATGTTTGTGTGAAATATTGAATAACATGTTAAATCGTGATTTAGACATTTATTAAGATATTTCTTACTAAATCCGCCTTTAATAATTACACAAAGAAAAGTTTGAGAACCCTAGTCTACTTAACCTCAAAGTGGGGTAAGACTGAAATATAACTTTATAGCAATTCGAGTTTTAACGGAAAATAACGGTTTTTTTCAAATTTGAAGTAGAGTTTTAAACGGCTACTTTGCCTTTCTCTTTGAATTTATGCATTAAATGTCGCTACTGAGCTTATATACGATATTTAAAAGTATATCCGTCTTACCCCGTCACCATTTCATCTTGCCCCGAGTTTTTTTTTGTTATAAGTTTAACTTTATTTAGATTTTTTCCATTCTGAAACAGCAAATACCAGCCTTGTTTTTATTTAAATATAAAAACACATATCTTCTCTTTCCTAATATCATACTTTCCTGTACCTAACTCTGATAGAATTTATCCAATATAACTTTAAAAAAAACACTGCTCATCTCGTCAAAAACCCGTTTCATCTTATCCCGACGCACCTTACCTTTTATGCCTAATAAGGCATAGTCATTGAGATAAAAGCAAAAAGGTGTAACAATGCTCGACACTGGCTGAATGCTTGCACTTTTAATCTTATGTCATAGTGATAGACGTGAAAGTAGGTGTCAACTATTGGGCATTAAGGTGTCGAGCATAGGAACGTTTACCTTATGTGTCTCGATTTCATTGGCTGCACCTATAAAATAATTACCTTTTTTACTTTTATATAAAACTTTAATATCTCGTAATTCTTTCTCCACAGCATTGGATTGCGACCACCCGCGAAGCCACTGCAGGCTCTGTAAATATAAAACAGTACTTAGTAGTAACCAAATTTGAAATGGAAACGTACTATTATTTATATATAATACAATACAATACACACCTCAATAAAAATACAAACCAGGTCAGAAACATAACATACTACTGGGTGTAATAAAACTAGTGCGGATCCGTTTAAGCGCATATTCGGTATCGTGTTCTGATTAGGAAAAAGCAGAAGAAAATTTTTTTTGACGCGAAAAATTTTTTTTTCCTGTGGGGCAGGTCGTCCAAGTCAGCCAACTGTCCATACAAAGGCCAAAAATTTATTGCGATATTGAATACGCCCTTAAACGGGATCTCACTAGTTTTGTTACATCCTGTATAATATACACAGCAATAACCAATAATATAATATATATCTCCCCGTTACTGATAATGACAAACTTTTTTAATACTTTCTGAAAGATTTTCATATTCCAAAATTAGTTGGTACCTACGTCTAACTGCACAGTAAGCTACATAATCAGCTAACAGTTGATTACGTAACTTACTGTGGGTTTATCACTTTTAATGAAAACCTCAAAAGAAAAAATAAAAACCGGTCAAGTGCGAGTCTGACTCGCGCACCGAGGGTTCCGTACAAACTTCAAATTATCGCATGCCACCCAATACATGATGTCTGTTCGGTGTTCTAAGGCTAAACCGTCATAAAGATAAGCTGTTATCACGAAATAACAATTGTAAGTGTAGTTCATCCGGCTGAATCGGTTTGACTTGCCTTCGCAAATCAGGTACAAGTAACTCGTATATAGTACCTATTCGGCAGACAGTAGTTAGTGTTACTAGCAAGAATTGCATGAAATTTATCCACGCAATCATCTTCAATGTAATTATTTCCAATTACCTACGTACGAAAAACTAGCGGCATCCATTTTAAATTTCCTCCTCGAGTATGAAAGAAAGAAAGAAACAGTAGGTATCAATGAGTAAAACTATTACTAAACTTGAGAAACCTTTTTTTTTAGTTTTTCCCTCTATATTACCCACATCCACAATACAACTTTTCTTTAACAGCTAAGTAAAAACAAAGCCCAAAAAATGCATGCAATTTAGTTATATTTTTCCTGTAATATTTATGTTGATATCAACCATATATAATAATTCCATTTTTTTCCTTTGTAAACTTCGGAGATAAGGGGGGGGGGGCGGTTTTGTTTTACATTTTCCTTCATAAATCGAAAATGACTCAACGTAAAAAAAAAAGTTTCCGTATGTGAAACTCAAGTTCATTCAAATGACACCCCACTTGACACATTCACTAGACTTTCAAATTTTGAACCACCTATTATCTATCATTTTTCACAGAAAATATAAAAAATATTAAAAAAAAGACAGACAAGGTGAAACCATAACGGTTCCTTTTTTACCATTTTGGTACGGAACCCTAAAATCGAGACCCTTGTCCTTGTAGGATCACTTTCTTATCCATCTGACACTTTATCTCGAGAACGCGTGGAGATATCGAGTTGAAATTAAGACCATATACTCGTAATAAACCATAAAACTATCATAACAAATTATAATTTTCTAAGAATTATCCAAAATATATTAAGTTCTATCAAAACATTTCTTTTTTTGTACAAGTTTCGGCCGACTGAACATTGTTCTCCACAGTGATCTACTAAATGAAATAAATTAAATATGCCAAATATAATAAGCCAATAGAGAAATCTCTAAAAACTGATAGGAATGCTACATTATTTTTATATCACAAACGGGGTTTTGCCATAGTTGTAGTTACGACACAGAAATGTGAACTCATAGCTCCTACGCTGACGCACACATAGACAATATCTCAACGCACAACCATGGCTCACCCCCGTTCGTGGGATAAACTTACCGTATTATTCGTCTCTACAATATTTAGTGTCACTGTGAACAAAAAAGACAAACAATACAATAATTAGATCTTATGAAACGTTGGTCTAATCTACTAGGTTGAACAAGGGTGAGCTTGAATCATATTTAAAAGTTCACTTGCAGTGCAATGAAACAACGCTATGTATGCAAACTAACCGGATATTTTCATAATCAATTCTTTATATAGGGGAAGCAAGCACCATTCTGTGGCACTATGCGAATCGGCCGGATATTTTATAATTATCCCATAGTTTAGTGGAAGTCATATGACCAAACCATTAATTTAATATACCACCGCCACGGCCCGTGGCCACGGGAGGCATGTGGACGCATGTGTAGGAGAGCGCGATTCCTGCCTGTTATAAAAAGCACCTTTGTACCTACGTCTTGGACGCACTAGGGCGGAAAGTCAGCCAACTTGTACTTCCCTTGAGCATGCAATTATAAACTTTATCTCAATGTGATAAGAACTTAGATAATTTTTTGATAATTTTGTAGATTCGTACGTTTACGAGTACTTAGGTCTACATTCCGTTAAAGGTGTAAGAAAATCAAACTTCTAAGTTATCGTAAACAAAAATACGGCTGTTTATGCCGCAAAAATCATATATTTCGACTCTCTCCAGGGAATCATAATTTATAGGGTACTTTCCGTTGACCTACCCCAGAACTATGTTTGGTAAGTCATATCATCTTATAGGTACTACAAGTACCTACAAAGACAAATCTGAAACTATACATTTGTAATTAAATCCTACAATTTTTTACGGAAAACGGTGGACTCGGACTCGCACTTGACCGGTTTTTTAGAATGGAAAATGCCATTCAGATCTAGGGTCTGAGAAATGAAAGATGATAACGAGAAATAGCGGCAAATGCAGAGTGTGTTATCCCTAACGTGTAATGCGGAAAGCAGTGTTGACACTTGTAATATATTTAAATTTTTAAACGATTTTATTGATTTACCTGTACTTAGTACAATACAAACTACTATTATAAACTATCTGTCCCTTGTGACTTCGTCTGCATGACACGTCATGTGAACTTGATCAATTCGTGACTTAAAAGTACCTATCCATGCCAAATAAAAATATTTATTTAGCCTGACATGTCTGCGCATAATTTTATTATACTCGTATTAGATAATCAGTAGCAACGAGTGAATTATAAGATAAACGTAAGTATCAAAAATGATATTTCATAGATCCATGACGTTTGACAATTCGATGTGTGTTGTCATATAAAAAGTTCCATACA
This sequence comes from Epiblema foenella, assembly GCA_963556455.1. Classification (NCBI taxonomy): domain Eukaryota; kingdom Metazoa; phylum Arthropoda; class Insecta; order Lepidoptera; family Tortricidae; genus Epiblema; species Epiblema foenella. Next base: position 35,685,975 of record OY747095.1, on the reverse strand, counting down.
TACTCATTCTCATCTATCATTTGCCAGACTACCTTTACGCACGCTCGAAAACATTACATATCAGTAAATCACCCATGTCATACGGAATCGTTATTAGGTGATATTGGCCGATGTAGATTATTTAAAACTTGGTCTACTCATACATAAATGGCACGTGCCAACATTTTCACACTTCTTTTGTCCCGTTTCTATGAAGGACAGTACTCAACCGATGTGTCCAATTATGATTATTATCGCCGGTGATGCTTCACATTGTTAGTAACGACTTTCAATTAGGTAACAATGTCATTCAAGTATTTGAGGATCATGTTGGATTAATCGTGGCCCTTAAAGTAGCATCAGGTAAGCATCAGGTAGGTACTTGAGATTGGTATAGATAGGTCAATCAATGAGGAGTCGCCTCATTGCTTCGTGTTGCGTACTATACCTTTGTCTATCCCACCATATCTATAGCAGGGTACACCTCTATAGCGATTGTAAGGGTACGTGAACGAACTGGGCTGTTATTCACAAACCGACTCGACCTCACCTGTCACCTCATCTCTCACCCGTTTTTATATGACAGGGTGAGGTGACAGATGAGGACGAATCGGTTCGTGAATAACAGCCGAGGAGAGGGCGGCGGAGCGTTTATATAAAACAAATGAAGGTGTGAGGCGCGACGCGACTTCGTCGATTGACCTGTCCATATATTTTATATATACAGACGGATGTCACATGAAAACCGGAGGGAAAGCAAATAATCCAGGAGTTGGGTCTTCTTAACCCCTAACAACGGAATGGGCGTTCTTACACAAAATTGTACCTTTTACTTTTTTTCTGTGAATTTGAAATTTCTAATCATTCCACCATTCCAGAAACATGAACACACTTGGTCTTGATAAAGAAAGAAAAAAAGTAAAAGTAATTACGTACATCATCTGTGAAAATTTCAACTGGTTAACTATCGCGGTTCATGAGATACAGCCTGGTGACAGACGGACAGACAGCCGAAAGGATAGCGAACTCTTAGTAATTTTTTCAGAATTTTTAACTTATTGGTTTGGAATGAGAGGGGGGTGACACTCTTCTTACGACTTTGACAGATAATATCTCACGAACGGTTGACTTAGATCGAAAAGTTTTTTTCACTTCTCATGCTCGAAAAGTGTGTCATATTAGACTTGTCAAGCGGGGCTAAAGTAGTACATTTAACCCCTAGGGAAAATATGAATACATATTTATGATTTACAAAACATTTGAATTTGACCAATAAAAATACTTCACCTATTAAATCCACCAATCACAGAACACTAATTTAACTCTTAAAAAAATATTTGGTATTGGGTATTAACCAACCAGAATACAGCTTTACTAAAATCGACCAATCTGGAAACATAATTATTTTTTCTAAAGAGTCTAAAGATTAAGTTTGTAGTAGTCCCTATTCCACAATAATTAAAAAAAGTGGTTAAATCGTTCGAGCAACACTTTGAAGCGCTCAATGGAAGGTTAGTTTAGCTTTTTTCGCGCGTTAATGTTGCGCGCGAACCGCATTGTCTATGTTTTGTGTGTCAAAGGAGTATAGAAAAAAAAACATGCTGCAAAAGTATATATCTTCGCCGTGGAATTTATTGTTAATTTTGGGTGGGTTAACCTTTGTTTATTTATTTTCTCGCAATCGAAGTGAAAAGTAGAGTGTATAACTCTGGTCTAAAAGCCTCTCATTTTAGACCCTTGTCATACAATCTACTATTAGTAACCTATATATAATTTTTAAAGGCCTAATACTTATCCATTGATACGAGTACCCCACACGCCCATGTGCATTAATTTTTTTTTCATTCTGCGGTAAATTGTATGGAGTGCCCCACATTTTTTTCGACATTATGGCACCCCGTTTAAGTAGGTAGCGGTTCATAGATATAGCTTCCTGCCAATTTTTATAATTGTCGTACTTATAGCATAGAATTAGTAATAGTACAAGTACAGAAGCTTCACTTCCTAACAAAAGCGGTATTTAGGCATAAAAAACGTACCTACTCTGTACATCTCTGTCTATCGTATAACTTGTATTCATTCACACACGGCACGTTTAGCGCTAGGGCTGTCACGCCAAAAATACACCGATGAGGGCAAAAAATGTTTTAGCTCACCAGATGTCGCTTGAAAACAGTGAACCGATTTTAATTAAGTGCCTACGTGTTACATCACATATATGTATGTATGTCAGTGTCATTGTGAATAACGCCACAAATCTTGAAATTTTAATTCATAAGTAAGAAAAAGTAAGTTCATAAATCATGCGTTTTTATTAAAATACTCTTTTTAGGGTTCCGTAGCTACTTTTATAGAAAATTGTTTTAAACAGCGTGTATACGTTTAAGCCTTTGGCATTAAATCCGACATTTTCATCACCGGAAAACTCCCCCTTACAAAATAAGGTAACTGCCGTATTTCATTTTTAAGAAAATTACATTAGGTGTCCCGCTAAAATAATAAGTTTACATATATAGGTAAGTACCTAACCATCGAAAACGTGAGTTTAGCTATAAGTATTCATACCTGCCTAATCAGGTGGTTGTATCGTATGTATTTGTATTGTTATTGTGGGTACGTTGTACCTCGTTAAGCACCTAATTAAAAATATATTACCGTTCACTATTTAAACAGCCATACACAGAACGGCTGTGTCCACTCGGTAAATTCGTGCAGCGGCACCACCAATTCGTGCGATGAGCGCATCGCATTCAAGTCGGCGGCGGCGGCGGAACTCGAGAAGAAGGCGAGACTCGACTTAGAAGGTCCTATTTTTCGGTTATCCGTAAAAAAACTCGTAAACGGTGGTCTATAGCCAAAAATGTTCTAAGACATAAGTAATTTAAATAAAATTCTCACAAAAAAGGCTCGTTTCATGTTATTTTACCGATTTAGCTTCATCGTAGCGTTTTCTTGAGACAAGCCAGTGTGGAGACTCGGGCACGAAGAACAGGGCGATCACTGCCATGATCTGTTAAAACGGAGCAAATTCTTTTGTTAATCAAATAATATCACTAAATATGAGATACAAACACGTGAGCTCAAACTTGGTGACACAAGTTTACAGTTACACACAAGCAGGCAGACTTTACGTTCATTAAATAAATAAAGACTTAAATCACGTTCAGATTAGGTTATAAGATTGCACACACACCCATACATTTTTTGGTATATTTAATAACGATTGAACAGTAAGTACATTTTGGAATAAATAGGTAATTTAGAAATTTAGAATGTATTTTCGAGATTGGATCGCAACATAAATAGTACAGCCAGCATTATTACTTATATCATGCAAAGTAGCCAAATATACTTACCAGTAACACACGCTTATTCCTAAAGTAACATATATGTGTGTTACGATATATGAGGCCTATCTATAGGCTGTCACCATCTATATGATGCTAACTGTACATATTGGACTTAATCGACATTTTAATTGCTTAAATCGTATGACGAAAATTTAGGTCGTTAACTGACGTCACACACTGGAATCAATTAGTAGTAAATTTAAGTCCAATTTGAGCAAGTATTAAAGATATATATTTAGTCAAGGGTTTTTTAAAGGCAATACTTACCGTAAATGCGATGTTAACCAGGGCCACGGTGCGCCAGTAGAAAAGCAAGCCGAAGAGGAACTGCGTGAACACCCCAATGATGATGCACATCGAGCTGGTCGCGGTGAACGCGCCCCGCAGGTGCGGCTGCGTGATCTCCGCCACGTATGTTAACACCTATATGCGCCGTATACACAATTGTCAGTATCATCGTACAACAAACTGAACAAATACACCATACGCTGTCATCTCCGGGCACATTTCTTCGTCTAAAAAGATCCCGCTGATCAATTAGGACAGCCAGTTGCCTGTCCTAATTGTATGCTTGCTGGTGATGTAAGTAGCTGCATCCAATGGATTCAACCCTATTTCGCTGTTTAGGTAGCATTAATGAGATCATCCTCTTGCATGGTAGGAGGAACGGGGAGTCCGGTTTGGACTGGCACCTAACTCCAATATTTCGATTCTTATTTGAGACCCAAGGGGCTATTTGGTATTTTGAGAACTATACGCTTATAGCTCACATGTCATATATGTATAGTACCATGTTAAACGTTAGCAAATAGTTATAATGCTATAAAAACGTGCTCCCCGCTGCATTACTAATGTGAAAAATATTCAGATTCTAAGATTTTGAGTTTAGTACCAAATAGGCTCGTGGGTCTCAAATAGCCCCACTTTACGGTACCTACTTATTACGAAAGCGACTACCATCGACTTAAGACCATTTTTGGAAACCCAAATGGTTTAATTTTCTCTTTGGAATTAGGTAGACCGGTTCCCTCACGATGATTTCCTTCACCAAACGCTACTTTTTTTCTAACCCAGTTTTACGAGCAAAGATGCATTCAATCAATGGTTTCTATGATTGCAAGCAATGAGGCGTTTCGGATAGCAAAGTTTCATGTGAATTCTTTACACAATGGAATTAATGAAATTGTAGACGAATTTACTTACCTACCTACCGTACCTAGGTAAGTACTTAATCCTAAAGATCTAGGTGTGCCTTTTTAATCCATTTATACATATACATAGTTATCTACGATAGGAGCTCCTCGTAAATATGGCTTTAATGCCTTATTTTATTTACAGTTTAGTATATTCTTTATGCTTTGTTTAGTCACGTTTACTGTATTGGTTAATGATGTTGCATACCTATGTATGTACTAAATTGTACAAGTTTCATTATTATCACATTATCAGTCGATCACTGTAATCGTTTGACGGTATTATACATTTTCTGGCGTGAGTGCCATAAATACTTAGGTATTCATTACTACTACTTACCTAATGTAACATGAATGTAACCTAGTAACAATGGTAGATTGTTAATCAACTGTTGAAAGCGACCTATTTCACCCGAGATATTAGTTTACAATAGTTCAAGGTTGAAATGGGTGCTTTCACCCAAGTTAAACCCTCTACTTTTCATTTCGACTACGAGGAAAATAAATGAGTAATAAAATTAATAGTAAATGATATTCTAAGGATTCAATAATAAAAACACGCGCTGCACCAACCAGCAGCCGGCGTCGCCGCACCCCGCGGCCCGTGCGTGCGGACGGCGCGGGCCATCGGCCTATAAAACTTTAAAAATAAATTACTTTCCACCCTAGGGTCGGAAAAAAGCTTTCTACTTATTTATTACAACCCGGTTATCTACTTATGAAAATCGAATTTTCCGAACAGTAGAGATGAAAAGTAAATTTCTTAGTAGCAAAATCATGCAAATCTGTACGACTACAAGTACTTTTATCTATTGATAGCAGAACTTATCGCCTTGTAAAACCTATATTGTAGGTACTTATGAAAGCAATAAATGACTGAATAATTGAATCTCACGAACGCGAGTGAGCCATTGTTGATGTGTGTTGAGCTATGAGTTCACATTGTCTATGTGTGTGTATGTGTTACAATTACAACTATGTCTAATCCGCGCTCGTGAGATAAAATTCAAGTACTTTATATACACGAAAATAAGTACTTCACATTAAGATTCTCATGCTTTGCAAATAACTGTCAAGAAGATACTTATTAAGGCGGTTCGCCTATATGTTGCGATAAATTTAAGCGGGATCATTCTAATCTGACGTGGTGCTGTTTTTCTATAACTAAACATAAACCGATCACTACCTCGGACAAATTCGCGCTTATATTCCATGTTATTTACATTTCTTGATTAGCAATGAGCTTCAACATACTCGACATATAGGTATAACGGCGAAAATGACAATTGTCTTGGTAAGTGAACCTTGTGGGGAAATCCGGCGACATAGACGTGCGTACTTATTTTTTGATAATTTCGATGGTCATTAATTTTTATTTAGACGTACTTACTCGATTTTGGAGGCCATGGTAAATACTGCAGCGTGTACGGGTATCTGCCTAGCTAGCTCGATAGGTTATACTTGTGTCGTCATGTTTTATGTGACGTTTAGGTATATTTGCAGAGTATAAGGGTTCGGGTTCACCTCTAGTGACTACAAAGTACTCACGGGAGCTTCTAGGAGTCCTCCAGCTAACCCTGTGAGGAACAGGGCTCCGTACAGATGCGCAGGAGTGGTGGCGAAGTGAAACATCAGCCAGGCCACGAAGAAGGGTAAGTTCACGAACTGCATAGCTCGCCGCCGACCCATGGGAGAAGTCACCACGCCTGACAACGCGCATCCTAATGGCACTACTATTAAGTTGATTGAACCTGAAAATACATGGTGCTGTCAAGTCCTATGAAACGCAATTTGGGACTTGTTTTATGTGGCTTCACCGGACGAAATATTTTAAAGTGCTGGCTTACACATATAACCATTTTTAGTCACAGTTACAAGATTTTGTCGACACTTACGTGTCGACTCTGGTCACATTTTGGTTGCCGTTACGACACTGTTCGGTTGAGAGGACTAAAATGGGAACTAGTCGACACAGTAACTTCTGGTTACTTAGTTACGTGGTCGTGTGGTAACATAGTTACCAGTTGTAGCTCAAATCATTCGAGTTCATTCACTCACTAAACTTCAGCTGCTGTAATTATTTGACACAAACGTTGATGAGAAAACTTAATTTCAATTGTGAACCTGATTCCTGTAATGGACATAAGTGACAATTTATTTTGAGTAATATTTTTTGATTTAATGATTCGAATAGTATTGCGAATGAAAATACACTGTGTAATTTAGTCATTTATTTATTTATTTATTTATTTATTTATTTAGGGACAACAAACAACTGTACATAATATATTACAATTGATATTACAACAGATGGTACTCTATGTACAATCAATCAAATCAATGAAGTTGAAATTAACCATCGCGCCACCAAAATAATAAAAATTTACCAATTGTAAGCAAATATAACATAGATTTTACTCCATAATATTTTTAGATTTCTTAACCTCAGATGCCTATTCTTTAGTAGAGAAACAAATGTGAATAATAATAATAAGCTATTATTATACAGTTTAGTTAGTACAATTTCAAAAACAAGTTATGTTATACCGGAGTATATTGTCGTCACAACCGGTCACAAAATTACTACATTAAGTCGACGCCGTCTCGACACGTAACTTAAAGTAGTAACAAAATTACCGAGATACCAAAATGGTGGCATGTACTTTTTTCTTTACAGACGTTCTTAAACTTCGAACCCTGTGGTACTCCTAAGGGAACATCCACAAAGTCCGACCTGCAGCCACCAAGTACAACTGCTTGGCTTCTGTTAGAAACATATGAGCAGACCCACCTAAATACATCGCTGCGTAAACCCAACCAATATAATTTGTGGAACAGAATGATGTGATCCACACGATCGAAAGCTTTTTCGAAATCTGTGTAAATCACATCAGTCTGCTTCCTTTTTTCCATATTACTGAGAACGAAGTTACTGAAAATCATAAGATTGGAAACTGTTGACCGCCCTTTTAAAAACCCATGTTGCTGAGAAGGAATACCTTTGTTTAAAACGTTAAAACGTTATATATATCATGTAAAATACTTTTTTCGAATGTCTTACTAAATTGATTTAATATTGATATAGGATACGAATGAAGTAGGGTTCAACTCTCCCGGACTTACTCTACTGTATAAATAATGATGCCATATTCAGCGTGCTCTAGGCAAACCCAGACAATATCATCAGCACATTCATGAGGTCTGTCGGAAGACGTTAACAAAATGACCAATACCTAGGTCCAATTATGTATTTTATTGTCATATAAGTAGGAAGGTACAAAACAAATTAATTCGTTGACCATTTAAAATATACCTTAGAAAGAGCTCGGAGTTTTTTTTGTTATTTACTTTTTATTGTTTTATATTACTATCTACTTACTAATCCAAGCTACTTGAGACGGATAGAGATGTATTACTTCTTCTTCTATTGGTTGGCTTACTGCAGGTATTAGAATCGTTGGGAAGCCAAGTGTCATGCCATAACCTGAAATGAACATGTCTAATATAAACCTGCTTGATGAACCATGCAGATAGGAGTTTTTTTTTTAATTAACGTTTTTAAGTCATGGAAATTACCGTTTACTTACCAAGCAATAATAAGTTCTTAACGCTAACTGCAAGAAATTGAGGGAGAGCTGTACGTAAATCCTTTCTGTATCCATATTGATCAGCCAGGTCCACCTCAGTCTCCTCTGCATCTCTCTCAGTTACCATCTACAACATATTTAATAAAGTTTAGGCGCAGCTCCATTTCCCCATTGGAGTCGAGAAAAATAATATCAAAAAAATAATCGATTATTAAAACATCGATTATTATAAAAAAACGATTTTTTAATCGGCTTGGATTTTGCAATAAATCGATTAATAAAAAATCGATTATTTTTATCACAGCCGATTAATCGTAACATTATTTATCAAAGAATATTGTAAGATTTGTAAGCCACCTTGGACATGAAAATATTAGACGGGTACTAAGTCCTAATAAAGCCCCCGTCATTATGAGGACATTTCTAGCAATGAAGCTAATATTGAAGCCACGCCCCTTAGGTATCGTGGATTTCAAAATATCCGGTTTACTCAGATATTATCACGATACTGCAATACACGTCAACATTCTTATGATACTGATCATGATGTGACGTATCGCGTGATAATAATCACTGTGTAACCGATCCCATGGGAAAAATAAATAAAAAATCGATTATTGTAAAAACGCGATTATTATTTCTTCAATAATCGATAGCTTTTTAATCGATTTTAATTTGGAGCAAAATAATCGATTATTTAATAATTAATTTCTCAAGACGGAATTGACAACCCTAGCAGAAGATCCGGCGTAACAATATCTATAGGTAACACTGTCTTCCGATAACTTATATTTGTAGTCATTGTGATCAAAGAATAATTAAGAGACACAAGCTCTGGGTCTGGTTGCACATCGGTTACTAAACCATATATAGTATTACAAAACTATCATCATGACATTCGTGGCCATGTAGTATTTATTACATTAGCAACCTGTGATTTTTATAAAAATCAAATGTATGCGCATGTTTTGCATTAAGTACATTAACTTGCATAATGTATCAAGTTTTAAGTCTAAGTATATTACTGAACTCAGTCCTATCAGTGAATGGCGTGGGGCTGCTAATACTTTACCGGCCATATGACGTTACAAGCAATTGCGCGTTTTCTAGTGGATTGAGGTACGACTTATCCTTCGGCATGGGATTATCTGACACCATTACATTGGTGAGTTTTAGGTAAATCAAACATTGTGACTAAATTTTTGGGTTTGCGGCTCTTTCGTCGCGTGCACCGCATCAACCAACGCAGCGATGCGTACGTGGCTGAGGCGGATTTCGCGACCGACCGACGGTGAAATATAAAAGCCAAGGTCGATTTGGTTGGTCATTTCGCATTGCATTATGTGGTTTTGACACATCGAAATACAATAAGTATGGAAGCATAACTGTCGCTCAAAAACTGGTGCCACAACATCTAGTGCCGAAGGCGGAGCTTATGCTTTCAGTGACGTTTCAGTGTCGGATCGCAATTCAGTCAGTAGACTGGGTTTCGATAAATTACTGACAAATAATAATCATGTCTCAAATGTATTCTAATCAGTCGTAGCAAGTGAAACTTTTCTTATTGATGAAATGGCATAAAACCTTTAAATAGGGTCTGCTTAAATTGATCTGATATTTGATTGGTCAATGAAACATAAGACATTTTAGTTTCAACAACGTGGATAAATGGGTCATATTTACCCACGACGGAACGGGGAAAGTATATGCGTTTAGGGTGGGAGGTTCTTTGTTTGTTTTCTACGTCAGTTTTGTACGACTTTATCCTCCTATACTTATTATACTTCGATGTTTTGACATATCTATTTCGCGCAGGTGCTTTATGCACACCAAGCTGGAGCCAGAAAGTGAAAGCGAATAACACATGTGGCTAAATTTATGTCATATCATAAGAGATGCAACGTAAAGAACCTAATTGATCTTATTTGATACGTCGCGTAGAGAGACATTGAACTAAAGGCTCGTAATGACTGCAGCCCCGTCATTACGTTTCGTCAATCAAGTTGATAGGCACGAATGCGAACTTACATTACAAATTTACTTTAATATTTATTCCAAAGCCTTGTGTCCAAATGTAACGTCTTCCCGTGACCTGACGAACTTAGAGGGCAGCAATCATAACTTTACGTTTGATGTAAATTACATAACTATATTTTACAGGTATTTAACACATTGACCTCGATGGACTACGAATGTAATGTGGATATTTTTGCTCAATCTTCTGAAGTGTACTTAGTGATATCTATTCTGTATCCGACCAATATCGACTACAGCTGCTACCGACATCCCAGCGCTTTAACTTTACATAGAGCGGACAACTGTACTCGAATATGCGACACTATAATACACGAAAAGGATAAGAAGTCGCCTTACTTCGTTACTACTGTTCGGGGAAGATTCGGATTCCACTTTCGCAGTAACAGCAGCATTAATATAGATATGAACGTAAGTTTCATACGTACCCGTACAAAACAAGGTCATATATGTCTTTTTTTATACAACGCCGGTGGCAAACAAGCGTACGGTCCACCTGATGGTAAGCGGCCACCGCAGCTTCTTTCATTCGCCACCTGCGAGTAGGTAGGCTCAGCATCATTAATAGTAAAGGTCCCAATGCTCGACACCTTAGTACACAATAGACGACACCTCTGTCATCATAACATAAGATTGAAGTGCTATGTATTGGGCCAGTGTCGATCAAAAGAAGCTTTTACCTAACTCACATATAGAGAAAACAAAACCGACGTTTGACAGGGTATCATGCCATGTCACTGTACTGCCTGTGCATAGCACGTGCGTGCAAGTGCGACTGTGCGTGATGTGCTAGATGCTATTGTCTAGTTAGGTAGTCTACGCCGTTACCTAGTATGTAACGTGTTTTCACAACCTAGCCTAACCTACTCGACTGATACTACTTTGTTTAATCTTGACATCTGTATACATTATTTTTATCTAAGTAGCGCGCTAGATTCTTAATCTCAACGACAACTGAATAACGAATCTTAGACTCGGATCATTCCAATGTCACAGAATCATCACAATGGTACCATCTTCACATTTATACAAAGACTAGCGGCCCCCGCGACGTCGTCCGCGTAAATTTTAGATGGTAACAAAGATATATGAGGTTGTTTTATTTTCTGTCAGCTGTCTGATGCTGTTGTTCTTTGTGAAAATTATTCCATTAAACATTATTCTAGATATTTAAGACGGCTGGCACTTAACGCCTGCTAGAGCTAGACTATTAGAACGGACTTCTTCTATCTGTATATATAAAAGAAGATGTCCTGACTGACTGCCTGACTGGCTGACTTACTGACTGATTGACTCATCAACGCAACTTGCTTGCGGTGCCGATTACGAAAATGACATCCATACAGTATAGCTACATACGTAGGTACATACAAACATACGGGTCAAACTGAGAACCTCCTTTTTAGGGTTCCGTAGCCAAAATGGCAAAGACGGAACTCTTATAATTTAGTCATTTCTATCTGTCCGTCCGTCCGTATGTCACAGCTGATTTACTCGGAGACTATAAGCACTACAATTATGAAATTTAATAGGAAGGCGTATTTTATGAACCGCTATGTAAATGTGAAATTACAAAAAAATACAAAATTAGGAGGGGCACTCCACACATGTAACCAGTGGATGAAAAAAAGTTGTCGTGTGGGGTCCATCCATAGATAGGACCTTTAAAATGATAATGAGATTACCAAAAAAAATTCCATTTAAGTCAACCGCCTTTGAGATATTAGCTGTCAGTCATAATATGTCCCCCCCCCCCCCTAATTTGCAAAGTATGAACTTTAAAATTCAGAAAAAATTGAGGTGGTGCGCATTTTGCGTTGCGATTTTTGGTTTGAACAAGATTTTTTTCTTCCTTCGATAGCAGTTACGAAAGGTCGGTTACATACACGGCCAAAGGGATAGGTTTTACGGTTATTGAGTTTTCGCTGAAAAACTGTCTTGCCCAAACAAAAGGTCGTAAGTGCCGTGAGTCTCCTATGAAGATACGACCTTTTAATAACTTAAATCTAAAACAGGCCCTTGGGGCATTGTACCGAGGATGTGGGCCGCATTTCCTCGCAGTATCGCAATGCTGATACATTGTGCGAAGAAATCGCCTGCTCTTCGGTTACCAGTTACGTCGACTGAACGCTTCGCGATTTCAGTAAGTAACTTGTGCGCGCTGGAACCCCATGGACCAAGAGTTTCGACCTTCACTTATAATAAGTTTATTGGATCTTCGGCCAGGTTATAGGCTATAAAATCATACAGATTGGAGATGAAAGGGGATGAAAAGAGTGGTTGAACTTTGTATGAGAATTCCTTTAATTCGCGGTACTCCTTCGGGTCTTATTTTGTGTAATATAAATTTCAGTATTATACTAATCTGTTGAATATTAAGTAACACAGCCTACTTTGAGCCATTTTTCTAAGTATAAGTTGGGTGAATGTGAACAAATTATTTTTTTATAGAAACCCTTTTTGTAACACTTTTGTAGGATTCATTTGTCATATAGTTGCGCAGATATCTAACACAATCGAAACGTTTTTTAAATCCGATTACTTAGACAATGTTACGTTGCCTTAAGTCGTCGGTTCGCGGTGTCTGCCGCCATCTTATGCGCTGCCCTAGCAGTTAGGAAATTGAAATTAATGACCCCATGTTAACATTACAGGCTCATATGTATCAGGTGACAGCAACAGCAGCGCGTCGGCTTAAAACCTTCGAGAAGGCATGCTATAAAAAAAATGAAAGCTTATGCGTATACAATAAAAACATGTACTGTTTTACCAGCGGCGTAGTCTGTGACGGAATCAAGAACTGCGGCGTCGCTGACTGGTTAGTAGTAGAAATGTTGTACCTCATCGTATGTCATAACTCTCTGCAATGCGCGAGAATTATCTGCAAGAGGTAAGCGACAGCCCTGGCGTCCTCCGGGAGGTGTCGACCAGCCGTGACGACAGGGCTCTTAAATAAAGGCCTTAAATTCATATCAACTGACCAGGGTCACAGTGGAGGGAGCATAGCAAACTCATAGTTTCTTAATATAGATATAAATATTTGCGGCACTCGAGACTTTGAGCCTGATACCTAATTATTTGGTTTCATTTCATTTAGGTAATCGACATCGACAACCTATAGCGCTTAACTTGTCCCATTCTCATAATAAACACAATAATGCTACGCCTTTCATTACCTACTTGACATGAGGCAGTCGGAAAAAAGTTGACATAAGGATTCTTTTTTAAATTTTTGATACTGAACCCTAATCAATAATTAAGTAAACTTTATCAACTCAAAACATTTAAATATGATAGGGTACGTAAAGTTTTTATGTTCATCAAATCTGAGATGCAGTCATGACTCATAAGAGTAATGCTTCATTGCTTAAATAATTAATACAGAATAATTAATAGTACTTATGTACAAAAGGTTTTGTTGCCGCTACGATTGTTACCGCTTCTCGTGTCCAATTCTTGTCCTATTGAGCGATTTTGCTACTTCATTAACGGCCGTCATAAAAGAGAAGTATAGTTCGTAGATAAAGACTGCATGCATTAACATTTTACCGGATTACCAACTCTAGGGCCTTTGCCAAAACTTTAAATTGCTTTAATAGAAATGTGACGTGAGACGCATCTACATTTTATGGCCCTCCAGGGCCGTATTCGACGTTGAAACTAATTAATAATAAACTAATCATTTAAATATGTGTATTTGTGTAATAATATCATAAAGACATTTTTACCTAAAGTTAACCTAAAAAAATAGTCTAATTACGCAATATTTGAAGCACAATAGGTACACCTACTTCAAAGTGTCCGGATCAGGCTAAACCCTAATCCTAACGTCGATCGTTTAAGAGATAGGTAGCGAGAGATCAATAACTTGGAAATGTTTAAGTAGTGATAAGATTCTTTCTAGGCTTAAGTGCAACATTTTATTAGTTTCGCTATTTTAGTACCCTTTTAGTATATATTTGCAATACCAATCATTTTTTTTTTCAAAATAACAAACAAAAAATTTCTGTAAATAAAGAAATAACAAAATGGGTAAATAAATAAAGAATATTTTTTACAGAAGAATTATTATTTATTTCTAAGTGGACCCGCTCGTTGTCTACATTTATGATTTGTTGATTTACAGAATAGATAAATTATTCAATAAAGATTTGTTGCACGCTTTTTACATGTTGTACTTATTAAAAAAAACCACTGGTATATTCTGTTTTATTTAAATATAGCCCTGGCGTTTACTTGAACATCTGTACAAGAAGACAGGCATCTCAGCCGCCTTTTTCTATTAGAGCACTGGTTAATTATTTTTCATAGAGATACAGTAGAAAATCTAATGAACGTTTTAGGTGGTTACAGTTTACGAGTATTCCGCACAACTACATGTTTTATGAACATTTTATCATATATTGCAAGCACTCTCTTGCCATTTTAACTGGCACTAGTAATTTTTACAACTTTAGCGATTTGTGCAGGTTTGATGAACGCAAATCTGAGTGCGGTCTACCAGTGGAGAAGCTTGGGTTCGCGCCGGTGTTCGCGGTGTCTGCCGCCATCTTATGCGCTGCCCTAGCTGCCTGCCACATCCTCATTAAATGCCTGCCCCCGCTGGCCAACTCATTCTTTGTGTTTAATGCGAACGAAGACAACAGGCTTCGAGTGGACCCTGTGTTCACTTCACCTGCGGCTTGCTTGCGTGACATCCACAGGGTTGAGCGGAGATCGCTCGTCCCGGTACTTATACCAACTGTGATAATCATTATTACAATTATAAGTACTATTCATCACATCTTTCTATTTTAAAAGTAATTTATAGTATTTCAAGCTTGCATAGGACATTTATAGAGCATATATTTATAGGGCATTTATTTCCCCAATGCTCGAACCAATATAACTAGGTAACCAATATAAGAGACCTTAATCTAATAAAAAATATGTAACTTTATAGTACTTAATAAAGGTATTGAACAACAAACAGTGTGTCAAATTATATATTGTACACAAATAACAGCGTTTCTTAAATGAAATCCAATTTTATCACGATTTGCAACTTGCTGATTATAACGTCCACTAAATAAATATCTGTTTGAAAGGGTCTAGTAGGTCAAGCTATTAAGAGCGCCCCACGAGGGATTTGGTTATATATACTTAGGTACACTTAGGGTGAGTTGCACCAAACCGTCTGTATTCGTAAGCGGTGTGCGGATTTTAACATCTGTTAAATCAGATGGGTTGCACTATCGCCAAAATCACGGATAGTAATTGTTAATCGGGTTGCCAATTTTGAAACGAGTTCCCGCCGTAATAAATTTAGGGTAATTATTTTCTTATAAAGCAAGCCGGATTGATTACTCTACTAATCCTCGTCCCGTGGTGTGTGTAGGCATCTACTTTTTTCGAATACCCTTTTTTGAGTTTGCAGACTTACACAGAAGCCCTCTACCAATTTGCTACTACTACTGTATTGATATAAGTAGTATAGTTCTAGAATGTTCATCTTAGTAATAAGGACAGCAATGTCTGTAAAAATATTCACTATTAACCCCATTCTATATTCTCCTCAAAGTCATCGTTTCTGAACCAAATAATGTGAAGTGAATAAATCTGAACCAAAAGTAGATCAAAGGCTGACATTAGGCATACAGTAAAGTATACATTGTTCTTATAGGTTCTGCTACTACTGCACCTAAAAGTATAATCAAATCCCTCGTTGGCGCCACTCTTATTAGCTTAGCCTGCTAGACCATTTGTTATGTTCTAGGTGTCTTCTGACTCGTCTTCGTGTGACTACGCCGATGTCCTAACACGACACAAGTTGAACCAAATCAACCAGTCTATGACTGAGGAACCCGAAGTACTTATTTTCTTGACATATATTTTGTTACTGACTACTTTTTTACCGGACAATATATCAGGGGAGCTAGCACAACTACCGCTGCGACGCGACGCGAGTAGAGAAAAATCTACCCTCCTCTTTCTAACCCGCACAGTTCGAGCGAGATAGGAATCGCTGAGTCGCGCGAGATACGATTTGTCAGCAAGTTGTGCTAGCCCCACAGAGCAGCGGCTAAATAGGCTGCAAGTACTATAAGGAAATTATAAATAACTTATTTAAATTGATGCTTCATTAAACTAATTATATTATTGTCACCATTAATGAATGGTCTTCGACTTTGTGATACTGTTGTGATTAATTAGATTGAGATTCTGTACAAATAATTTCCTGCAATCTAAATCGTCTTTTTCTGTATTACATACATAATCACAGAATTAGATAGCTATGAACATTCAAAAGACACGCTAAAACTTTGCGGTAGAAGTGTTACGTAATACCTACTTATACACGGGTGAAACTAATGACAGTCAATTAACTGATTTAAGTCTTGTTTCTGCTCCTGAGCCGTTTCGAGAAGTTGTAATTTAAAAAATATATATTCATATTAATGCCATTTTTGTAGGCATCGATTGGCAGTAACATAATCAAAGATGTTATTAGAGACGCGTACACGTGCGTGTCGATATTATGTACTTATTACACCTATTATACAAACATTATTTTACTAACATACGTTTTTTTAAGTCTTTAATTAAGGATATGCCAAAACATGAAACTGATATAATATATATAATTAAAAATTAAAACTCTACTGAATTAAAATACAAGGTTTTTTATTATTCATTTATTTTATTAAACAATAATACATTTCAAAAATTGGGTCTCCTGGATGGATGGTCCCTAAGATACTGGCAGCATTTCCTCGCTGTATCGCTATGCTGGATACGTTGAGCGAGGAAGCTAGCTGCCAGCTCTACGATACCCTGTGGAATCGATATCTACATATTTAAGATGTATATAAATTACCTATACTCTTACCCGTTCTTGATGGATTTTAACCTTTTATCTCAGTGTTGTGACTTTTATAACACATAATGAGCCAAGACAAAC
Source organism: Epiblema foenella (assembly GCA_963556455.1). Taxonomy (NCBI): domain Eukaryota; kingdom Metazoa; phylum Arthropoda; class Insecta; order Lepidoptera; family Tortricidae; genus Epiblema; species Epiblema foenella. The sequence continues at coordinate 35,668,892 of OY747095.1, read as the reverse complement.
CAAGATGTATTTTCTCGGTTTAGGTGCCATTTTACTTACATTTTATGATGTACATATTTATAGTACGTAAGCTCTAAAGGTACCTATAAGTACACTCTGTATAATACTAGTTAATAGGTAGGTTACGTTACCTGCGCCATTTGAAACCACACGTAATAAGTATCAAAAATGTCCACCAGGTAATTATGTTATCTTTGCTCCTTTTCAGGACGCAAAGATAATGCGCAGGACCAACACCATGCGTTCCATGACTGTCAAGTTGCAAGAGAGGTTCTTGGCTGTAACTCGAGGCAAGTCGACTTCCAAGCCCATTGATAATGCTGCCGCCAGCTCCAACCCATCCGATGTCTATGACGTTTAATATTTTTAATACACTACGACGGTGGCATACAGGGAAACGGCCTGCCTGATGATAAGCATATATCAGACACTGGTACTCTTATGAATTTAGAAGAATCACAAGCGCGCTGCTTTTACCTATTGATTTGAGGATTCGTTCTTTTGACGGGTAGAGAACTGCACTGGATAATAAAAGTGAACTAGTAAGAAAAAAACAGGTTTCAAAATAAGGAACTTAGGTACGGAAATCTATTTTGATTGCAGGCGGGGGACCTTAATAGTCTGGTATGATATGTACGTAAGTAGGTCCCCTGACTGCAAACAAAATAGATTTCTGTAGGCACTAGGCACCTAAGTTCTTTGTTTAGAAACTAGTTTTTTCCCTCTTTTTAGTTCTTTTTAGGGTTCCGTAGTAAACAAGGAACCCTTATAGTTTCGCCATGTCCGTCAAAGGGCAAAATAATGTATACAACACAACATCTCAAAAAAGTACATCATCAGTACTAAGATCAGTAAAAACCCTTCTACGGGTCCGTAATTCCGCATATGACCGGTGACGTGATGGACGGGTAACTACGGAACCTTACACTGTGCGTGGCCCGACACGCACTTGGCCGGTTTTTATCCAGTGCAATCATGTTTAAAATTACTATTTTATTTCACAATCTCTGATTTTCATTTTAAAGTATCTTATGCCATAAAATGATGTTATAAATACATACGTTACCTATATATATTTTTGAAATCGCCTTTTCAAAATGCTTCATTTTGATACCCCACTTGATAAGTTTTTTTTCTTTTTCATAACACACAAAATGGAGTACATAGTCCGCCATATTGTTTTTATTGCACCATTACACCATGTTACTCGGGATGACGGAAATCGGAAATTGAGAAGTTATTGGAGAACAAAGAACCTCACATACATACATGAACCCTGAAAACAATACGTACTCCTTTTTTTGGCCAGTCGTGTAAAAAGTCGCTTATGTGACCGAAATATAGGCTATTAAACTGGCGACGGCGTTTACAACCTTCAATGTGATCACGCAATAAACAGTTGCCTTTGCTATGCGAATATATAAGCACCTACAAGTACATTGGATACTACCTAAGCGAGCTCGGCAACTAGCCGAGTGGAGGCCGTAGAATGTCAGCGACTGGCTGACCTTATCTTCCACAAAAACTAAGAGGATGGTTATTACGTTGATATATATGATGATTATAGATTCAGTTGTGCATGGCGTTATTTAAAACAACAAAATTATATTAAAGCATTGTCGACTTGAAATATACCTATACGAGGTTGGAGGAGGAGAGGGCAATTACGCAGACGACATGGTGCGTCGGTCTGTGGTCTGAGAAAACTAATAAAGACGTGCGAAGAGTACGCCTCGAGTCATGGCTTAAAATACAATGTAAAGAATAGTCAGTATATGGTTTTTGAGGCCGGCAGTAACAAACCATCTAGTGTACCACCTGTCATGTTAAATGGAGTGACACTCGAAACAGTCAGGCAATTTAAATACCTCGATCACATCGTTACTGCCGACCTTACCTTACCTGCATTGCATCCCTGGTGCAGCGCGTACGGGCCAGTCCCAATACCGTCCTGGCGGTAATCGCAGACCGGGTTGATTGTCCCTATATTGTACATTGCTGTGACAGACATGTTAAAACCGGAGCGGGGTAAACGTGGTGTTTAACGTAATTTATTTAGAAATTTAATATTTATTTTCTGTGAAAAATGACAGATGGTGGTTAAAAATTTGAGTCTAGTGAATATGTCAAGTGGAGTGTCATATGAAAGCACATTGCACATTCTAAAACATTTTTTTTACGTTGTGTCGTTATCGATTTATGAGCGAAAATATAAAAAAAATACCGTTCCCCCTCCCCCTCCTTATCTCCAAAGTTTACCAAGGAAAAAATATGAAATTATTGCATAACATCCATCTCAATGTATATTTTACAGGATAAATATAACTATAGTTCTATCTAATTTTTCTTTTTTTTATCATCGAAAACACATTTCTATACTAAGTTTTAATTTAATCACGTTTGCATGATGAATTCCTAGGCGATTATGCTGAAAGAATGTAGTTTCTTTCTTATAAAGTAAAAAAGAAAACGTTTCACGCGATAAAGAATTATCCTTGAAAAACCACCATACGAGTACATAGTAAGTTATTCAGTCGCTCAAATTTGTAACAAAATTCGCCGATAGATGGCGCTGTACCCATGGCGTTCAAGTTCTACACCATGTTGTGGAGATTTTCCTGAATTAATGGGTTATTGGAACGGGTACACATCTGTGTACGGAACCCTCGGTGCGCGAGTCGGACTCGCACTTGACTGGTTTTTTGAACCCTCATAAGTTGGTTTGGATTAAGTATACCAGATAACAAAATTATTGGGATATGATGTCAATAGTGGACTTATTAAACATATGAAGTTTCAATGGCATACCTCTTTACATTAGGTTTTATTGATAACTAAAAAACCGGCCAAGTGCGTGTCGGATCACGCACAATGAAGGGTTCCGTACCAACACTTACTAGTCCACATTAAATACCACTATCCAATCCAATACATTGGATCTAAAAAGATAGTATTTTCATAGGGAACTCCCGAAACTTACGACCTTTTGTTTGGGCAAGACAATTTTCAGCAAAAACTCAATAACCATAAAACCTATCTTGTTCAAGCCAAAAATCGTTTAGAGTTTTTATTGATACCACACCACCTCAATTTATTCAGAATTTTATACTTCATAGTTTGGTAATTAGAGGGGCACGCTACACACACTTTTTATGACTTTGACAGCTAATATCTCACCAACGTTTAACTTAAATGGAAAAGTTTCTCAGAAATCTTGATATCATTTTCAAAGGGCTAGTATCCATTGATGCCCCATGGCGATGATGAGTCCCAGCGTTAATGGCTAATTAATGGAGAGCGCTCCAGAATTAGAAAGAACAAAAAAAAAGACGCCATTACGCCAATGTACATTGAATTTTTTTTTTCATGCACCGGTTTCATGTATGGAGTGCCCCCCTTAAATTAATATTTTTCTGTGATTTTATATTCGTTTATGTAGCGGCTCATAGAATACACCTTTCCACCAAATTTCATAATTATAGTGCTTATAGTCTCCGAGTAAATCGGCTGTGACATACGGGGCGGACGAACGGACAGACATGAAGAAATTACCTATATGGGTTCCGTTTTCGCCATTTTTCTATAGAAGATATAACGAACAAATGAACTATAAATAACTAAAGGGTAACGGCCAAAGATTCACATTTCGAGGCATTAGCTATGTATTGAATGAATAAATAAAATAAAATAAATTACAGATTTTTTCAATGTTTCAAATGAAGGAGCACGTATATAGAAGCCGCATAAAAATAAATGAGTTTCTGTGATAAGTCACGTTAGTCGTCAACTTATCGTCATTATGTATAGATCTTGGAATTCCTACTTAAGCATTAGGTAAACAGCAAATTACTTATTTAGTAAGTAATTCATTTATTTATTAGGTAGTGGATATTGAGCGTTAAGATAATAAATAATAGCTATACCCAAGTAGAAAAATGCTTCGCAGAGGCTCTATGACGTGAATGTATTTATTGACACTCTTTGATTATAAATTCATGGTACCGCTAAACAAATGTTATGCAATCCTAGTGAAAGTTCGCAACTCTATGCCATAAACGAAAAACCTTAATACAACTACGACAAATGTGTATAAAGCATACCTTAAAACTTTCATATAGGTAGTCAAAAAAAAATGTAGTCTTTTTTCTGAAGTAAATTAAACACTTCCACACTGTTTCTAATCCGAGGAGTCAAAACGCATAATATTTATAAGTTTTAAAATACGCGCGCGTTCTTCATCCGTTCGTTCGCGGTCGACTGGTAGTTTTCTTGGATGCGTTCCGTAACGCGCGCGCGCGCAGCAAACTGTGCCCGCCATCGCCATATCTAATTTTCGTCAGTGTCGCCATTGCCAGTTGAGATTAGAGCGAAATTAGCCTAGGGCGCTACCGCGAACAGCAAACGAAGTTTTCGCTCTCTGTCGCACTTGCAGGCACAAGCGAAAACGAACGAAGTTCGAATATCTCCCTCTCTGTCGCACTTGCTAATTCGTGCGACAGGGAGGGTAATATCCGAACTTCGTTCTTTTTTGGTTTGCGGTAGCCCCTCAGGGCTTTCTAGCTCAGACGCATTATTTATTACCATCTGTAATCTCCTAGCCTTTAGTTATTATTAATGTAAATATTTTATCAATAAGTAATTATTATTTAATTTTTGTATCGTTCTCTTTATTTCTTTTTCCTCTTAGGCTAGGTTTTTTACGAAAGGATTATTAAATTATATGAGTGAGAGGGACGGCACGATAGGAAGTTAGAAGTTCGGAGTAGCCCCTCTCTTCTGAGGGGCTACCGCGACTGAAAACGAACGAAGTTCGAATATCTCCCTCTCTGCAGCACGAATTAGCAAGTGCGACAGAGAGGGAGATATTCGAACTTCGTTCGTTTTCGGTTCGCGGTAGCCTCTCTGTTCAGAAAAGCTACCGCGACCGAAAACGAAAGAAGTTCGAATATCTCCCTCTCTGTGGAACGTATTAGCAAGTGCGACAGAGAGGGAGATATTCGAACTTCGTTCTTTTTCAGTTCGCGGTAGCCCCTCAGACCCTACTGCCTCACTGCCCAGAGGGACTACCGCGAACCGAAAACGAACGAAGTTCGAATATCTCCTTCTCTGTCGCACGAATTAGCAAGTGCGACAGAGAGGGAGATATTCGAACTTCGTTCGTTTTCGGTCGCGGTAGCCCCTCGGAGGGGCTACTACTGGAATAACTAGTAACTAATCAAACTAAAATATAACAAACATGTAATCTTATTTTTTAAATCGGTTCGAACGCAAGCACGTGGAATCGGTAATTGACCATAACATCATCTGCACATCACTAGTCGTGACGTGTTTCGTAAGAAAGGAATAGCATATTGCATTTTCAACTTGATGAGAAGGGATAGACATAGTGTGTTTGTAATAGAAATAATGGATTTGACCTGTGGAATGTAATTATTTTTTTTTGTAATTAGAAGTATTTGAAGGCTTCCCATACCACCTCACACGACCAAATCCCATGTCTAGTCACGAGGATCCAATTTTCTATATTTTTTTAAGAGATACGCACACTGCACAGGTCGTTGACTTCGACGCAACTAAGCGAGCGCTCTTAACAGCCGGCTCTACAGTTCGATACTTGTATCGCGGTGTGGTGTCCTCCCTCATCGACATTATTATGAAACTACGCAGGGTATCAGTAGGGGGTGGAAATAAAATATGTTTCACACAGGTATAAAGAAGTTTTTAATCTTCAGAGTGGGTACAGTACTTCTAATTAAAAAAAAAACATAACATGCAGCACAAAATAAAACTATAAACAAGTTTCTCACATTATTCAATTTAATTGGGGCATTGGACCTGCATATCCCTTACTATATAACGTTAATTGCACAATTTTCGCCTCTTAGATTTGATTGAAAATCTGAAATACATTAATATAGACAAAAAAAAATACTGCAAGTAAAAAATGCAAAATTTAAAAAGTTTGAAGAATAAATTATTTTTTATTAATAAAATATCACATCTTAAATCCATGATACCTACTTGCAGTTCTTTTTTTATTGTACCTCCCCACCATAATTCAATGAAAGATAAATTTGTTGTTATAATTACGAAGATCTCATTTCTCAGAGCCCGATACAACATTGAAACAACACTGGTTGAACAGACAGTAAATGTGATGGAGTGTGGCACAGCTAGAATTAACATGCACTACAAGGGGTTGTGCCACACTAACATGCCGGGTGTTTAGGCCTGGCTCTCATTGGTGGTAGTCTCGATGGTGGTGCCCGCAGGTTTGTTGCTCTTGGGCTTGGGCTGAGCAGGCTGCGGCTGCGGGGATGACGTGGTGGCGGGGGCCTCGCCCTCCTGGCCGTTCTGTCGCTGGCCGCCCGCCGGACCTTGGCCCGGTGCCTGTCCCTGGTAGTTGTTGCGCGGGCGCATGCGGCGGAAACCACCTCCGCCGCGGTTCATGGGGCCCGGCCCACCTCCACGACGTCCGCCACGGAAGTTACGACGGAAGTAACTGAAAATAAATTAGCATTTCAATGATGTTCAGCAGGCACAAAACATGGCACATTATGCTAGTGTAGCCCACTAGTATATGCCTTAAGGCGCGTATACCCGCGAACGACCTTGTGCGTTGGGGCGTGGCGTAGCCCCCCCCGCTGTAACAGGTTTTTGCAGTTTTTTTGTATGTGTGTATGTATTTTTTATATTATTATTTTCTAAATACGTAGGAATGTTTGAAGTAATTAAATATATAAAATAGTTAAGTAGGTACATTGTCTCAGCATCGAACTCTTATATTTTAGCGTCGCGCGCAAAGCGACACAGCCTTCCCGTCGGAGAGCCGGTGACTGACTGCCGCCCGTCGCCCGCGCACGTATCCGCCCCAACTTTTATGACAGTGTGGTAGTTATTCCAGGCTTTTGACAAAAGTAATGATTATTTTACAATATCCGTTGCTCAGATTATGAAAAACTGAATTAAGTTTTATTTTCTGAATATCCCGTGTAAAAAACATGTCTAGATAGTGAGCAGTAGCGATTTAAAAGGTTGAAAAATGCCTTATATGATAATTTTTTTTTGTTAGGACAATCTAGGCGTGTTGCAATTTCCGTTGCTCAGATTGAAGAGGACATATCAATTCTTCGAGTATATTTTTTCATGACCTATATTTCGGGCCAGTTTTGAGTTTTAGGCCTTTGAACGCGACCAAAATGTGGTATTTCACTCTATTACGCGCCTTAATAAAAAAGAGTATTATACTGACATATTATAGAGCAGTATGACCAGTGTGTATGACCATTGCTTACCTACGCTGAGGCGGTGCACTGCCTCCCTCCTGCCCCTCGTCCCCCTGGGCGCCCCCCTGGTTGGGTGGGGGTCCGCGGCGTCCCATGCCACCTCTGCGTGGAGCGCCTTCACCGCCGCGTCCGCCGCTTTGACGGGGGTAATACCTAATACAGAAAAATCAATTCAAAAAATTGATACAAGTAGGTTCAGCATTACAAAAGACTGCAAGAAAGATCAGATTCTCGTATTTATATCTCTGCATTTCTTTTTTAAACACTAAAACAGTATTCAAGAGTGATACTTACTGGCGATGGAAACCGCGGCGCTTGTCGGCTGCGTAAGGCGAGCCCTTTACTGGCTCGCCGCCGGGACCAGTGACTCCAGCTGCTTCATAGCCTTTTTCCCCGGCGACCACGGCAAACTCCACTGCCTCACCGTCTCCAACCGAGCGCACAGCCTTGCGTGGGTTGTTCCGGGCAATTGCAGTCTGATGTACAAACACATCCTCCTTGGTATCATTCCTAAAGATAACAAAAATGCGTGAGTATTATGTGAAAGTGAGAAGTGGTGCAATTCATAATGAACTGTGGAATGTGAGTATGCGTCAACATGCAAGCACATTAGTCATTATACACCAAAACTAATTAATGTCAAATACCACAAGATTTAACACTGTGCATGAATAATGTTGTTTAATAATGAAAATTTGAACAATCTACATAATATTTAGCCATTTACCTGTTGATAAAACCATATCCACTCTTGACGTTGAACCATTTGACAGTGCCGGATACTTTTTCAGCTGTGTAAAGGAGAGAAAAACGTAAGTATATCACAAACAAGCGGTAAAAGATAAAAAAACAACAATACTGCCCAGATATGTTTATTTCCAATATAAATTATTCATTCCTCCCGCACATACCTATACTATATGACTATATACAGTAATTTTATCTAAATAGCCATAGTTGTAGTTGCGATACATAGACAACGTGAATAGCTCCTAAGCTGACACACATTGACAATGTGCATATCTAAACGCACAAGCATGGCTCACCTTCGGTTTTGAGATAAAAGTACCTAAGGGATGAAAGCTTTAGGGTGAATAACCACTAACGTGTAAAGCTGTGATTTCATATATTTGACAGGTGCCAAATAGGTATATGAATTGATCACAAGCTTAACATTTCAGTGTCAAGAATATGAAGTCACATCCTCACACTCTTCGGCTGGACTTGCACAGTCTGAATCCTCATCTTAATTCATAATTTAATATGATAATTTTAATTACGGTTCCTCGTCTCACATACATCTTAGAAATTCAGACTTGATGACGATTGATGATCAGCTTAACCATGTTTTTCGTCTCGCGAACACATTTCCTAAAGATGCAAGAGGAATTTATGCTAATAGCATTAATTTTGTCATTATAAAAATATACAAGCAGAAATGTTAGATTCATTATGTTAATTTAAACAGAATAAGTTGAAGCCAGTCACCATATGATGGCAAGAAATTGCGTCAATATCCTGATAGGTTCTTCAACTACTACAGAATGTCAGTAGTATCATTATTAGTTACTTCATCTGCTCGGGGACTAAATTACAAAAAGAAATATACAAAAATGAGATGAGCTATTCCAGCCAAGAGACTTACTATCACCGTGCGATAATTAAGGATCCAGACTGTGCAAGTCCAGCCTGCTTGTGGGTATTCATCCTCATGCTGGTATTTAGTGACTTTTGGGGTGAAATGGATGTAAGTGTTGTCACACAATTTTATTCAGCACAATGGTCAATATTTGGACACAGCATCACAGGCGGGCGTGATTGATGTAGTATTGTTAAATATACATAATTTTTACATATGCAAGATTCTATTGAGAATATTTTCTTTATAAAATGTAATCAAACTTCTTGTAGGTTCTATTACTAAGGAGGCTGCCTTAACAATAATTTAAATGAGTATTATTTCTAGTGTGCCTTTACAGTATGTCCATGTAGCAATATTTACTGTTTAAATGGAATGTAAGCAAACAAACAAGTTTGTTTATACACAGTAAGCATGACACTTGCATACTGGAAAAGAAAAAGGCTATATCCAACGCTGTAGAATATATCCATGACAGAATAAGAAGCTACGCCGCAGCACATGCTAGTTAGAATCCGATTCGACACTATGTGCATAATACAACCTAAATATGTAGATAAATTTCTCTGCCGACACGAATTCGTCTGCGTCGAATCGCAACGTGAGCAGCGGGACGCATCTCCGGTATTGATTAAGCCTGCGTCGCGATGCACCAGGTACCCACGCGAAATAGTGCGCCGGGCCGGGATCAACATTCGATCAATAAGACTCCTACACGTCTACCAATTTTTTCTTTACCAAAAGACTAATTTCTATCATATTAAATAAATATACACCTTAAAATTGATATTTATATCGAAATAAACACGATAATCGACATTTTTACACTTTAGCGGCCATGTGCTTTCTACAAAATAATGCCGGGCACCCGAAAACTAAGATGGCGTAGCGGTACTTACCAATGACCTGCTTTTGTTTGGCCGCTTTAGCTTGTTGCGGCTGGGCGTTTGGGTCTTGTTGCTGTTGTGGTTGGGGCTGCGGCTGCGGCGCCTTTTCGGTATCAGCCATGGTGTAATTGGCGAACGGCGATGGTGGCTAGATGGTAAAAATCCTCCACGACCTCTCCTCGATGTTAACTGTTCTGCTCTTCGATCGTGACAAGACAAATATAGAGAGAATTTAGGGACGCGCGCAATAGTTACAAGGAAATAAGTTTTTTTTTCGACATCGACTATCGATATTTTGGTATTCGGCAAGTGTGCCTAGAAGTCTAGTTAATATGTACTGGCAGCTATATTACATGACTTCGTTACTATAAAATGGTGCTTCTGCGTTCCCGAGTGAAATTGTTGCAGCACAAAATAAATACATGTTTAAAAGAAAATTGAAAAGTTGGCTAGTCGAGCAAGCCCTCTATAGCCGTAAGGAATTCCTTGAGTTAAACACGCCATAAGATGTTAACATGTATATTATGCTTAATTTTTGATATTTAAACAAATCAATATCAATTTTGACATACATATTTTATACCTAATATTATTATATACTTCTCTCTCTTAAAGCAATGTGAATTTAGTGTTAAAAAGAGAATATGAATAAAAAATTGTTCTTTTGATTCGATTTACTAATTGAGATTCTAAAACTTACTTCTAAATGATTTTAACGCCATAAAGTGCTAATTAACGTATTTATGCATTTACAATAACAATATGCAATTTCAAAAATTTTACTCGGGACAGGGGCGCTACCGCGAACAGAAAACGAAGCTTTCGTTCTCTGTCGCACTTGCACGTTCGGACGTAAGTGCGACAAAGAGAGAAAACTTCGTTTGCTGTTCGCGGTAGCGCCCCTGGGGGGTTTTATAGGACTTTTTATAGGTGTTAGCAGCAGAGTCGAGAACTGTGTTTACTTAAAAAAAGTTCTCAACAGCTTGTAATTTACTGAATCTGTAGAGCTGATCCTGCTGACCTCTCCCAAATCATTCTGTATATTCGTTGACTCATATGTCTATCGTTTATTGATATAGATATTTATTTATTTACATAAAACTATTAAATGAATAATGAGCGTATGTATAGCATATGTTTAATTTTACAGGGTGTATGGCTGAACGTCTGCCAAATGAATAGGGTGGGTAGCAGGTAGCCTTACTTGCAACACATTTTGGGTCAATTAACACTACTTTCCCACGGTGTTTTTTTATTATTTATTTTGATTTGTCTCAGCATTTGCTGAAAATTAACAATTTTGCTTTTCTATCTTTTGATTTAATGTGACAACCCAAAATATTTTGTTTTTAATCTCTAACGTATGAGTAGCCTAGAAATCTTATTTTATAGCTAAGAAATAAAATTAAAGTTATGAATGAGCCGAAAAAGTGTGAAGGATAGAAAATAAAAATTATCAAGCTCAATTTTGTGGCACAATTAAAAAAAAATTAAACTCCTTACATCTTCCAATATCATAAAAACCTCCAGTTTAAAACTATTCTAAACTATACTACAAGGGTAGAACAACTTACAATTTTCCATTTATTTTACCTACCCATTCTAGCCTTCCGGCGGATGGTCTGCCATACACCCTGTAGAATATTAAGATCTGTTTCATTTAGTAAGATATTTTGGCTAAAAAATAATTGAAACAATTTTTTTTAGTAAATTTTGCATTTTGCTGTACGTGCTGACCGTAAAAAGTGATTGAAAATCCCGCTATCATTACAATACACACCGATCACAATGGTTGTCAAATCCACCCCTTTGAAATTGAATGATGAAGCTAAGGGTCGGTTGCACCAACATACGATCACTGGCCGGTCATCGTCAAATATGGCGTGCAGCTGTCATCCCACAGAAACTTGTCAAACTTTCCATACAATTAGATTTTAACGACCACCGCTTACGATTACAGACGGCTTGGTGTAACCCACCTTTAGTCTATAGGTTGTTTGATAGATGTGAAAATGCCTATAACAGAAAATATAATCTCAATGTTTAAAACCTTACTATACAATATCGATAAATTAACCATCCCGCGTGTACAATATGGTACAACACTAAGCAGCATATTTTTTTTTCTTAGTTATGTTCCACGGATTCTTGAAATTTTACCTTTTATATGAAATGCATAAAGTGCATAACTTCTGATGTTAAATACTGATTTTTACACTAACGTCAAGGGATAGTTTGTGTGGTCTTTTTATAATTGGATTGTCATTTATAAACGACTTGTCATCATTATACAATAATTTATACTGTGCCAGGCGATGGTGCCAGGTATGGCAATCCGGTAAATCCGTTAGTAATGTAGGTGACACGAGCTACGTCATCAGTCTTGCTTCAGCCTATCGACGGTATGCGGTCGTAAATGTATGTGTCAACACTGACGTAAGTGGTGTCACGATTCGGACCGCGAACCACAAACGAAGCAGTTGCAAGCCTTTACGTAAGTGCGACAGAGAGAAAAACTCACAAACACGGTAAATATCTCGTTTCAAATCGTAAATCTAATAGAGAGAAAAAACTTTGTGGTCGCGGTAGGCCCCCCAGCTTGTTTTCTTAGACCATGCTTGTCAGAGAGGCTACAGCGAACCAAAAATCTTCCTCTGTCGCACGAATCAGCAAGTGCGACAGAGAGAGAGATAATCGAACTTCGTTCGTTTTTGGTTCGCGGTCGCGGTAGGCCCTCATGCATGAGTCAGAGGGGCTACCGGGAAACGAAAACGAACGAAGTTCGAATATCTCCCTCTCTGTCGCACTTGCGTATTCGTGCGGCAGAGAGGGAGATATACGAACTTCGTTCGTTTTCAGTTCGCGGTAGCCCCTCAGTATTAGGGCGTGTACACACGTACGATATTGCCAATGTTGCCAGCTTTACAATTTTTTCTCATTTAATAGAATGTTAGGCTGTATGTCTATAGTATCCGAGTTCGAATATCTCCCTCTCTGCCGCACGAATTAGCAAGTGCGACAGAGAGGGAGATATTCGAACTTCGTTCGTTTGCTGTCGCGGTAGCCCCTCGGATCCGATACCGAAGAGGAATGTATGGGGTTAGTTACACGACGATTATTATCACAATACTGGTGTATTAATATTGTGGAGGTATTGAAAAATGTATGAATTATACTTTAAGCCGGGTCTGCTGCGCCATGTTTTCGTTGTTTTCAAACATCTAACATGTTTTTCGAACAGAAATTTGGGCATGGCCTCAATGTTTTTTGTTTAAAAACACTCAAATATGTTTTCCGCTCCGGATGGAAAACATTCCCCGCGTTCGTCTGCGTCTGAATTTAAATTTTGTCATGGAGTGGAATAAAGCTAAGACATTGTATTTTATACAATTAATAAAGGACTGTCCCATCATTTGTGACGTGCAGTTTTATAATGGTTTATATTTAGAAGGTTCAAGTTAATTATTTTAGGTTAGAATCGTACTGGGGCGCTACCGCGACAGCAAACGAAGTTTTTCCTCTCTGTCGCACTTGCAAGTTTGAATATAAGTGAGACAGAGAGGGAAAACTTCGTTTGTGGTTCGCGGCAGCGCCCCTGGAATGACAGCTGTCAAAAGGAAAGAAACATTGCACTCGAAAGTCGCAACGGACGGGCAGTTGTAACTAACATGTTATGCAAACATGTTTTGTAAACATGTTTTGTTAGATTTTTGGCGCAGCAGACTCGCCTTAATATTCATGAATACACGATCAAAACATATTGTGATATGAGTGTATCGCGTCATAATAATCACCTGTCACTGAACACTAAACGGTTTTCCATGCATTTATATCGGTGTCGAATCCTACACCGATATCATATCGGATAGTGGGAACAGGGGCGCTACCGCGACAGCAAACGAAGTTTTCCCTCTCTGTCGCACTACCGAGCTAGTACCGAGATATTCGAACTTCGTTCGTTTTCTGTTCGCGGTAGCCCCTCTTAGGGCTTACTCCGAACTTCGTATCGTGCCGTCCCTTTCACTAATAGTGTGTATAACACGAGAGTGTTTGGGACGGCACGATACGAAGTTCGGATTTCGAAGTTCGACGTACAGGGGCGCTACCGCGACGAAGTTTTCGCTCTCTGTCGCACTTGCACGTTCGGGCGCCTTCCGCAACAAGCGATCGTAGTCTAAAGGTGCCGAAAGTATGCTGCGACGCCTGTTGTCGAGTCGTCGTATCTGATCGAATCCTTTCGCCTGTCGTCGCGTGCGCTCAACGCCGTGGCCGGGCGGCACCATTCATTTTCCAATTTTACACCATTTTTGCCATAAATGATATCTCCCGTGTGACTTTCTTCTTATTATTAATTTATGCAATAGCCAACAATATTACGTCACTTCAACCATTTCCAAAAATTAGAACACTTCATTCAAAGCGGTAGTATTGAAACTATTAGACTAGGCTTAGAAATGGATAGGTACGTTCGCAAACGACGGCACATCCGATCGCATGTGTCGACATCCTGCCGGACGCGATCGGCTGTCGCCGTATCCTTTCCGATTCGATGCGATGCGAACCGTTTGGTGGAAACCGACCCTGAGGGGCTACCGCGAACAGTAGTGTCATTAGCACGTAGATTCACGTCAACCACTACAATAGACACAGAGGGGCTACTGCGAACCAAAAACGAACGAAGTTCGAATATCTCCCTCTCTGTCGTACTTGCTGATTCGTGCGGCAGAGAGGGAGATATTCGGACTTCGTTCGTTTTCAGTTCGCGGTAGCCCCTCAGAGTACTTTTCTATATCACTATCACTACACAGTATAAAACAAAGTCGCTTTCTCTGTCCCTATACCCCTATGTATGCTTAAATCTTTAAAACTACGCAACGGATTTTGATGCGGTTTTTTTTAATAGATAGACTGATTGAAGAGGAAGGTTTATATGTATAATAACATCCATTAAATAGTGCACCCGTGCGAAGCCGGGGCGGGTCGCTAGTATATATATATGTTAACAATAGGTAATTACTTACGATGTAACGTATGGTGTAAGTTTTATTGTAACGAATAATCACAAACATGGTGTGTTTGAGCACTTGAGCAATGCTGTTATTTAATATTTTGAGAACTAAAAAAACATCGTACGGACCCCTCGCAAAATATAATATTTTTGGGTACTACATATTTCTTTAATAGTAGTACCATTAGTAGTAGATACACTGGGTCAATAATAGTACCTACGGTTGGCAACCCTAGGTAAAATCACTGCCAAAAGAAATTCTGAATCACAATGAGAACCTAATATTGATGCAATCGAATTTATGTGCTATCAGTGTTATCTATACCTACAAGAAACGTACAGTCTGCAATTAAGAACTTGTGTAAAAAATTACATTACACAATAACTTAATATTGGTTGAAATAAAAACAACATTTTATTACGTAAAGGTGTATTTAATTTGTAATCATACTTGAGCTTTCGTTTTGAACATCATCACTTTTCACATATTCGCATAAGACTGTAAAGAAGTGTGATTTTATGTTTGTATTGAGAACTAGTTTTTCACACAGTGTGGGTACATCTACGCCCAAACTAATGGCACCAGTATCTGTTTGTACAAAACGCACTGGTACAAGCTCTTTTTTTGAAATAAAATATAGTCTACCCGATATGTTCGGTTCATTATTTCCGTTACTCTGCTCATTTTTTTCTCGCGCTGAATCTTTGAAATCGTTATTTGGTAATTCTTCAAAACCATCTATGGCAGTTTGAACTGTATTATGGCATTCTTTGGTGATAATTTTCGGTATTCTTATGTCTTTTTCCTCGTATTTTTCCCGAAGTTCCGAGTAGGCATCAGTTACCGAAATGTGTGATGTATTGTGCGATAAAGTATTGTTTTGGTTCATTGTTAGGCTATCTAATATATTTCCATCGGTAACAGGACTTTGTCTTTCCAGGGATTCTTCCGTACTCAACGGGGTAGTCGGGCTATGATAAATAGTTGTATTGTTTTCCAAGTGAAAGGCGTCATCAAGTATCTTGACTTCTGTTACGGCTGGAACGTATGGGTAGAAGACATCTTCGGAAGCCATCGTGTCTAAATCATGTTCCGAGTAGCTTGCTGGCATTTTGTTTGGTTGGTTGCCTACAATTACAGTTTCCCCCGGATTATCAACTATAAGTGTATTTTCTGTGGTAGTCGCTGTCGTGTCAGACACCACATCTACAGGGGAACTAGAATTTTGTATTTGATATATTTCGTCCTCTTTTAAGTTATTAGGCGAAGTTACACCGATAAAAGGCCAATCTTCGGTCGGATCGTATGTGGTTTCGTATATTTCTGTTATATTTTCTGGAAATCCTTCCGAACTTTTATCATATGTCACGGGCGGTTCGGTTACATTGTTATGCAAGCTAGTAGACGTTATCAGGGTTGTTAATTGTTTTTCATCTGTAAACTGATTCTTATTTTCAATTTCGTGGGATCTGTAATCAGGTAATTTTTTGGGTAGTCCTTTCTTTATTTCTTGAAGGATCTGTTGTACTATAGACTCAGGTTCTCTACACCATTTTTTAATATTTTCATCTATAGCTGAATCAGACAAGGGTTTATATTTATCTAAATTCCTGGCTGCCCAAAATTCCCTGACTTTTTCCATGAATCCATAGTTCCTTGTATAACGTATAACTTGAAAGTCAAGGCACTCTAACAACGTTTGTTCGGTCGACTCAAAATCTTCTATTACGGTGTATTGCTGTACAGCTGCTCTATCTTTATCTGTGGGTTCCTGAATTTCTATATCTAAATACAATGGTGACTTTCCTAAATTCTCTTTTATACTTGCATGTGAAATGGTTTCTGTTCTTTTATATATTTCGACATGTGCATTCTGTGGATGCACGGGATCATTTAACGGCTCTTTTATTGTGACATAATCTCTGTTAATTCTGTTTTTGGATTTTGGAATTAATTTTGCCGGGTTGGAAATGAAGAAAGGCCGTGAAGTAAACTGGCTTTGAAACGAGAGAGATTCCGCCGGTACAAAGTAGACACCAGTATCGTCAAGTATAATCATGGATGACTCGTCGGAGTCTATTACAGTATCTAAGAAATCTGCACATTCACACTCCAGTAATGCATGTTTTACTGGATCGGTTCCTCTGTAATAATAAATAAGTCAAGTGAATATTAGGTATGTGTTCGATGTAAGTACTTATACTCAAGCAGGAACGTTTTGTGTCGCTTTCTACTAGTGAATACATGGCATAAGGCGTAGCTAGCACGCGGTTTGGTAAAAAGGTGCTTTTTGGGATATAGTAGGTACTGTACGGCTCTGAAATAATAAACCAAACAAAAATATACAAATGTATTTTTAATAATTATTTAATTTTTAATTTAATTGTATGATTGTTTCTATGAAATTATTAAATTTATTTAAATTAGGTGCTCTGTTTTCAATTATAAGTTCGCTACTTCCAGAGATTAGGTAGGTACCTATATTACCTATATTATCTAGAGGTTTAAGCGTCATAAGAATTGAATGATACAAGGATCTCTCTATAGAGAAACTAACTACTTATAGCAGACATTATCAAGCTATAATGGAAGACTGTAATATTCATAGACGAAATCTCCCTTCAAGTAAACTCTTATGAAATAGACCAATCACGTGTCGCCATTAGTGAACTATAATAAAATTGGGCAATGACGTGTCTCCGTTACTGAACTTTAATGATTTTGACCAATTACGTAAATACAAGACATCAATGACCCATCAACCCATGTGCCTAATCTTCATTTCCGCAGGACTAGTTTGTTTAATTAATTTCCGTTGACCCGTAGAAAAAATGTGTCTGCAATAGTTACTTATATAATTAGCTTTTTAAGTTTCAAACCTAATTTAGACGCGGTTCTCAACTAAAAAAAACATACATACATATTACATAACGATTGCATAAACTACTATATTGCTGGGTAAAATATTAGGCAAAAGATTAGCGTAGATAAACCAGGATAACGTATAAAGAATTTATTAAAAGTTGTTTACATTCGTACTGTTATTGATCGAGTGACTTTTCATAAAAGTAAATAAACAAACCATGGAACAGTTGCTATACAAATTATGAATATGACATATATAATTTCTATTTTATAGCTAGTACACAGTATTAATCGCCTACCGCCGTATGTAGGTCACATATCACATTATAAATATATTTAATAACTATTAGACTGGTCTTTAGGGAAAATAATCAAAATACCTACACACTTAACTAAATTATTCAAACTTCAAACTTCACATTTCAAATTCACATTTTGGAAACAATGGTACTAAGACGAGGCATTCGAATTTTTGGTAGTTTACCTTGTAATATTGTAAGCAAAGCAGGCAGGACGAATGTAATTTTAGTATGTTATATTTCATTATACAGGGCGTCCCACGGCTATGCCACATGGATGGAAAGTACCTTACACATTTTAGATGGAACATTTTACTGAAAGAAGACATTATTTGAATTAAAAAAAAAATCTAAACTGCATTACCAGATATTTAAATAATTTTATGGTTGAACCGGGAATCGAACCTGTAACACGTGATAAATTGATAAATTTTGTATTAAAAATGTTAAAATTCATGGTCTTCCTTTTATTCCTGACACTATGTTATTTAGCAAAAAATAATCCTTATGATGAAGCCTTTCGATCGGTATGATAAAGCTACAGGGTAATTATTTTTACGGGTTCGATTCCCGGTTCAACCATAAAATTATTTAAATATCTGTGAATGCAGTTTAAATTGTTTTTTAAAGTCAAATAATGTCTTCTTTCAGTAAAATGTTCCATTTACAATATTCAAAGTACTTTCCCTCCATGTGGCATAGCCGTGGGACGCCCTGTATATTCTCACGAACTGGGATAGGAAAACACCATTAGTGAACATTTTCCCGATAGATTCTCATTCCAAACTAGTATCAATTTTTTTAGTTTAACGTCTTATTCCGGAAGCTGCCGAGGGAAACTTCTGTCAGTCGTCTCTACCACCACTGCGAACTGCAGCTGGAGACCTGGCCCACATCGCAAAAGAGAAAGCCGATCATTTGGGCACCCTCTTTGCCTCGAACTCCACTTTGGACGATGAGGGCAGCGCCGTACCTTCTACTATCCCTACTATCCCTCTATCTCTATCTATTAGGTTTTCGCCAAGGGATGTTCGGAGGGAGCTACTATCCCTAAGCGTCTACAAGTCGAGCGGGCCGGACGGCATACCAGCGGTGGTACTCATATGTTCTTGAGTTGTGGCCTGCGCTAACGCAACTATTCGCGATCTCATACCACAAAAGACAAGTTCCGTCTTCGTGGAAGACTGCCTTCGTGGATCCGGTGCTTAAAACGGGCGATAGATCAGACCCATCGAATTACAGGCCTATCGCTACTACCTCCCTTCTCTCCAAGGTGATGGAGCGTGTCATTAACACGAAGCTCCTAAGATACCTAGAGGAACACTATTTGATCAGCGACCGTCAGTATGGTTTTCGCCACGGTCGCTCGACTGGTGACCTTCTACACCGGTGGGTTTCAGCCATTGAGAGTCAAGGTGAGGCTTTAGCGGTCAGCTTGGACATAGCGAAGGCGTTCGATCGGGTCTGGCACCGAGGTCTTCTGTCGAAGCTACCATCGTACGGACTGCCCGAGGGTTTGTGCAAATGGATCGCCAGCTTTTTGTCCGGCAGACGCATAAGAGCCGTAGTAGACGGCAGCTGCTCCGGAAGCATGGACATTAACGCTGGTGTCCCACAAGGCCCCGTGCTATCCCCGACACTGTTCTTGCTGCATATCAATGACATGCTGGCTATAGACAGTATACATTGTTATGCGGATGACAGCACCGGGGATACTTTCTATACGGGCCGTGCCAACATTTCTCGTTCCTCTGTGGTTGAGAGTCGTGAAAAACTTGTGTCCGATATCGAGACCACTCTAGTCAAAGTCTCGGAGTTGGGCCAGGATAATCTGGTCCGGTTCAACCCCACTAAGACACAAGTATGTGCGTTCACCGCTAAAATAAACCCCATTTACTGTGGCCCCACGGTTCCAAGACACAGCCCTTATCATCTCCGAAAGTATTGGGATCCTTGGTGTCGACATCTCCAGCGACGTCCAATTTCGGAGCCATTTAGAAGGCAAAGCCAAGCTGGCATCCAAAAAGCTAGGTGTGCTCAATAGAGCGAAGCAGTACTTCACCCCGGGACAGAGACTTCTATTATATAAGTCACAAGTCCGTCCCCACATGGAGTATTGCTGTCACCTCTGGGCGGGAGCACCTGGATACCAGCTTGGGCCTTTTGACTCTCTTCAGAGACGTGCTGTGCGGATTGTAGACGATCCCAAACTCACAAGCGATATTGAACCGTTAAGTTTAAGGAGAAACTTTGCCTCCTTGTGCGTGTTCTATCGCTTGTATAACGGGTTGTGCTCCGAAGAACTATTCGACATGATGCCCACGGCCGCTTTCTACCATCGCACCGCTCGCCGTCGGCAAGACATTCATCCTCACACCTTAGAACTGAAATGGTTGCGGTTTCAGAGGAATTTCCTCCCACGGACGCTCCGGTTGTGGAATGAGCTCCCTGCCGAGGTTTTCCCGAGGGACTACAGTAGAGTTCTTCAAGAAAGGAGTGTATAAATTTTTAAACGGTCGGCAACGCGCATGTGACACCCCAGGAGTTGCAAGCGTCCATAGGCTACGGTGACCGCTTACCATCAGGCGGGGCGTACGCATGTTTGCCACCGACGTAATATAAAAAAAACCGGAACTGGACAAAAATTCGTCATGGCGATTTTCATAAGTTTCCGTAAGCGGGTGACGAGAACATAATATCGAACTAACAGCGAGCAAGCGAGCCAAAATTTTGTGGGATTGGGATACATAAGACTTGATTGAGTATTTTCCCCGTAAAAAATTAAAACATGGTCTCACTATTTGGATAATAAACCGCTAAAATATTAATTTATTATTTAAAACACTCAGTTACTGTTGTCTTCTCGCTGATGTTCAGGATCCGTTGACTTTAAAGATCCGGATAATTCGGATCTTAAAATTGGTAGGGTCCGGATATCCGGATATTTTGGATAAAATGGATTCATTTCAATATTATTGACTGTCCGAGTTCGATACTTTCTTAAAAAGTGTAACTAATAGATAAAAATTTAATAATTGCCATGTTTACGAAATTATCAACAAATTATCATCAATCAATTAAATCAGTCAAACCAATCAGAAACCGGGTAGACACAACCCAAAAGCAACTAAACTGACTGTGTACCTGCACTAACATAGTAGTGGGTTGTTTCAGAAAAGTTAAATGAAACAGTTAACATTAAAAAGGGCGCCGGCAACTGATATTCCAGAAGATGTGGCTGAGATTAAAATTAAAGACCTAATAATAATATAATGGTTAATAATATTTTTTTCATCGAGCGAGCAAAATAAAACTCGAAAGTTTTTACAAAAGATCTATTGTCTAACAGCCAGAGTTAGCTTGCGAAGCCTGAGGATAGTAGAATCGTTTTGTCCAAACCTGGGCTCTTGAGCGAGATGGAGGGTGTTTCTTGACAGCTATACACGTTAATATGTAAACCCGTTCCCAATCTAGCTAACCACGCACAAGTTAGATTAACCCAACATAATACAGAAGATATACCGGACGTTAGCGTGTACGACATTAGAATAGCTTTCAAACAGCTTAAAAATAATCAGGCACCAGGCGGTGACGGAATAACGGCTGAGCTCCTGAAGGTGAGTGGAAAGCCAATCCTTAGGAGGCTTCAAAGGCTTTTCGATTCCGCTATAGTCAAAGACAGAAAACCAAAGGCATAGAATAGGAGTGGTGATGTTGTTCTTCAAAAAGGGAGATAACTCCATGCCGAAGAATTACAGACCCATCTCAATTCTGAGTCATGTTTACAAGTTGTTTTCGAGTCATTACGAACCATCTCACCAGCAGGTTTGACGATTTCCAGCCTCCCGACAAGGCGGTTTCAGGAAAGGCGTCAATACCGTAGACCAATACACACGCTTCGTCAGATTTATATCAGACAGGAATGTGGTATGCCCCTCTGCCTAGCGTATATGGTCTACGAAAAAGCCTTTGATTCAATAGAGACGGGCTGTGCTGTGTTACAAGCTCTCCCCGGGTGCTGACTACGTATTAGACTACCGGTATATCGAAGCGCTAGTGATAAACAAAACGAAGATAATGTTTAACGTCCGTGTAGTACTAACTCCCGTTAAGATCTGAAACTACGCTCGAAGTTATCGACGAACACGTGTATCTGGGACAAACGGTCCAGTTGGGCAGGTCCAACTTCGAGAAGGAGATTAATCGTCGAATCTGTCTTGGTTGGGCGACCGACCTGATCTGATGCTGGAGGCTATAGCTACTCCTAAACTATACACAAGATACACACGTCGTGTTTGGGCTCCTTATAACCGAAAACGAGTAGATACCTTCCCCCTAGATAACTAGTTATCAAACTTGGTTATCTGGGTGGAACAAAGGTTGATGACTGTGGAATAAAAGTACAGTCGCTAATTAAATCTTTTACCAAAAATGAAGTTTACGAAGAAAACTTATTTATTTTGTATTTACCTTAAATAATATATACTCGTATTCTACAAGTTAAAAATTGATAATACAAGCTTTCTTTTAGTTCATTATCATATATTTGATAGAATTTTTAAAGATCCGTTTTATCCGAAATATCCGGATCCTGAGAGCCTTAGGACCCGGATCGAAAAAACGGCGGATATCCGGAATTACGAACAAATCTCGATTTAGATTTCGATTGCAAACCATAGGGCAGAAGAAAATTGAATTCCAGTGCCACATTTAGCAAATGTAGGTTTGAAGATGGAGAACATGTGATATTGCAGTGATAGGCTGCTTATCCATCTCCAACAACAATCAAGTAGAAACGTAACACTCTATTTGTAACTACGATCGTAAAAATAGAAACTAAATAATGCGAAAACCTGCTTTTGTGATTCAATTGTGTGAAATTATAAAATTATGTTCATTAGCTTCAACTTCACCTAATGTCATAAAATGACACGTCTATTGCCAACGACATTGTCAAATGTCGTGATATTGACAACTGTCTATAGAGTCGCCTCACTATACGTCCTTAATATATCTAGACCCTAAGATTCGTGACAAATATATGCATATTCGGAGGTCAGCCTTATACTGATGGTTCTTCTGCATCGAATTTTCCGTAGGTACGTCAGCAGGCATTGTAAATAAATATCTACATGGCTCTGGTCTGGTTCAAAAGTTTAACTCCCACCTCCAAATTCATCAATTTGAGGGATGATTTAAGGGATAAAAAGCATAATTCATGTTATTCCAGGCTAAAAACTCTAATCTCTATGTATACAAAGTTTCATCATAATCCGTTCAGCCGTTTTTGCGTGTATGAGTAACAAACATCCAAATATTTAAACATCCTAACTTTCGTATGTATAACATTAAGTAGCATATTTTATATGATTTGATTAGAAATGTATAGTTTTTAGACTTTTCCCTGTACTTGTAGTATATAATGATTAACGATATTACTTGCCAAATTTCATAGTTCTAGGTCAACGGGAAGTACCCTATAAATTTTGATTCCCTTGAGAGTGTCAAAATATACGTTTTTTTGTGACATAAACGACCTCATCTTTCTTTTACATTAACATAGAAGTTTGGTTTTTTTCACAGCTTCAAGGGATTGAGTCCTTGGTATAAGGTTTTAATTTCAACTCGAGACCTCCACGCCTTCCCGA
Organism: Epiblema foenella; assembly: GCA_963556455.1. Classification (NCBI taxonomy): domain Eukaryota; kingdom Metazoa; phylum Arthropoda; class Insecta; order Lepidoptera; family Tortricidae; genus Epiblema; species Epiblema foenella. Next base: position 35,645,259 of record OY747095.1, on the reverse strand, counting down.
GATAAAGGGTCTTGACAGACAGACGGACAACAAAGTGATCCTATAAGGGTTCCGTTTTTTTCCTTGTGAGGTACGAAACCCTAAAAAATTACGTTAATTATAACAATTATTACATGAATTAAAAACTTGAAATAAAAACAATTATATCGAACTAAAAACTAATCATTAAAAATTAATATCAAAATTAGGTCCCCTCGGGATGATGCCCATTACGCAGGCAGCATTCCCGCGCTGGATTGCGATGGCAATTCTTTGAGCGATAAAGCTGCCTGCGCTGTCGCCTCCATAAGCCGCTTACTAAGCTCCCTGTGGAGTCTCCGCGCGCACCTGCCCCATGGGCCAAGTGTCTCGACCCCAAATGCGACCAAGTCGTATTGGGCACAGAGACAATTGTACTTGTCCGCCTTTAAATTACATTTATATAATATATTACCGTAAAATTGATAACCGAAAATTGTTTTGTAAGTACTTTCTTTCAGCAAGTCGACGAACTCTCGACGAAGGCCCGCGCACTATTTCCGCTCTGAAGAACCTAGACAACGAACGAACCTAACCTAAATTGTAAGTTTCATGTCGGAAGAGTTGGAACTGTAAAATACTGCTTACAATTTAAGTAACGCATTGTTTTTCGGTACAATCTTTCGACAGTCTACAATCTCGCTAGTTAGATTATGAATATTATAATCTAACAGTTTTACAATGGGACGGTGACATATATATATAATTACATTATAAAAACTGAATTTTTTATTACAAATATAATACAATATATGAAGAAACAATAAAATAAAAACATAAAGATAAAAAAAAATTGACTCAAGTCGCCGTCAGCGGGAAGGGTGCCCAGAAGGCATCATAATTGGGAGTCCTACTTATAATTTTCCCGGACATGTTGATCTAGCTAGATCGATTATTCGTATCCGAATTGTAAATAGTTTAAAATTTCTTCGGATTATATTAAACCGTTTTCGAGAATCTAATTAAAAACGATATTTTGACGTTTCTCGTTTAATAGAATAGGATAAAACTTAGTTTGTTTCACATACTTAGTCTTGACTTGTGTATAAAACTAAGCAAGTTCTATCTTTACAAGGTTATTCTTTATATTTATCACCGTCATCACCGAAAAACAAGTGCTTCTATTTGTCCCTCAACCGCCTAATTACAAAATAAGACTAAGTAAGGTTTTTAATAGGAACAATCCTTTTAATTTAAAAATCCTGTACAGCCAAGCAAAGGTTTGTTGTTTAGTCACAAATTTGATTACTGTCTAATAGGTTTAAAAAGCTAGTTACTGATCACTGAATGTACCTATCAGAAGTATTTACGGTAATTATTATGTAAATTACCATCAAATTAAATAAAACTTACTTTGTTTTGCAATAGTCGTAGCATGTTCGTGAAACTCCGGGAGCAGCCAAAGCCAGTGACACAAGAACAGGGTAGCACAGAACGAGCATCTTGGCACACTCGGGCGCTAGTCAATGCATGCGAGTACTAATTAAAAAAAATAGTGTTAATATTTAAATTGACTGTAAGCGTAGCGGTTCTGGCAATGGAACTGTTACAATGGTAACCACTAATTATTGAGCGATAAATGTTAATTTGCTTTGAATACATCAGCTATTTGCAGCGGCATGGCGAAACGTGCCTAAGTATTAAGGTCGCGGAACATTGTTCATTGGATCGGCATGTCGCAACCGATAATGCATTGTCCGGAGATAACGGATGAGCATGCATGCTTAAGATCAGATTTGTGACTTGTTCTAATAGTGGAATGATACAAATATTAATTGTTTCGTATTTTTTTCCTTCATACCTAATCATTGATTCAAGAAAAAGACAGTTCGACATTATTACCTCTTATATTACGGTTTTATAGGCTGTTCATATATCTATGCAATATTAAGTTACGGAACTTAGGTATACATCTGAATTTTTCACCGAAGAAGCAAACCTGCATACATACGAACGAACTTTGTGAAAAGTTGTATCGGTAAAAAACTTACTTCAAGTTGTGACTTTGTGACGTTAGTAACACAAACGAAACCAATGTATAATGATAGTTACATCCACAACTAAATGCAACTTTAGGTACTTAAGTTTTTCACTTAGGTGTAATAGTTTTGTGTCATAATTTTCAAAGGTTAAGTAGGTATCTTTACACTGCTTACACAGAATCGAAAAGCATAAAAAAGTGTCCCTTTTTCTATTTATGTACGTCCAAACACGCTTGTATTACACTTGTATGAAAGTAACGGAATGGAAAAATATCATGTTCATCATCACCCACCGTACCTTCCACCGATTATGAAGCCCTGTTCACACGTATTTTGGACCGCTAGGTCCAGCAGAAGTTACGCTGGGTGCTGACCCAGCGTAACTTCTTCGCATTCATGGGCAAGTCAAAGATTTCTTAAAATTAGGTATTTTACTATCGATAAACTACCACCCCAATTTCACCAAGTTGACAATTGCCAGTGACATATGTCGGCTGACAATTTGACAATTGTCGGGTGACAATTGTCAAGCGATAAGTGACAAGTGAAAATTGACAGGTAACTTGTTACAATTGTACATACGACAATTTTGTTGTGAAACAAGATCAATTTTTCCAAGTCGACATATTTGTCAATTTTGACAAGTTTGACCACGTGGCCAAAAAATAATCTGTGGCGGGATTTATTATTTCTCATTAAATTTATACAATGTATGTAAATAATTAAATTTATAAATACGTACTTAAATACATCGATTCCCTAGTTCTACTTTACATTCGTACTAATTACGGGGTAAAGTTTAATGTACGTATATAAGACTTAATGATTTGTGCACTATCTTATTAGTTACACCATTTTTATACTGTAATTAGTACGAGTGTGAACAATAGTATCAACATATAAATCATGTAGGTACCCGTGACTCAGGTACGAATAATAAGAGTAAGTTGCCCTAATTCCTTGGGTAAGAAAATTCGCTACCGAAATTTAGGGCTTAAAAATCTTGTAAATAATTCTACTGTCCGCTATTTAGATTTAGATAGATAGATTTAGATAATTTATTTCATGATAAGGAATTACATTATAAATTTGCACACATGTCAAAATTACAAGAATTGTTATCATGATCGTCATAACAGGAAAAAGAAAAATAAAAATAACATAATGTCAACTAGAGTAATACAATTGTCCCCCATACTCTAATAACGAAGCATATTGAGTGTAGCAAGTTTTCCATGGTGGGCGCCTGTCAACAGACATCGTCATCGTTTACTATTTGTTTAAAACAGCAATCGTCGTGTCGTGTGCCGATGCAACTTATGTGGGAGACTGTATCCCTCGCATTACATTTGCAGCCCACCGAACACCTAGCGCGTCATCGGGAACCAATCAGCGACGATATCACATAATATCTACTAGCTTTGTGATTGGTTGAAGATTTTGCCGTCGCGCCTGTCAGCTTTGGTGAAAAAAATGAATTTTATGAAACAGCACTTGTTGTGACAATTGTCACTTTTTTGACAATGGCTGTTTCACCAACTACAATTGTAATATTTTTTGACAATTGTCGCGCCTGTCAGCTTTGGTGAAATAGGGGCACTTTCGGGGTGTAAATTAGACTTAACGTTAGTAAGTAAATGATTAAGATTCCAAATTTAAAATCTCCACAGGCCTAAGAGCCCGTTCACACGGCATCAAGTTTTGTCGGATCTACTAACTGTCGGATCCTGTAAAACCGGATAGTGTATTCACAAGGTCGTCCGGTTTCCGGTGTCCGGATCTGGATTTTGCAGGATTCTTGATCCGAGCTCGTGTGAATGCAAGTATTGAAATACTATTGCCACTAAACCGGACCCGGCATTGTAACGGACGACCGGACCGATTTGTACTCACAAAGTCGGATGACACATTTTGCAGGATCCGTTTTATTGTCGGGTACTGCAACCGTACGCTTGTGTGAACACATGCGTTGAAATAATATTGCGAGTAAATCGGATCCTACAAAAAACAGTTCCCGCGAAAAATCAGATGCCTCCGTGTGAACGGGCTCTAAGATCTGTGTCTGTGCATGACCCCCCGAGATATGTACTATTTGTTATTTAGGTTATCTATCTGTAGTTATAAGCTTAATAATCACTAACATTTCTTTCCAAAAGAAACTGTTGAAAAGTGCAGTCTGTATTAGGTAAATGGAATCAGTGCTCAGTTTCAAAAGTACCTACTTAATTAATACTTTTGAGAAACTGCACTCTTGTTTAGTCTTCTCATCTTCAGACACCTTAGCAGTCATCATTAACAATAAGCCTTTTTCTTGTGAAGTGCCTGTTGAAACATGAACATAATATCTTTTAAGTAACTTGGTTGTTATTTGAGAAGGCGCCGGAGTTCAAGTAAAACACATTTAATAATCTATTTCATTAAGCTAATTGGCTATCTATATCGCATGGATGAATCAAAACTATATTACATTGCGAGCCCGAATCACCTTATTTATTTTATCGTACCTATGGCCATTATTTCCTTAATAATTTGCAACAAAAAAGTAATTGGATTTGATTAACGATATATTACTTCCTCCCATTCGTACCTACTGCCATTGGGGTTGAGTTCCTCTAGAATTTAGCTTCGCCAACTACTTGCTTATTTACATAGTTACTTTTGATTTCTGATGCTGACTGTACGAAAAGACGCATACCAACAAGTGATACCTATCTTTGGATTCAGTGACGTCTCCCCGAGTATGAAAAGCCTGGTTGCCCCTCTGTAAAATGGTGGAGGGGATCACAATGATGTCAAAAAAGTTTTCTTTCTTTTATGTTGTTTACCACTCAGATTTACTTAAGTAGGTCAAGTATTATCATTATGTGTCTGGGCTCCCACCTTATTCGCCATCTATTTTCCAGCAGTAATGAACGATGCACTTGAGAAATGCAACAATCAGATACTGATAAATTTTCGCACGGACCAGAGTATATTTGACCTTTCACGGCTTTCTTAGGGCTAAATGCAAAACACAGTCTGCGTTGGTGATCTATAATATAGGTAAGACAGCAACATGTAGGTAGTTGTTTTTCTCGAAGTTGTTGAGTTTTAATACATTTAAATGTATGCAAATAGATTTTTCCTTACATCGACCGGTCAAGTTAAAGGTGAAATACATTCGGTTTGGCGCAATAACAAAATTTGAATCATGTTTTGCTTTGCGACTCACAACTGTTTCCACTCGCCTCACCATTGGCCTGTTGTATAGTTGGTTATTGTAAAAAAATATTATGTTATCAATGAGTTGAGAATGATGCGTTCGTGATTGTGCACTGTAGATAAACTAAAGACAAATACATAAAATGTACCTAAGGTACAGATAATAAACTTGAATAATTACTTAATATAAGCTGCAGGACTTTAAGATAAAAACCGATAACCTCCGCGTCAGCTAGCAACATAAAAACATTGGAAATGTAAGACATGTGCTACACATCTGGCACATAAGTACAGTGTAGAGTAGACAAAACGACTATAGACAGACAGTATCGACACAAGCAAGACTTTGTAGCTACATAGTTTGTAATTGAGCAATTCTCTAACAGTTTGTGTATTTCATATTTCATGTCGGTTTCAGAATACGGGAAATTTGTGCTTGTTGTACCGACTCAAAAGGTACGAGTGATTCCAACGGTAGAATAAAAATGTCCTACATTTTTCATACAATTCCTGTTTTCCCCTTATTGTTTCTGTCCATATGAGTATGACTGTAATGAAAAGTAACAAAATAATTTTTGGCACAGTTTATACTTATACAAACTTTTGGAGAATTGCTCGATTGGATATTTGACACATGTTAAAATATATAACATAGTGTGGTTATATAGATAGAAAACCATCAAACTTTCACAATAAATAGTACGTATATGGGACTATAAAATTTCGTAAAACTATTGTTTTTTGTCTATTGGGCAAATGTAAATTGAAAGTTACGAATAGCAATTCATTTCTCATGTTTCAATAAAAAAGAAGTTGTATGGCAACTATGTCCAATATAAACGCAATATTTCAAGACTAAAATGGCAAATTACTCGTTTTTCCATACAACGGTATTACGAGGCCATAGAATGGTGACGTCACATTTCATTGCCTATCAGTATGGAGCGTCATCAGCTATGCTGTACTTTGCCTCTCGTTTTCGTCTTTGATGTTGCTCATCATGCTGAGCATTGATCGTCTGTAAAAACTGGTTCGAATAACAGCGTACATTTTTTTAGTCAAATAGCAAATTGCATACGAGTATCTAGTAATAAACTACGTTGTTACGAGCTGCAATACTGGAACCCGTTTTTGACCAATTATATGTGATCGTTTAGGTATTGTGTGGTGTTTGTTTGTTGCGCGCAACGAACGCAGTAGGTATATGTAGCACTATGTGACAAATAGCGGATTGCGCAACTCAGCATAATTATTCATTACATTTAAGGCCAGCTTCTCGTAAAATATGTGATTTTTAACATGGTTTTATTCTGAAATACTACATATTAAAAATGAAAAAAATATATAGAGTTATATTTGAGACTTTTAACTACTGCAATCGGGTGACCGATACCCGATACGTAATTGGATAAACTTTTTCGATAGAAAAAATGCCAAACATGCCTCTATTCTTGATCTTAAAACTCATTTTATTTCAATTATACGTAACTTTATGAATAGAAAATTATATCAAAATAAACGTCTTTGATAGTGTGACATTAATCGGGAATAATATTTTTAATATACTAAGGCTCGGTTTTATAAAGATCGGTTAGACCTTACGTCGGTTTGTTATGTCAAAAAATGTACTGAGTTACTGAAATTGATCTGACATTTGGTCTAACAGATCTTTATAAAACCCGGCCTAAGACATGTATTTTTTCACCCAAAATCATCAAAATAATGGCACATTTCACGCCCGCTCGGTTCCCGCATGGTTCCCACCGCGCCAGTCCCGAGCGGAGCGCATTGGAGGTCGGACGCACGCGATTTGTTAGATGGGTGTCACGAACGCATTTTGCCCCGGCTCGTTTTCGTCCCCATTCGCATTTTGCCACAATCGTGTTTTGTCATATATACTTTAAGTCCGATTCGTATTTTCCCCGTTAAGTATTTATGTAATTTGCCATGAAGTAAGTTCCCTACCTTGAATTTAGTCCTGTCAGTAATTTGTTTAAAAGTATTTTGTCTTGTTATACTTTTTGACCCGTTGTCCTACAGAACAAACTACAGAAATAATCCTCAATCGAAAATAAAACCTAGACAAGTGGATGCTGAAAGTAACTCAGAATTCTCAGAAACATGGTTTTGCTAATCTTGCATTTATGAAATATCGTACAAACCTTAACCTATTTAAAAAAAAAGTAGATTATTAACCAAGGGTTGAAAGCTGCCCATTTCACCAGCGTTACACTCACTCTGTTTTTCATTCTGAATTCGAGTTTTGAGTAAAATAAAAAAAAAGCCTATGAAAAAACTTGTCAGAATCAGTGAAATCCTATTGAATCCATTTTAAAATTGTTTGTGTAGGGACCATTTGGTGTATAGAAACGTCTTTTTGTATGAAGGTGCGTGCCATTATAGCATCCTCTACGAGCTAAATACGTGCAATAGTATACTCTTAACTTAACTCCCAATGTGTCTCCAATCTTCCAGCAAAATGCGATCCAATTTTGAATATCGTAATTCCACCCATGGACACTGTTTGTGTACCTACTGTGTGCGCCAAGGAATAAAGGATATATTATTTTTCATTTTATTTTTATTTACTGCGAGTGAAAAACTAAACTCAATTCACATCATTAATTAGCTTAAGCCTAGATAAAAAGATATAAGCAGTTTTATCGCGTATATTACGTGTTAAATAAATCGCGGTCCCTCACGAGTGTTGTAAAGGACTCGTCGAAACGTCGTGATCTATTTATCACATAACATATACGATCAAATCCATAAATCGTTATTATTTAATAAAATTATTACTTTAACCTAGTACTTAAGTGATGCTAATTTTTTTAAGCATGTTGCCAATGGCATATGGAATTTTTCAAAACTTTGCACTCTACTAGTAATTTTCCTATCCATCCATAGTTTCTCTCACGTCGACGAGAATTTCGCTTTCCGTATAAAGTTGACATATATACGTATTGAAGTCTACTTGAACGGCTTCAGATTTCATAGCATGTATGAAATTAAGTAAATGTTTACTGCACGTAATTTTATTTTTGAGACCACTACGATAGCCTTCGGCGACGTTGTTTGTTCGGTGTCTTGCCCGTGGCACGAGAGGATTTCAATATATTTTTAATTTATCTATTGCATGTTCATATAGTCATTGAACTTAGCAATTTGCTCGTGATCTAGGGCATGTTTTGGTTGCAAATGTGCTAGGCCTACACATTTTGGTAATATATGTACAACCGTCGCGCGTGCTGGCGATATTCAATTCCCTGCCTTTTTTCTATACATTTTTGCTATAATGGAAAAAGCATGCACTTATATAGGCCTTAGGGTAGGTTCCCTGTACAGCATTTATAGCAGCGACCTCATAGTCCAGCTTTATGTGTTTAGGGTTGAATTAAGGCACTTTGTCTTTTATTTCTTGAAAAAAAAAAATCGTATGTTACTTGCTGCTTATTTGGTAGCAAACCAAATAACATAGGGACGACCTTATTTATTTCTGCGGTACTTCCTACGTCCCCTAAAATGGTAACAACCTGTGTATATGGATGGGGTGTCACTTTGAATGTGCCGTCAAAAAAAAGGTATCCACTTGGTGAATGTACCGTCTGCTCTCCGATGTACCAAAAATACATATCCATTTTTTGTTTACAATTAGAAAATCTTCTGATAAATTTTCAGGAATTTGTACCTCTTCACATGTGTCGAATTGAAGTTTTTTGACAGCTCTTCTTTGACTCCTGTACAAACTATCGCGCACGGTGTGAAAGGATGGCAATTTATCCGCATATTCTTCCTGCATAAAACCAGCCATCTCATTATTATAGATACATACTGGCATTGGTCGGAAGTCTCTATCTAGCTTTTTTTTTAATCGTCTTAAATCATTTCTATACTAAGTTTGTAATTTAATCACCATTGCATGCATTTTTGTTTTGTAAACTGCTATGAAATTATGCGGAAAGTACCTTCTTTCAAATAAAAAAAAAATGAAATCGGTTCACCTGATAAAGAATTATCCTTGAAAAATCGACATACGTACGTTATTCAGTCATTTCTAATAGTAACACAAGGCGCCGATAGATGGCGCTGTGCCCATCGCTACTTCGCGCTGTTAAGATTTTTCCGGAATTAATGGGATCGAGACGCGTACTTTATCCGTCGTAGTTTCGTGGTCTTGGTTAAATTTGGTCTTTGTCTTGTTCTGTCCTAAAGTCGAGTTTGGTCTGTTGTGTGGGAAAAAGGGAAAAATACTCTTAGGGTCTAATCTAATTGTCGTGGTATTACTAGAAAGAAAAGGGGGAAAAAATTGATCGAATAGTCGTGGTGTATATTAGTTCTGAGCTTTGTTTTTACTTATCTGTTAAAGAAAAGTTGTATTGTGGATGTGGGTAATTTAGAGGGAAAAACTAAAAAAAAAGGTTTCCTAAGTGTAATAATAGTTTTACACATTGATACCTACTGTTATATTAAATTCCGATCTTTTCTCTCCTGTTTTCATTGGGGTTTTAGAAAATTCTCTTTTAAGAGTTCATACTCGAGGAGGAAATTTGAAATGGATGCCGCTAGTTTTTCGTACGTAATTGGAAAGAATTACATTGAAGATAATTGCGTGGATAAATTTCATGCAATTCTTGCTAGTAACACTAACTACTGTCTGCCGAATAGTATAAGTATACGAGTTACTCGTACCTGACTTGCGAAGGCAAGTCAAATCGATTCAGCCGGATCAAGAACATTTACAATTGTCATTTCGTGATAACAGCTTATCTTTATGACGGTTTATTCTTAGAATACCGAACAAACATCATGTATTGGGTGGCATGCGATAATTTGAAAGTTTGTACGGAACCCTCCGTACGCGAGTCAGACTCGCACTTGACCGGTTTTTTTTCTGATGGAAATGATACCTCTGTCCACGCCGCACAAGAATATGTCCTCTATGGGTACTGTCTATAAAACTAAAGGGTTCACCAGGGTCTATATTCTCTTCGTCCGGCAGCTACATAATTTATAAATATCTTGTATTTACCGAATTTACTCGTAATCGTGTGCAAAACTGCAGCTGCATTATAATGACAACGTCACGTTAATTTCAAAGAAACAAAAAGAAATGAATATGGCCACAAATATTACGACCAACCAAACTTTCCGACTAGGTCCCATACTAATACTATAAATGCGAAAGTAACTCTGTCTGTCTGTTACCTTTTGTCCGCTTGAAGCGCTGAAATTTATGATTGGATTGGATTATATTTGGCATGAAGATAGTTTTAGTTCCCAGGAAGGACATAGTTTTTTTCTCGGAAATCCAACCGACCAAAAAACGTACAATATATAATAATAACATGTGGACGGTAATTATCGGTCCTCATAGATGGTAGATGAAGAAAAATGTTTGTATGGGAGGGAAATTATTTATTTATTTATCGTTCAGTACAAAAAGGTATTACATACAAAGTGCTTACAAAGCTTATGAAGTGCTTACATAAATTATCTACAATATATCTCTCCACAAAACTATTCTTAAATTTGACTGTGAATTGAATCTGCACCTAATGTAATTCAGCAAATAATAATAGCAAATATTTCTCTCAGGCGAAAATAAGTTTAACGTGGACGATGTCGCGGGTAACAGCTAGTATATACTTACTTCAAACTTGAGCAACTGATGGTATGAGAGGACATCACGTACGTATAATTTATTTACGCAGTGCGAAAGCCAAAAATAATGATATTAAGGTAAACGTTTCATAGATCCCTATAAAATCACCTCTATCATGATGATATAAGATTGAAAATACCATGTATTGGGTCAGTGTCGAGCATTGGATAGTTCGCGTTAAGCATATTAATTTACCTAAATGAAATTTGTTCGTCGTACAGGTAAATTACTGTAAGTATGACACAAACATAGGTATGCTCTTATTTCGTAGGATATTCTACTTTAACACTAATGTAATAGTTTCTATTACATGCACATTGTCTAATAAGTGTAATAGAAACTAATACATTAGCGTTAAATTAGAATATCCAATGGAATAAGAGCAAATGTCAGTGTGAAACTGAAAGTAATCGTACCAATGTAAATAAATTAAATAAAGCCAGAAACACGCTTGATCTTGAATGGGCGAATCAAAAGTACAATTGGTTTTTTTGTTTGAACCTGACTGTGGCTTTATAGGCCGGGCCCAATAAAGCGATAGGAGTGCGCGGTTGGAGAGTAGCCTGGATGAAATCCAGGGGAAAACCTCCGACACGACCACGCGTGTGGTTTTAGGCAGAGTTGCATTCTGAAGAATGCCCGGGGTCCGCTACTTAATCCCAAGATTTGGCGAAAAGTAAACAAGTAAACCCAGTGGCTTTTGGGCCTGGGTTATTTAGAGTCTTGCTGATGAAAACTGAGACTAGGAAATTTTATAAAATCCACGTGGTGCAACACTGTGCATAATGTGACAAAACAATTATGATACTTGGGTTACAAAATAAAATGTTCGTGCTGTGCTATAACATTATTACCAAAACGAAGATTTCTGATTTATTTATAGATTTATTATATTTAAATATTATATTATGGAAGTAGCTATTCATGAGGAATAAAGTACTATGATACGATTTGCTGTATCCTGTTTCTGACCTGTGAAGGATCAAGCAATGTTTGTCTCCATTGACACGGAAATTAAGTGACATTTGACACATTTGACGTAGATATTATAGTTCCCATTTAAAAAGTTTTAAATCAATCTCAATCTCAGTTTTCATTAGCTAGACTCTAGTTAAAACAAATTTATCAAAATCGCGGAACAGAGACAGAAAAAGAGATATGCAATGACAAATGGTATCTTTGTATAGGTACATTTCATAACACTCTTTTCTAAATCTAAATGGTTTAAGACAATCTATCATCAAATGCGCCTCTCTGCCTTTTTATAAATTAATTTATCAAAATAATTGGTTGATTAAAAGTGTATGTTGACTTAAAAACCAAACCGTCTGTGTTAAAAATATTGTGCTTATCATCTGTTCATATATTTACAACTCAAGATATTTTAAGTGAATATTCACCATGTATACAAGTAATTTAAAAGCCTCGTACGGAATCAGTTCCGAAACTCCGGTTCTGTAGACGGCCGAAGGGGTCGGGACATAACATGTGTCGAATTTAAGGATATTATTGAAATTTTATAAATACTGAAGAAGAAGAAGAAGAAAAACCACAATAATTTATTCTACTGCTCACCGTGATACATACACTTACACCTGATGGCGACTATAGTAATTAATCATCCTTCACCATCACGTATTGATAAGATACAGCGAGTAAAACTGATAGTTTAAAATGTCACTGAATGCGATGAGAAAAACTGAGATTATGAAATTATGAGAATATGACTTATTGCGTCGGAAAAACCTAAGATTATAAAATTCGAGTTTATGATAAAATATCAACAAGAAAAAAAGTACATATGACAAAACACGATCGTGGCAAAATGCGAATGGGGACCAAAACCAGCTGGGGCAAAATGCGTTCGTGGCACCCATCTAACAAATCACATGACGCAACAAATACGTGTACAGGGCCTGACTCCGAACTTCGAAATCCGAACTTCGTATCGTGCAGTCCCTTTCACTCTCCTGTTATACTATATGAGTGAAAGGGTCGGCACGATACGAAATCCGAACTTTGTATTGTGCCGTTCCTTTCACTCTCCTGTTATACTATATGAGTGAGAGGGACGGCACGATACGAAGTTCGGAGTAGGCCCTCTGTGCGATTACTTCGAGTTTGACACTGACATATGCTCTTCCTATGCTCCATTGGATAGTACACTTTAACGCTAATGTAACAGAGTTTCTATCACAAACATACGATTGTAGATTGTCCAATGCCATAAGACCATATGTCAGTGTCATAAAAATATCGCTTACATCATGTGCATGTAAATTATATTTTTATGACACTGACATAGCCGTTAACTATTGATCCCTCCGCTGGACAACTTTTGGTTTTTTCAATTGACAATGACCTTGATACTAAATGCCCATTGACTTTTGAGTCAGAATCATAGAAATCATACCAACATTACCGACGTCTTGGACTCAATTTAAAAATGGAACAAAGTAGGTAATTGAGTTACTAATGCCTTTGTGATTTTTTCTTATTAATGTAGATCAATGCCAGGTTAACAGTTGCACAATGATTTCAGAAAATAATATTTGGCTAGGTATGTATAATTGTATATATTATTGGTCTTCCTGTAGTTGTTACGGACAACCTTGTATTGATTTGTTCTTTAATTTACGACAGTTAAAGTTCATCTATACATATAACAGAAGTCCTCACTGACTGACTGACTCACTGACTCATCAACGCTCAGCCGAAACTACAAATGCTAGAGAGTTGATTTTTGCACTGTCGATTACATTTATAACGTAGGCTAGGGATAATAGAAAGGATTTATCGAAATTCAACCCCTAAGGGGGTAAAACAAGGAATAAAAGTTTGTATGAAAACACGTACTTATAGAAGTGAGAGATTTAAAACTTTGTATGTGGATGCTGTTTAAATACATTAATGAAATATTTTAGCGTTTTTATAAACTACTCCCTGAAAGGGGTGAAACAGGGGTCCAAAGTTTGTACGAGGAGCAAATCTTTTTTGAAATTCGAGATTTGAAACTTCTTAAATAGACTCTGTTTAAATACAACAAATCGTATTTTCGCGTGTTTCGAAAGTGCTCCCCTAAAGGTGTGAATAGGGTTCCAAGTTTGCCCGGGGAGCAATTATTTTTTGAGAGATTTAAAACTTCGTATATAGACTCTTAGTTTAAATACAACAAAACGTATTTCAGCGTTTTTTGAAATTGCTACTCTAAAGGGGTGAAAAGGAAAAAGGGGGCTCCAGGTCGAGGTCCATGCCGCAGCCACTAAACCCGCCGGCGGGGCGCTGGGTTTTGAGCCCGGCGGGGCGTGGCGTCGCCGGTGTGAGGACATTTTTATGAGAAATAATTAAAGAAAAGATACGCTAAAGTAACAATGTTACGAAGAAATATTTATTTCTTATCTCCAAATAAAAATTATAAGCTGTAGAAATGTTGTCTTTGTACAGACATTTCTATAGCTTCTAAAAAAGTCCTCAGAAACTTTATCATATCCTCCAAAATATTTCATTCTTCGGCTTGAATTTTCAAATCACTTGCCCAATTTTAGTCAACATCTCGTTTACCGGAGTACGATTACAATAATGTGCCAAGCTTTCAAGCATTGTAAGGACGCTGTGCGTGTTGGCGACGCTGCCTTTATACTCGGCACATGCAGTGGGTTACCAAACGGCTTATTTGTATTTGTTGATATTTGACATCTTTAGAGGAATAACACAACAAAACCCCAAAACAAAACCAAGGATCAGAATTTATGGGAGCGATCACTTACTGCAAACAAATTTACGCGACCGAGTCAACTAGTCAAGCCAAGCACTGCCATGAAGTGAGCCAGCGCAGCGTTCGTTCGCTCACTCACGCGGCGCGTCGCCAACACGTTCCTTCCTTGTTCCTTGGGGTGCCGATTACAAAAATGATATTCATCCTTTTTTGTAGACGATTAAATATTACGCTTAGTACTCGGGCGAAGCCGCGGGAAAAAGCTAGTTAAGCTAAGGCTTATATAGTCCTATATAAGCCTTAGCTGTTTAACACTATTATCGCATTTATCACATAGAAGAGCGTTAACGTGTCAAGTAGTTTGGCATGACAGCTACTATTAGGTATCATTTCTCTTCATCATCAATATGAAAAAGAGATCAGAAATCCATAGCTTTATACAAATAATATACTATGGTTATTTCAACGTTTCGGTTAAATGTTCCAGACGCTACAGACTAAATTTGATCTCCGATGAATGAAATATTTTTCTTATGAATATATGCTAATTTTTCGCTGACGACATTGTTCTCTTCGCCCCTTCTGCAACAGAACTCCAGCTAATGCTCGAAGATCTGAGCTTGGCAAGCCTTTAAATTGGACTCACAATCATTCGGTTAAAAACTCAGGTGATGACAAACAGCACAAAGCGTAGGGTCGAGGTAGACGGGCATGTCATATACTACGTTGACGAGTATATATACTTGGGCCAGCTAGTCTCTATCAGGAACAGGCAAGACAAGGAAGTCGAACGCCGTATCGAGAACGCCTGGAAGAGCTACTGGTCCATGAAGGAGCTAATGAAGGGCACCCTTCCACTTTCACTGAAGCGAAAACTCGTCGACATGTGTATTTTGCCTGTCCTAACCTACGGTGCACAAACGTGGTCGTTAACTGAGATCCAGAAATCCAAATTGAAGGTTTGCCAGCGCGCTATGGAGCGCAGCATTTTGGGTGTCAAAAGGACGGATCGTGTCCGAAACACTACACTGCGCTCTAAAACACGCATTGCTGACGTAGGTAACAAAACTGCCAGGCTCAAGTAGGACTGGGCCGGCCACGTCTGTCGCTTGCATCCAGATAGGTGGGCTAATGTAGCCACCAAGTGGGTGCCACATAATGGACGACGCAGACGAGGCAGGCCCAGACGGAGATGGCGGGATGATCTGGATGCATTTACCAGGAATTGGGAGGAAGAAGCGCTCAATAGGGACCTGGAAAACATGTGGAGAGGCCTTTGCCCAACAACACACACACACACACACTTCACACACACACACGCGCACGCACGCACGCACGAACGCACGCACCCGCACACACACACACACACACACACACACACACACACACACATACACACACACACACTGCACAGCAGCGTGGGACAGCCAATAGGCTATAAAGTAAGTAAGTATATGCTAATATTTTATTAAACGGGTCGGATCTGTTCGTCGATTGTTTTTGCTACCAATCGGAAATTTCGGAGTGCCTTTTATTTACATGTGATTTACATGCAACACGCGTACCTACTACGAAAAGGTTGGCGGGATATGGATAAGTTTGCTGAAACTCACTGTTTTTTATATCTATCTTAATAATGTTATATTTTTAGTCGACTTGACGTCGTTCGACTTTTCATCTGGAGAGGAACACAAAACATCCACAAGAACACGTTAGATTTAGATTTATTTGATTTACGATAAATATGTAGGTATGAATTATGAAATTGCATACATGTCAATATTATAAGAATCCTTTCTTAATATGATCTTTAATAATAAGAAACAAATCGCTAAAAGCAGACAGTGCTGATGCTGCTAAACGCCGCAAATACGCATCTTTAGGTGACAGCTACGTTTTTGTGGCGTTTGCCGTGGATACCTTGGGCCCATTAGGGACCAGAGACTGATAAATTTTTTAAAAAATTCACAAATGCTTATCCGGTCTTCTGGTGACCGTAGGGCTGGCTCGTTCCTCGCACAACGCATTGGCATTGCCATTCAGCTCACACCAACACCCTTCCAAATTCTAGTGATTTAGGCAATATTTGTACCGTAGATTAAAGTAGGTTTAGTTTAGTTTTAGCATTTGTATTGTATATTTTCTCAGATTTATACATCATGCTTAATAAATACCTATTATTACTTCTGCGAAAGAAACAAAAATAGAAATTATTTTGTTGATACCTATATAAACAAAATGGATAAGGTATCTCCTACAGGTCGTGCCATTTCATAATAACAATATCAACCGAACTTTCGCAATAAAATAAACATTAAACATGTACACAGTATTTCATCATCGATAATATTAAAACGTACGGGAAGAAATATTAATAATACAACTAGAATAAAATAAATGGGTAGGGTAGGGCAATAAGGATTGTCACTACAATATTGAAAAATATGAAATGAAATACAAAAGCCCTACAAGGTATAATGTTAAATTACAGCTCAATACAGTTTGTTTTATATAAAGTTTATAAAATGTAGTATCTCAATTTTAGTGGAAAGTTATATATAGGTACGTATTATTATTAATGTCCCACAATCTACATGAGGGATAAATACCTAGGTAAATAATCGTTAACCTTGAATTTAAATTGACCTTATAGGGTATAACTTGGATGATAAATAACTTAATTAAAACAATAACCAATATGTTTCTGAGTCGGGACCATTTCGTGGCATTATTGATTGTTTTCTTTTTGTTCTACAGCTTTTTTACTGTTTTACTCATTTTTCAACTTTAATCCTTGGTATGTGTATCACTCCTGTGCCACGAATAAATGTTTTTTCTTTCTTTCTTTCTTTATTCAAACTTCAGGAGTGGGTAGAAATACATTTCTACGAAATTAAAAGATCAAGGTCACCCAAAGAGCAATGGAAAGAGCTATGCTCGGGGTTTCTCTGCGTGATAGAATTAGGAATGAAGCTATCCGTAGCAGAACTGGGGTCACCGACATAGCCTTCAAAATTACGAGACTTAAGTGGCAGTGGGCAGGGCACATTGCTCGCAGGACTGACGGTCGATGGGGCCAGAAACTGCTTGAGTGGCGTCCACGCACCGGAAAACGAGCTGTCGGTAGGCCTCCGACGAGGTGGAGTGATGACCTGGTGAAGGTCGCGGGAATCCGGTGGAAACGAACGGCACAGGACCGGTCTAAATGGCGAGCCTTGGGGGAGGCCTATGTTCAGCAGTGGACGTCTTTCGGCTGAAATGATGATGATGATGAAAAGATCAAGATTTCTCAATGAATTAGAATATAGAACTAAATTAACTGTAATTATTTATTTACCTCATTGGTTTCTGAATAAAACTTCATTTATTACATTTATTCTCATCACCCTGCATTTTTTTCATTTCTGATAAATCCGGGAGACATTGCTTCGTACTTATTTTTATTATTACTATATTGAGCCTAATATGTCCCACTGCTGTGCAAAGGCCTCCCCCCTCTTTTTCCATTCCTCGCGGTCTTGTGCGATTTTTGGCCAGTCTTTTAAAAAGGAGTCGAAGTTATCCCGCCACCGCCGGCGAGGTCTACCGCGTCTCCGTTTTGAGTCGTGGGGCGTCCGTACTTACATTTTTTTAAATAATCATAAGTTCCTTTTTATGTATTACATGAAGTGAAATATTTAATTACTATAACAGAACGTTTTGATAACGGGCCTTTGTAAATAACTAAAGTAACGAGAAACTTGTTTATTTTTTTAACAATTGCTATAGTTTAAAATCAGGCATTCATCATACTGCATCATTAAGGGTTCCGTACCAAAATGGTAAAAAAGGAACCTTTATGGTTTTTTCATTGTCTGTCTGTCACATCGCTAAATATCTCAAGAACTACTTATGCTATCGATTTAAAATTTGGAATCGTTATAAAGAAGAGTAACCTACATGGTTTTATTTATTATTTCTTTTTATTTTCTGAGAAAAATGACAAATAAAAGGTGGTTCAAAGTTTCAAAGTCAATATGTCAAGTTTGGTATCATATGAAAGGGCTTGAGTTACACATTCTGAAACATTTTTTTTACGTCAAGTCGTTTTCGATTTATGAGGGAAGATGTAAAAAAATATCGTTGAGCCTTAGCTTCGAAGTTTACCAAGGAAAAAATATGGAATTATTACATAATATTAATATCAATGTATAAGGAAAAATATGACCAAAGCTCTATTTATTCTTCTTTTTATTTTTCATCAAAATCATTTCTATACAAATTTTGTAATTTAATCACCTTTGCGTGTATTTTTGTTTTATAAATTCCTACGTGATTATGACGAAAGTACCTTCTTTCAAATAAAGAAAAAAATTCGTTGATGAGTCAGTCAGTCATGACTTTTTCTTTTATATATATAACTA
The DNA here is from genome assembly GCA_963556455.1 of Epiblema foenella. Taxonomy (NCBI): domain Eukaryota; kingdom Metazoa; phylum Arthropoda; class Insecta; order Lepidoptera; family Tortricidae; genus Epiblema; species Epiblema foenella. The sequence goes on along the minus strand of OY747095.1, from coordinate 35,626,278 downwards.
GCTTTTTCCCCCGGCTTCGCCCGCGTAGTAAGCGTAATTTTTAACCGTCTACAAAAATGGAGATTCTTAGATGCACCTACGTATGTAATCGGCACCCCGAGAAACTACAAAAATGACACCCATATCAAATTTTAAGAAAAACAAAAACCCACTATCTTGGATTTGAAAATGCGTGTCATTTTCGTAATCGGCGCCTCAAGGAACCTCGAAAACGACACCCATATCAATTTTTAAGAAATGAAAGATTTGGTCGCCGCAAAAACTTGGAACCCCCTTTTCACCCCTTTAGGGGAGCAATTTTGAAAAACGCTGAAACATAATTTTGTTGTATTTAAACAGAGAGTATATTTACAAAGTTTTAAATCTCTCACTTCAAAAAAGATTTGCTCCCCGTACGAACTTGGAACCCCCGTTTCACGCCTTTAGGGGAGCAACTTCTAAAAACGCTGGAATAAGTTTTTTTTTATTGAAACAGAGTCCATTTACGAAGTTTTAAGTCTCTAACTCTAAAACAGAAGTTTCTCCCATACAAACTTTGCCCTCTTAGGGTTAGAATTTTGCAAAACGCTGAAAACACTTTCTTTGGATTTAAGTTCGTAACCTTTTTACGAATTTTTAAGGCGCAAAAAAAAAATTTTCTTCCATCCAAATTTGCACCCCTATTTGATCCCCTTAGGGGTGGATTTTCCAAAAATCCCGTCTTATCCCTTGCATACGCCATAAAAGTAAGCTCTGGACCAAATTTGAAGTTTCTAGTTCCAGTAGTTGCGGCTGTGCGTTGATGTTAGAACAAGACTTCTTCTTATATATATTTAGATATATATATTATGCTGACTCTGAGTGATAATGTCAGACTCTTAGGCTCGGTTGCACCAACATACGATCACAGGCCGGTCATAGTCAAATATAGCGCCGGCTGCTGTCATCCCATAGAAACTTGTTAAACTTGTTAAATCAGATTTTAACGAACACTGCTTACGATTACAGTCGGTTTGGTGCAACCCACCCTTATTTTCAATTTCATCCTTTAGTATATTACTGCTGCTTACAGACTACTTACAAGATACTACTTATGTGCTGCTATAATAAGAGTATACTGCAGACTACTTTAATTACTATTGGCCCAACATATACATTCTTATTAAAAACAAGACAGAATAAAAAAGTTAACGTGAGTATTAAGTAAGTAGGTATACTTTTATCATCATATTCGTTACGAATTAAAATATCTTTTTATCAATACTAATCGGGATAGGTACAGTTGATATCATAATAATCTGAACAGTAACAACTGTAATACTTATAGTAGTTTATACCTATTATAGGTATATCAGATTACGATAAAATACCTACGTTATCTTTAATGGGAGGCCAGATTATATATTACATTAAATGAGAAGTAAATTATTTGTGACAATGGCATAAGGTATTTTAATTATTTAGTTATGATGACTGTGCCACGGGTCACCCAAGTAAAAAAAATATGAACATTAGTTTATTTACTTATTTAGACTACTACTTGTTAATGATGTTGTGTAAACGATTAATGCAATTTATAAAATGCATTAATCGTTTTGTAGCAATGTTTTAAATAGTACATTTTGATGCAAGTGCGGAAGGTTTGTCATTGTGCACGAGTCCCGATTTATCTTGGTCCGAGCGCGAGGCGAGGGACAAGACTCGGGACGAGTGAAAATGACAATTCCGCACGTATATCAAACGACGTTTTTTAATACAGTTGCGAAAAAATATCAAAGACACAAAACTAAATAAAACAGTAATTAAGAGAGACAAAACAAAATCTGTTTACTTGCCATTGTGGGCTTTGCACGTAGGTACTTGGTCTACATCTGGCGTAGTTTAGGTATTTAACATTCGTATAAATCGCATATATCACAAAAATATTATTTTTCTACACCGGTACGTTTATCTGTCAATTATAATATTATATGCAAACGAATATAAAAGCATGTCTTATGTCCCTATCCAACTTACCGCTCTTTCTTATGCTGTATTGCTGTTTAATTTTGTGTTTTATTATTGAATCCCTAGTCGTAGTAAAAGTAATGTATGCAACGTTGTATAAGTAGGTCAAAAAAGGCTCATGGCGTCTTTCGGCTTCGCCTCAAATTGTTACAACTTTTTTTGAACCTTCTTATACAACTATTGCATAAAATACTATAAAACAATACGTCATTACAATAATAATTCGTATTTCGTAATATTATGAATAAAAGAGGCTGGAATTAAAAAGTCGGTTTGACTTTTAATTGATAGACTCTTTTCAGCATGTCATGGTTGTCAGCATTCTGCCACATCAAAAATTATTTTGGGAGAGGTTTTATGGTAAATGGTTGTTTAATTACATTCAGATATGAAAAAGAAATTATTTTTGTTTTATAATTCATTTACATTTAATTTATTTGTAAATAAATGTATGTTTTGACGAAAAAAAAAAAAGCGTTCATTCATTCATCGCGGCGGTCTTGTATAATACTCGTTTCCGGTCATTGGTCTACTCAGTACTCAATCAGGGAACTTTTTGAAAACAGTTTCAGATTTTTTATTATTTTGTTTAACTGCGGGGTAAGCACGTAACTTTTTTTACTACCGTTAGGTAGATTTTAATATCAAATTCTAATTGTCAGCTCATACATTTATACTTCAAAATTGACAGTAAAATCTATCTACCGTTAGTACATAAAGTTACGTGATTCGCCTGCTGGTCTAATACGCAATTTTAATATTTTGAATATAATAGAAGTATAGTTTTAATGCCAAATTCTTATTAAATAAATAAGTAAACTGATTGAATCAAAAACTATTCTGATGGCTTGGACCAACAGTTTAAAAAAAGTTTCAACAGTTTAAAGAATAGCAAAATGTTTCAATATTAGATTACTAATAATACCTATACGAATCGACCCGAATCTCTTAGAGAAGATCCCAGAGCCATCCTTACACGCCACTTCACAGAGGACTTGCCCGAGATCAGCTTGGATGAGATCGCGTTGGCCCTTAAACAGCTCAAAAATGGAAAAGCCCCGGGTGAGGACGGCATCACGACTGAACTGCTGAAGGCGGGAGGAACCCCCGTACTGACGGAGCTTCAGGGGTTATTCAATGCTGTCCTCTTTACTGGGAGAACTCCACATGCATGGAGCGAAGCGGTGGCGATATTGTTCTTCAAGAAGGGCGATAAAACCCTGTTGAAGAACTATCGACCTATATCGCTTCTGAGCCATGTATACAAGCTGTTTTCAAGGGTCATCACGAACCGTCTTGCACGAAGACTCGACGAGTTTCAACCACCGGAACAGGCCGGGTTCGAAGTGGCTATTCCACCATAGACCACATCCACACAGTGCGGCAGATTATACAGAAGACTGGTGAGTATAATCGGCCCCTGTGTCTAGCTTTTGTGGACTATGAGAAGGCGTTTGACACTGTCGAAACCTGGTCTGTTCTGGACTCCTTGCAGCGATGCCAAGTCGATTGGCGATACATCGAGGTGATGAGATGCCTTTATGAAGCCGCAACGATGACCGTCCAAGTACAGAACCAGCAGACTGAACATATCCACCTGCGCCGGGGAGTGCGACAGGGTGACGTTATATCACCAAAACTGTTCAGCAACGCGCTGGAGGATATGTTTAAGACGCTGGACTGGAAAGGTCGAGGAATCAATATAAATGGCGCACACATCTCTCACCTGCGATTCGCGGACGACATTGTCATTATGGCTGAAACGCTGCAGGATCTACAACAGATGTTGGACAGCCTCACTAATTCGTCTCGGCGAATCGGTCTCCGGATGAACTTGGATAAAACCAAAGTTATGATTAACGAGCACGTCGATCCGGGACCGATCTTTATAAGCGGAGTCTGCCTCGAAGTTGTTTCCGAGTACATATACCTAGGGCAGCTGCTCCAACTAGGTAGGAACAACTTCGAGAAGGAACTTAGGAGACGAATACAGCTGGGCTGGGCAGCGTTTGGGAAACTTCGTCGAGTCTTCTCATCGCCGATACCACAAAGCCCAAAAACGAAAGTTTTGAATCAGTGCGTCCTGCCTGTAATGACATACGGAGCCGAAACGTGGCCACTCACTGTACGTCTTGTCCACCAATTTAAGGTCGCTCAGCGAGCTATGGAGCGAGCTATGCTTGGAGTTTCTCTTAGGGATCGTATCCGGAACGAAGTTATTCGTCAGAGAACAAAGGTTACCGACATAGCTCAGCGAATTAGTAAGCTGAAGTGGCAGTGGGCAGGTCACATATGTCGCAGAACCGATGGCCGTTGGGGCAGACTGGTTCTTGAGTGGAGACCGCGTGTCGGCAAACGTAGTGTAGGACGCCCTGTAACTAGGTGGGGCGATGATATTCGTAAGGCAGTGGGCAGGGATTGGAGGAGAAGAGCTGAAGACCGAGCTCAGTGGCGTGCCATGGGAGAGGCCTATGTCCAGCAGTGGACTGACACAGGCTGATGATGATGATGATGAATCTACCTACCTATGTTATGAGCACCTGACTGGTTAGCTACGCAAATTGTGGAATCATCCTATTTCTTATTCAGATTCCAACGAATGAAAAAACACGATTGCGTGTAGAACGCTACCATCTAAAAGAGGACAGATAGTGAATCTATAATTATGATTGACTCTATGTCTTTATGATAGACAATGTTAATCTTAATTTGGATTCTGTCGTGGACTTGATTATAGTGATTAATGGGATTAGTACCTGGGAGGTCGAGCCAGCGTTTTTCGAAGTTGCTCCCCTAAAGGCATGAAAAGGGGGTTCCAAGTTCGTACGGGGAGCAAATCTTTTTTGAAATGAGAGATTTAAAACTTTGTAAATATACTCTCTGTTTAAATACAACAAAATTATGTTTCAGCGTTTTTCAAAATTGCTCCCCTAAAGGGGTGAAAAGGGGGTTCCATGTTTTTGCGGGGACCAAATCTTGCATTTCTTAAAAATTGATATGGGTGTCGTTTTCGAGGTTCCTTGAGGCGCCGATTACGAAAATGACACGCATTTTCAAATCCAAGATAGTGGATTTTTGTTTTTCTTAAAATTTGATATGGGTGTCATTTTTGTAGTTTCTCGGGGTGCCGATTACATACGTAGGTGCAACTGAGAATCTCCATTTTTGTAGACGGTTAAAAATTACGCTTACTACGCGGGCGAAGCCGGGGGAAAAAGCTAGTTATATATATAAAAGAAAAAGTCATGACTGACTGTCATGACATTGTCATGACTGTCATACTGGATAAGTGAAAAATGGGTTGTGAAACAAAAGATGAAAGCAGTGAAAAGTCAAATGACTGTAGGTAGTGGTAAAAATTGTTCGGACAAATGATTTGTTCGGTCAAATGGTAAATGAAAAAAAAACCAGTCAAGTGCGAGGCCGACTCGCGCACCGAGGGTTCCGTACTACACAGATGTGTACCGGTGCCAACCCTATTAATAATTAAGGTTTTTTTACATTATCCCTCATAAATCGAAAATAACTCAACGAAAAGAAAAATAGAAAGTTGTTTCAGACTGTACAACTCAAGCCATTTCATATGACATCCCACTTGATATATTCACTAGACTTTCAAATTTGGGGGGTCTTGGCGTATACTAACAAATGGTAAAACCGTCCAAGTGCGTATCAAATCACGCACATTGAAGGGTTCCGTACCGCCCGACACCTTACTAGTCCACATTTAAAACCATTATCACATTGAAATGATAAAGGTCGTATCTTCAAAGGAAACTCACGGACTTTCGTTCTTTTGTTTGAGCAAGACATGAGCAAGACAGTTAGACCTATCGTGTCCAAACCGAAAATTGTTGAAATTATTTATTAATGTTCACCACCTCCATTTTTATCAGAATTTTAAACATCATAGTTTGGAAATTAGAGGCGGGGGGGGGACGCTTATTACGACTTTGACAGCTAATATCTCACCGACGGTAGACATACTCGTAGCTGGAAAAAATTTTTAGAAAAAAAAAAAAAAATCAAAACATTTATTCTGCAAATAGGCCTCAAGGGCACTTTTACAAGTCAAAATCTATCTAGGTACATCAAATAAAAATAATACAATAATCAAAGTATCATTATGTTAATTAAATGTAGTGTTACATGTCAAAAATAAGACTAAGAAACTAATAACAATCGAGATTTGTTAGAGATGTATAAGGTCTCTAAGCGTCAAGATAAGAGGTAATAAAGTAAGTACACTAATCATAATAAAATATTTTGAGCTATATCTATAACACGTCAACATGAAAATAATAAAATCTAATAAATAAATATCCTCAGAGATGTATAAGGTCTCTGAGCGTCAGTCTAAAAAATAAAATCAAATGAGAACAGTGAAGTCTCTCATCATGTCAATTCCACTGAAACCTCTCTATATCATTTTTCAAGGCCTTTCCAAAGATGACACTCTGCATTGTTATTTTTTTTAAACTCCGTTTACATGTGTGGTTTTTTTCACCATTTACATCATTTTTAGGTAGCAGTTCGTAGAATACACCTTCCTACCAAATTTCATAATTAGAGTGCTTATAGTGTTATAGTCAGATATAGGTACGGTAATCCGGCTGTATCCAGTATCGCGATAGGCACCGGATCCGGCAATATTCCGATATAGTTAGATAACTTCGGTAGGGATGAAAAAGAGCGCTAAAACACATTACGAAAATTCATTTGCTTTTTAAGAAATGTAAATAAACGTTCCCGCGTATTTTCAGAGTTCGTGCGCTGACGAGCGAAGGTTACAACATGGTATTGTTAATATTAAATAAATATATAAATAACGTTTAATTCACAAAAAGGCAGCAATAGTAAACCGCTAATCACAACGTGCAATTCTTCGTCAGGTGGGCACTAATGCAAATCAATAAGACGCTTCAATCAATCATTCAAAAAATGTATGGCATGGCTGTGAGTGGTTTTCGCTTTCGTGGTCGATTACTCGACTTCGTTAACCTTAAACTAATTATGCCTACCTAGTTAAATGGCCCATCTTGGATCGCGGCTAGCTCACGATAGCCAGCGAAATCTGCTGCACTATATACGATCCCATCTATCTTTTAGTCGTCGATCCTAATCCATAACAGTCCTTGGCTTCCAAATCCCAGGATCCTGCAGTCTACAACAACAGGGACAAGTTCGTACTTTGGTTCCGAGGCAGGGAACTTCATATATCACCAGATCTGTTGGGCCAAGGTCAGTACCGTGGCCTAACACATCTAGTGATATGACTCGAATGGGAAAGGAAAAACCCTTTTATTCCATCAAAGTTGGCATTGTTTCATACAGGTAATCGTTCAACTCCAATTTGGCTGAACCGGCTTGATCCACTAGGATATAGTGAAATCCAGCCGGATTGAGAATCATATCGGATTGCAATCACTTGTTACATTGTTTATATGTCTAGAAAAAATGGCCCACTGACACTTTATTTGACGATTTTCACACGTCTATAAAAGTTTCGGTTTCGGTTACGGCTGAAACTAGAGCCAAAGCCGAACCTTCGGTTTCGGTTTCGGTTTCGGCAAAAAAACGTGTTTCGGTCAGACACTAATGTAATTAGGGTTTGCAATATTCGTCCAATTTTAGTATTCGATTAATACGAAAACATAAATTTCCAATATTCGAATATTTGAATATTTCGAATAAAACGAATATTTTTGGAAAACGAAACACAATATTCATTGTAAAGTATGTGATGTAAAATGTAGTGACCTTGCAATTAAAACATCTACATTTATAGTATCTTCTTAAAATTAAACAATGTTCATTTAGATTAAACTTTTCAAATAAAATAAATAATTAATTAATCAATCACAGCACACAGTTATAATATAGTTTTACTTTGTTTATTATAAATCACAATAAAAACAAATAAATATTGAGCCCTTTTTTCCGTATTTATATAATATAATGAAATTACTATAAAATGTTTGGCAATCAACAAATTAAAACTATAATGAAGCATATCGTCAATCGTTGTCGTTACTACTTAATATATCTCTAATCTACTACAATTTTCAGTAAAAAAATCAACAGGCCCTAAACTTTAATCAACAAGTTATGTAAATGTACTTTAGTCATCTGCCAAACAAAAATAACGTTGATTGTTATTATTAAACTACTTGCACCTAAAATAAATATGTGATGTTCTCAAACCAAAGCTACCACATACCACATGCCGGTTGGCGGTAAGGTAAGGCAAGGGCCTAGTAAACAGCTTTTAAGGTTTTTGTTTAAGTCAGTTAATACTAATTACGTAGCAAGAGCGGGTAGTCGGTCTCGCTACCCTTTTATCAATTACTGTAGGTACGGTATTTAGTTCATATTAGGATTTTGTTTTTGGCAAGGGAAAAGAAAAATAATATGCTATTTGTCTTTGATTAAAACTTCTTTTTAATATTTAAGATTATTTCTACAGAGTTGTTAATGTAGAGCAGGGGTGGGCAAACTTTTTTCATGGCGGGCCAGTAAGCTTGAGAAATTTCGGAGGAGGGCCATAATTGCAGCAAAACTGCACTTTTGTATAAAACCGCTGCTCTGGTTTTTGGCTGAACCATCAAAATATAATCATCGCGGGCCATGTACTAATTAATTCGATGTATCGGCGGCGGGCCGGATAAAAAGCTTTCGCGGGCCGCAGTTGGCCCGCGGGCCGTACTTTGCCCACCACTGATGTAGAGGATAATTGATCTTGGCATTTTATTATAGTTTTTCGCAAAGGTAAATAATTTCAGTCAAATTTCTGCACTATTCGAAATATTCGTTTTGTTCGAATAATGGGTGTCGTCGAATTCGAATAATATATGTGGCGAATAATTCGAATATTCGAATATTCGGATTGCAAACCCTAAATGTAATGTCAATACATTACGTAAAGTCAATATATTACGTAATGTGAATACTTTAAGTATAACAATGTTATACGTAATTTTTATTTTGATCCAGAAAACAAATTGTATCTTCTTTGAGTATTATCTTAACACAACGCTTTTGGAATTCATGGACAAGGTTGAATCGGAAATTGATTTGGTTGTTCCATGGCGAGCAAGGGTTTAGATGGCTACGGCTGCATTGGTTTATTTTTTTATGTTGGCAATACTATCGTCACAAGCCGGCGTAACCGGTCGAGGCGGGGCCGCTGTGGCGGGAGCGCGGAGCGGGGCGAGCCCACTGGATGTAATGCGATGTGTTTTTAGAGCTACGTTTTCTGCCACTCACGGTCCGCCCGAAGTCGGGTGACGTCACATCACAATCACAACAGCTAGCATAAGTGCCTAGTTGTTTATTCGGGACTGTTCTTATCAAGAACCGCAATGCCAAGCGTCCATGCTGTAATATTTTTATCAATAGAATAAAGCTGATCGGTAGTTGTTATCACTTGTTTGTAAAACAATATCGAACGCTTCACTAGGTACCTATATTGTGAGCGTCGTCGAATCGGTCACCGGTTGCACTCGTTTGGCGTGATAGTTGTTTATCGGCACAAACTCTATATAAGGGGCTCGCGCGAGCAGTAGTGCGGTATTTGTGCTCACAGGACGGGTCCAGTGTGTTGCTCCGTTTTACTATTGGACGAGATTCACAAACTTGAACATGACATCCAGGGATCCGGCGGCAGACCAGCTGGTCAACTTCAAGATAAGTCTCAAAGTAAGTTTTAGCTCTTCAGTGTGATTAACTACGTTTGATAATTAGCAAATTGGTTGATAAGTGTTTATATCTAAGAGAAGCTATAGTTTTGTAGCGAGATAATCTACAAACATCAGTTTGTTCAAAATTCTGTTTTGTATGCATAAACATGTTGTCCAAAAATTAGTCTTTTCGACTGTAAAATAAAATTTCCTGTCGCTGTAGCACTTGCTTGGGATTTAATTTTAAAACATATTATAAACCAATAGCTAATGGATTTTGATTTAGAACTTATTTAATTGCGCAAGACCTATCGGCACCTACCTATGTAAATATTGTTCATGTGACCTTTAACCACTGCTTATCTACTATATATAAATGTAATTAAAGTGGTTATTGAACTTAACGTTGAAAGTGGATAACGTGTGAAAGTAGTTACTAAGTCATATTAATGTCTCCAATTTACATTTTACGATTGCGGCATGAAGTGTCCTTGCATAGGTATAATTATTACTTACTCACCTGTACTTTGTACCGTGTACTAATTTATGTACCTACGCGTTGAATGTGCCTAGCGATTGTATATTCCTTTTAGTTGTTTCAAGTAACGTCTGTTTTATACAATGTCATTTAAAATCTCATTATTATCTTGTTGCTTTCAGGATTCTCCTGGTTTTATTACCACTAAGACTGGAAGCCCAGTAGGAGTGAAGACTGCTATTCAAACCGTTGGAAAGAACGGACCAGCCCTCTTACAGGATGTCAACTTCTTGGATGAGATGTCTTCGTTTGATAGGGAGCGCATTCCGGAACGCGTGGTACATGCCAAGGGCGCCGGCGCTTTTGGATACTTCGAGGTCACACACGACATAAGCAAGTACTCTGCTGCCAAAGTCTTTGAAACGATTGGGAAGAGAACCCCTATTGCGGTCCGATTCTCCACCGTCGGTGGCGAAAGCGGCTCTGCTGACACCGTCCGTGACCCGAGAGGCTTTGCCGTCAAGTTCTACACAGATGATGGTAACTGGGATTTGGTTGGAAACAACACTCCTATCTTCTTCATCAGGGATCCGACTCTTTTCCCAAGTTTCATTCACACTCAGAAACGTAATCCTGCAACCCACTTGAAGGATGCTGATATGTTCTGGGATTTCTTGACTCTGAGACCAGAATCAATCCATCAAGTTCTTTACTTATTCGGTGACCGTGGAATTCCCGATGGATACAGACACATGAACGGATACGGCTCCCACACCTTCAAACTTGTCAATGCACAGGGAATTGCTCACTGGGTGAAGTTCCATTACAAAACCAACCAGGGAATCAAGAACTTGCCTGTCGACAAGGCTGCAGAACTAGCGTCATCTGATCCTGACTATTCTATTAGGGATCTGTACAATGCCATCGCCAAGGGCGATTTTCCATCTTGGACTTTCTACATACAAGTTATGACAATGGCTCAAGCAGAGAACAGCAAATTCAATCCCTTCGACTTGACCAAAATCTGGCCTCATTCCGAATACCCACTGATTCCAGTTGGGAAATTAGTTTTGGACAGGAATCCCAAGAACTATTTCGCTGAAGTAGAACAAATAGCCTTCAGCCCGAGCAACCTGGTACCGGGCATCGAACCGTCACCTGATAAGATGTTGCAAGGACGTTTATTCTCTTACAGCGACACCCATCGCCATCGCCTAGGTGCTAACTTCTTGCAGATCCCTGTCAACTGCCCATACCGTGTTACTATTTCCAACTATCAACGCGATGGTCCTCAAGCTATGGCCAACCAGGAAGGATGCCCGAATTACTTCCCTAACTCATTCTCTGGGCCCCAAGAGTGCCCGCGCGCGCAGCGTCTACAACCCAGATACAATCTTACTGGAGATGTCGACCGCTACGACAGCGGTCAGACCGAAGACAACTTTTCGCAAGCCACCTTACTCTACAAGCAGGTGTTTGATGACGCTCAGAAGCAGCGTATCGTCTCGAACATTGTAGGCAATCTCAAGGATGCTGCGGCTTTCATTCAAGAGAGGGCTATTAAGATCTTTACTCAAGTCCATCCGGATCTAGGCAGCAAGGTTGAGGCCGGTTTGGGCCCTTACAAGAAATATCATGCTAATTTGTAAATACAGGTTATAATACTTACCTAATAATATTGACGGATATTTTAAGATGAGTACTAAACTGAGGGCCCATTAACTTTATAAATATTATATATTTTCCTTCATATTTTTAAGGGGATATGTGGTAAAATATAATAAGCAGTTAAGAACGGTTTTTAGAACTTATACATATAATGTAGTTTTCATATTTTACTAATTTATAATGTTTTGCTTTGTTTTTGTTTGCAATGAAAATTCTGGTCACAAGTTTTATAAAATATTGCAAAATGATTTTGGTTTAATTTTTATAACCATAATTATTATTTATATAAAACATAAAAACCGACTCGAAGAAAAACATTGAACGTAAAAAATAAAATATTGCCTAACTTCCAATAGCTCAAAGACTTTACGCTTATTTATCAATGTAGGTAGAGGTACCTACCCTATCCTACCTACAGTAAATGTAATGAAATGGAAATGGCACCGCATAAATACTGTTTTTTAGGGTTCTGTACCCGTAGGGTCCAAACGGAACCCTATTGCTGCCAGTGTCACTCACGCGTCCGTCCGTCCTTCCCTCGTCTGTCACACAGGTTTTACAGCCAAATGGCCAACCATTGCTAGCTCCAAAGCTACAGTCTTAAAAATGAGTTTTACAATTTGTATGGCTTTGGGTTAACAAGATGCTTATATTGTGAATTTTGAAGACTTAGCTCCAACCGTTTTGCTGTAAAACACACGACGTAACAGACGACGGACGGACGGACGCGTGAGCGACAGCATTACCCTTTGGTTGCGTTTGTACCCTTCGGGTACGGAACCCTAAAAAAGAACGTCCGAATGTGAACCTTCTCCTTTTTTTGAAGACGGTTACAAATCGCTTTCATTTGATGCACTGTGTATTTAAAATGTATAAGTAATTAATTTTAAGTGTTCTTGTATACTTAACTAGCAAAATCTAAATTGTAAGATCTTAATTTTAAGCATCTGCTTAATCCGCGTTCGTGACAGTTGCATCACTACGAGATTCAAATAGTATTAAAGATTGGACATGCAAATCATACGCAAATATTTCACTCGGTCGCTACCTGTAAATTTTAGAATTTCCAGCTCCTTTTTAAATCTACGAAATATGGATCAGTCTAAGAATCTTTATTGTTAACAGATAAGTGTTATTTTTATCAATACATATAAAAGAAGAAGTGCTCACTGACTGACTGACCCATCAACGCTCAGCCGAAACTGCTAACGCTAGAGAGTTGATTTTTGCTCAGTCGGTTACATTTATAACGTAGGCTAGGGATACGAAAGGATTTTTCGAAATTAATCCCCTAAGGGAATATAATAAGGATGAAAGTTTGTAGGTAAACACGTATTTATTGAAGTGACAGATTTGTAACTTTGTATATAGACTCTCTGTTTAAATCTATTAATGGCGTATTTCAGCGTTTTTTAAACTTTTCCCTTAAAGGGGTGAAAAGAGGGTACAAAGTTTGTACGAGGAGCAAATCTTTTTTAAAGTGAGAGATTTGAAACTTCGTAGATAGACTCTCTGTTTAAATACAACAAAACGCATTCCAGCGTTTTTCGAATTTGCTCCCCTTAACGGGTTAAAAGTGGGTTCCAAGTTTGTAAGGAGAGCAATATCTTTTATGAAGTCAGAGATTCAAAACTTCGTACAACCTTTCTCACAACTCACTCTCCAACCGCGCACTACCACTTTACTAGGCCCGGCTACTTTACTATTGCTTTATTAGGCCCGCGGGGTAATCACGTAACTTTTGTACTACCGTTAGGTAGATTTTAATGTCGAATTTTAATTGTCAACTCATACATTTATACTTCAAAATTGACAGAAAAATCTATCTACCGTTAGAACATAAAGTTACGTGATTACCCCGCCGGTCTATAAAGCCACAGTTAGGTTCAAAAAAAAAAACAAAAAATAATGACTAGGGATATCGTGAATCTACACGGGGAAAGAAAAAATATAAAAAATAACGTAATAGGATAAACATTTATTTACAATAGTTCGTCATATTGGTTGTAAATTATCTTAATTATCAGAAGAGCAATTGCGTCAGCTTTTACAAACTACTCAAAGGCGGCATTATACGTCGCAACAGCTAAACTGTGAGCGAGGGGCGGGTGCTGTGGATTTCAGGGACGAGCTTTCCACTATTCCTAGCGCGTGCCGGAATAACTAATAAACTTAAACTCCAATAAACTCCAAAAAAAACCATGTCAACGGCAATTTGGGAGCCATTTTGACAACATAACTTTTTCGAAGTAAAAAAGGCTGCTGTATCCGGCTTTAGGTTCTTTGTTATCGAACCGAATTTTCGCTCCTTTGACCAAAATTCAAGAAGCGGAATCCAATTAAAAAATCTGCAAATAATAACTCGAATCCGGTCGAGTCAGGTGTCCTAGAATGGATTTTGGAGGTCATTGAGCTCAATTTTATTAACTAGAAGTCGTTCCGGCTACCGGAAGTGGATGGAGTGGTTCAGCAGTCTTGGTTTAATTTGTTATTTTAATGTGGATTCGTGTATTTTGAATCATTATTTGCCCTTAATATTTTCATTTGCATTATCAAGTGTTTACATCTTATCATAGTAAACGTAATCACACGGTCAGCCAATATACAGCAAAAGAATTGACTGCTTTGCAGATAAAGTATCAGGTTTATAACAATGGTATCGCCACGTATCGCAATAAAGTATTCTCATTACAATCTACTGTAGTTGCTATCATTCAGTTCAGCTATATTTTTTTGTGAGGTAATTAACAAGCTCCGTAACCGTTGCCCCTTTCCAGTGAATGGTGGCGCATTGTATAAGTACTTATCATAAGCCGACCTTCCATAAAAGTTAGTGTACATAAGGACTGTTCAATTTAAATCACTTTAATTCTGAAAGTATTTGAAAACTTAAACAGTAACTTAAAAGTATGATAATTTAGTAGATTATATGTTTAACTTTTCAAACGTAGACACGTTATTCACGGTAGACGAACTTTACAGACATTAGAAAACATTACGTTATCACCACGTAGGTATCGTACTGATACCAAAATGTTGAATTTTACATAATATATATTTATTAACTTTAGTCTGGGATGCCACTTGTGTGGATACCGTAGCGTGGTCCCATCTCCCAGGGACCTCGGTCAGGGCTGTAGCTGCCGCCGAAGCGGCTGTACAGCTCAAGCGGCGCAAATATGCAGTCATTGACAGTGTCTACATGTTTGAACCTTTAGGGGTGGAAACACTAGGGCCGTGGGGACCTGTTGCTCACAGCACCTATAAGCACCTGGCCAAACGCCTTGTCGACGCGACGGGTGACCAGTGCCTCTACGGTACGGGTGCGGAGTCATGTAAACTCATGGTAAAGGCACTGAAAGCTGGCGCGTACCTCACTCAGCGCATCGGTCTTGCTGTGCAGCCGGCAATGCCACCAGCGTTCTGGGCACCCTACCGCTTGAGCTCTGAACTAGAGCCCATTTTTTATTTGTAAGTAGATTTTTATTTTTAGTTTGTTTCTTATTTTTATATTCATTATATTCGAATTAAAAATTATGATTATAAAACATGTAATATTAAAGGAAATACCCTAGAAGTCATTACAGGATCAAAGTTGGGTTTTATATATTTATTAAATTATAATTATAAAACATGTAGGAAATACTCTAGAAGTCATTACATGATAGGTTAAGTTGGGTTTTAATACACTCGCAGACAAAGAATACGGGTCGGTAAAATACCGTCATATTTCCTAAAATAGTGCAAACTTGTACAGTGTTTTAATCCTGTCATGATCTTTATTTAAATTTATATCTAACCTGCAAGAAATAACGTTTCCAGGTTTAAATCAGACTCCTAAAAACCATGACAAGAAAACTATGTTAACGGAGCGAGATATCGCAAAAATCTTCTGTTTCGGATATTGATATTTTATGTTAGGATCCCGGGAATTGTTAATAGTGTTGGGTATTACGAAGAATATATCATGTAAATAAAACTAGTGTAAAATATTTATAAAAAAAAAACTACAGTGTTGCCAGATCTACTGGTTTTGGGGTATGTCTACTGGTCTACTGGTTTTGCAAGAGAATCTACTGGATCTTACGAGTTGTCAAAGTCAAAGTCAAACTCATTTATTGCAAGTCACATTACAGTTAAAAAGATGGAATTAAGAGTAGATATGCATGTGACGCCCTGCTAGGATATAGCAACATACTTAAGAGGACCAATTTATTACATTACTACTACTATTTATACCATTACTACTACTGACAATACAATATAACTAGTTTTGTAATTTTAATTTAATTGTTTCCCTTTTTGAGTTCCATAGAATGGCACGGATGTAGAAATGAAGAGCTATCGTAGTTGCATTCTGGTTTTAAAACTTTTTCTTACGTACATGCATTTGCGCATGGATAATGACGTTCATTTATGAAGCAAGTGTTAAGGCGGGCTTAAATGACATCGACAAACGTCATTTATCTAAAAATTAGGCTATGTTACCGTTATCTGATATTTATCGGTGTCAGAACCGATTACAAATGTATGGGAATGTGACCGATATCGTATCCCATAGTGTGAACACTAAGCGGTTTTTTTACAATTTTGTCGGATCCTACGCCGATATTGTATCAGACAGTGAGATCTGGCCCTTACGAAGTTTTCTAGTTCCAATTCTATTCAAGTATCTGTGGGCTCTTTGTTTGTTTATTTACATAGACGTGCCTGAAGTTAGAAAACTTTGACAAGAGTGGTGTAAATTTTTGAGGTAACGCGTAAATTCCTGTGATTCCGAGCATCGAACCAGGTTGGAAGGTAAGAAGAAAAAAAAGGAAAACTTGTGACTTGACTATATCAGGAAGTAACTAAAAAAAAGAAATTTTGTGATTTGACAATATCAGGAAGTAAAAAGAAAGAAATCTTGTGATTTGGTAAGTTCTGGGGAATCCAATTTTTCTACTGGTTTTTTTCCCCCAATCTACTGGTTTTTTGCCTCATGTCTCCTGCTTTTTTCAGATTTGGTCTGGCAACATCGAGCTCGAACAAGTCTATTTTGCTGCGAGAAATCAGTGAACAATAGGGCTTGCATTCCGGAATTCCGGAATTTCGAAATTCCGGAATCTCGGGCAATTTTTCCGATATTACAATTCCGGAATCGGTACGCTCGGAATATCGGAAATTCCGGAATTGGATTTAATGAATTTCCAGAATGTTTTGTACGTTTATTCTTAAAGTTCACAATGTAAAACTGAGAAATCATTCGCCTATCACCAGACTCATAGACATTTTGTGAATAGAATTCAAAATATTATTGGTTTACCATTGCGTATACTCCTCCTATCCGGATTTTGGATACGACGATCGCTTCAACTCCGCCGTTAGCTGCGTTCGTGTGCTGTCGTAGCCGTTCTTATCTACGAAGACATGACGAAGACCCATGCACGTTTACGCAGTGGGTACGTGAGCTTCGGTAAAAGATGTGCTTATTAGTTTTTCTGAGCTTCGAGTTCGGTTAGCGCTCCGCACCCGCGCCCGGCTCTACCCCCCACCTACCCTTCCTCCTCCTGACTTCCCCTGGCGGGTGTGGTTCCCGACTGTGCCGCGAAGTCGCCCCTCTCCCCGCTACCCGCTGGCTGCTTGGTTCCCGAGAAGCACTCGTAGCGCACCCCTCCGACTCTACCCGCTATCCGCCGGCTGCTTGGATCCCGAGATAGCTCCCCGTATTCCCGTCTCGCTCAACCGCGTACCGTAGGGACTCCCCTTAACCCGACCCGCTACCCGCTGGCGGCTTGGTTCCTGAGAAGCTCTCGTAGTGTCCCTATTCCTACGCCCCGATTAATTTAGGGCTAGACGCTATCGGCAGGCCGCTTAGTTCCCGGGAGGCTGCCTAGGGCTCATTCCCGCGTTTCCCGTATAATAATAAGTTCGGATCTCGTAAGGATCGCAGGATAGATTCAACGCTATTGCATTAACTGAGTTAAGGTTTAATTATTAATAAACGGGCATAAAGACCCTTACTTTTTACAGCAACGTCTCGTGTTCTTATTTACCCGGCTCCCGTAAACACTCCTAGATCGCTGAGTTATCTAGGAAACCTCCAGATTATAGTTATTATTAAAAAACAGGCTACCCTGTCTGGATATTGCCTATAAAACGATTGATTTTTGTGACCAATTCCAACACCGGAGCCAGTTCCGGAATTCCGGAATTGGAGACCAATATCGACTACAATTCCGGAATTGAAAAACTGACCGATATTGCATGCCCTAGTGAGCAAAATGAGTTTTTGCTCACTCCGTGAGATAAAATATTTTTTTCTACTCCTGTACTTTTTTCACGACTTACGCAATCGTGAACTCTAATATAAATACATAATTTATTTATTCTGTAAAAAGTCTATCTAGTGTATTGCCCAAAAACACACTCCTTACCCTACTTTAATGAAAAATGAAAGCAGAGTTGGGTGCCACAGACTACTACAAATACTATGTTTAGTAGTCATTCTGTGGTGAGTTCAAGTGAAACTTTTATGATTAAAATCAGTGCTGCCAACTTAACGCAACATTGCTATATTTTTTATGTATTAATTAATGCATAATATAATATTTACAAATATACATACATACATTTATTATCTTTTTTGTGTTATTTAACAAGTTTTATCTATTTTCGGATATATTTATGAAAAAGAAACAGTTCAGTTCTGATCCGGATTTGAATTCAGTTTAGGTCGGATGCCAAGTCTAGCAAATTAAAAAAAAAACAAACCATAAACAAAGTATCATATTTTTGATTTCCCACCAAATTCCTAATTGAAAACATAAACATTCAAACTGATAAATGATTATATTACTTAAATAAAACGTTTTTTTTGTGTTCATGAAGAAAATGTGTAGGTACGTTGATTCTTTTAAAAATCCACGAAGAAGTTATATAGCATTACTGAAGAAATTGCGTAGGTAAGTTGTACAATTACTAAGGGAAATATGGCGCATGAAAAGTCTGAAAATACTTACTTTTTATTTGAAATAAGTCGTAGAAAAAGTATTGTATGCAATGGTGTATAACTGGTATTAAAAGGCTCGTGGTGTCTTTACTTGCGATGTTCGCCAAGGCTCACATCGCAAACCACACCACTCGCCTTTTTATACCCTTCTTATACACCAGTTGCATAATATACTATTATTTTTGTATGGCACGAACTGCCATTTCACAGTTCAGCATTTATTACAATTCGAAATATTTGAACTTCTTTCCCTCTATACATTTCAGTTCGTTACGAAAAAAGAGAGTACCAGAAATAGATCGATTCCTATATCGACAATCGACATCACATAGACATTCAAATTTTTGTAGACCCCCAAAGCGTGCTAAATATGAACACGTTCGAAAACTCATTAATTACCCTAAAAGTTAATATTATCATAAAGCTGTTGCCAACGGTTCTTTCGGCACCTGACAGAATATAACCACTGACATTACTCGGAGTCCACGTGGACAGTACCTACATGACAAACTAATCAAAGTTGCCAAGGTCGATAAAAATAGATCCGTTCCTACTTTTTTGCCAAACATTTTTACCAAAGAACCACTAAACTCGCACCCAAAGACTACCATGAATATTATCTTGCACCTTTTTACTGTAATCTCTCTTGATAAATTGGCTGATTATGACTTTGACAGATTTTAGACCTGAGTTTTATAAATTGGTTTCACACTTCTGTTTGAAATGGAATGTCTGAAATTATTAGAATACCTAAAATTATCAGTAAATACGTGATTTACGTGTGTTATCTGTTGAATGTACCTAAACATTTAGGCTTCAATCATTTTTCCATAGATGTTATCTATCAATTTTTAATCTAGTTTACATATTACCCTGTGATCACATGTCCATAAAATTATATATCTACAAATGCAACACTTGCGTAGTTCTCACTTGCAAATCACCAAGTGATAAATCTTACAAGGTTTCGTTATAGATATGGACCGAAAGAGACCAACTACGACGCATTTCAAGAGTAGGTACGTCAGACGGGTTTCCACGCAAGTTTCTGAAGATGCCGCGGCGCAAAGCGATGGAAAACATTCCAGAGGCGACTTTGCGATGTACCACAACTCAATCGCTTTCCAAAAATCGCATGAAAATGCGATATTAGATGCAATAACTAAAATCACCGAAAGATTGGAGGTTGTAAACAAATTTCAGTTGCCAAAACTTACTAATTCGTTACGACAATTGAAATCGGCGGCCAATAGCATTGTGAAACAGAACGATGAGATTCTTAAAAATATAGCCAATTTACAGAGTAGCCCTGCAAAGAACTCAGCAGAACATCACATTCGAAAGCGACGAAGGAAACCTTTGAATCTGCCAAATTTAACTAGAAGAAGTAAAGTGACACACGATTCACCAATTTTACCAATTCCTGAGAAAGTGGTTGGTTACAGGCGCAAAAGGGGTTCGTATGTCCTTCATAAATTTTTAATAATTTTCAATAAACGCATGGTCAAGTCCAATCGTTCGAGAAATGGAAAACATGGTTCCAAATGCTGAGTGAAAATAAAGATATATTCCGCTAATTAAACATCTTTCATTAACAACAAGATAACGATGTATGTTAGGTAAGCAAGCGCCTTAATAATTGTTACGAGTTATAGTGGAGACTGGAGAGTAACCAACGATATATCATGGAAAAGTTCCAGGCTCTACAATTAATACCTTGTCAAATATTGAAAAATGACTGTATTAGGTTACTTGCACCTCTTGTTTCATCCATATCATAAATTCGTTTTTCGTTACATTCTTATTCTGAACCAGCTGCCCGCCCCGGCTTCACACGGATGTACTAACGGATGAGATCACCATCCTTTACTGTTCCCAACAGTGTTCTGTATCATTTACTCACTCACTCACTAATTATGAATTTTCAATCTAATTGTTCTACATTTTCGTACAATTTATAAACATTTTGTTTCATACAACTTGTACTAACTATTCAAACGTAACATAAAAACAATTAGCCATAGCTGGGCATCATTAACCAAATAGATAATATCGTTAATCGATAATCCGTTAATAAAAAAGTTAACTTAGTTAAACGTTAAAGCGTTATATTTTGGACTATTTAACGGAAGTTAAAGTTAACGCGTTTTTTTCGAAAATTGAAGTTCGTTTACATATATAGCTCATTCATTCCTTATTCATCTTTTTCGTATGTTATAGTATCTGTCATTGACTGAGTGGGATATGCCAAGACGACAAAGTGAAAGTTCTTTGTAAGTAATTAGAGGTTATTAAAAACTGCTCTTTATCTTATCTGACACGACAAAGTGCGTTGAACTGACATTCTAACTATCTAGATTAAGAAACGACCTATCAAATACTTTAAGAATTTCTTCAAAATTATGGATATTAACGCCAGAATCTTTGTTGAAAAACTTAGCATTTTGCGAAAAACCCTTATAAGGCTTTTACTTCCTGCCACAGTTGATTTCGTAAGTTGTGTCTCTCACGTCAGTCACAGAACAAACGACCGAAAATGAACCTTACTTGACAGCACGCAGGTTGCTTTACATCGACTTGATATGAAGTTATGGCGTGTGGGGCACTGAATGTACTGACTTTATGTATATCCAGTCAATGGCAGCGAATAGGTTAAGTTTGTGTTATCTTATCAAAGTTGTGTCAAGTATGTATGTAGTACTTGAGCACATTACCCGCGTAAATGCAAATCGTGTTTATCTCCACCTGTTACCACCAATTTTTTTATTACCACTGGTATTATATTTTCGCATCTGTTCCCACTGAATGTAGTTATGAATAGTATTTTTCACGGTAAGTGGTAACAGTGGGGAATTTGTTTCGTATGTATCCAGCAGTTTGGTATTCCTAGGTCCACCACTGTTCAGCTGTACCCTACCTCTTCAAGAAAAATATTCCTAAATAGAAGCTTAACTTCTTCGGTTATATAGTTCACCAGACTATTGCAGTTTTTATAATTTTTTGCGAAAATTGGAATCATTCTTCCCAGGCTTTTAATCTGAAAATGTTTGCCATTTAAAAATATTAGCCTATAGAGCCTGTTTTAATAAGTCAACCCCATAACGAAAGGCATGCCAAATGTGCTCTCATTCTTACCTGGAGCGTGCAATTAAGTTTACGGCTGCGTTGATTTACTGGGTTATCTACGTAAGGCGAGTATTTACAAAATATTTACATAATAACACGAATTCACAAAAATAAAACACCCGCTTTTAATCCAAGCGCATACCTCAGGCTAGTTTTCATGCGGGTAATTCATATTTTGTATCACATCGTAATGTATGTTTCAGTCATCTGCAGTAGCGGCCCCCGCGGCTCTGCTCTCGTGTACCTATTGTAAAAAACCGCTGCTGGTGCCGCGGAATAAAATATAACCTATGTTGTATGTTAATTACAACATAGGTTAAATTTTATCCCACGGCACCTATGCGGCATATATGTTAATATAGGATATATATCGTCGGGGATAGTGCAAGACCGCGTAACTAGCACTGGTAAATACTGACTAACTACTCGTACACAACACCCATAGAACAAATCCGCGTATCTGGCATCGGTTAATACCGCGTATCTAACAAATGTAGCCAAATTAAGATATCCCGCCAAGGAACGTAATATCCTTAAAAAACGTTTTAAGGTTCTCCTGTAAAGTTGGGTGTTGTGTAGATACGCAATATTTACCAGTGCTAGTTACGCGGTTTTGCATTATTGGTGTTGTGTAGATACGCACTAATATTTACCAGTGCTAGTTACGTGGTATAGCACTATCCCCGACGATATAGGCCATAATACTACAACGCCTTTTATGCATAATATACCAGTGAAAAGTAGTCAGGTTACATACAGTCCCTGGCAGACAAGAAGTCAATCTTGACACCTGTCCATTCCATAAATTTTATAACCTAAAAGTGACACTAAGGTTATAAAATTTATAGAACTGACAGGTGTCAAAATTGACTTCTTATCTGTCGGAGACTTATAGTCGAGGCCACTTCGGGGCCTGATTTAAAAGATACTGAAAATTAATAAAAACTAGTGAAAAAAAAGAAATCGGGATGTTTATTTAGTTGTATCGGAGATACCCTTACAGTTAAACTTACTGAGCCACAAACTTACCACCATTGACATATTAATACTATTATCTAAGGACAAGGCGCGCAAGCATAACATAACTTGTACATATGTCGCAGTTAGATCGTATAATCCGCCGTATTACATTACGGCTAGCTGTTTTCAAAAACAGAGCCGTTTCGAAATGCAGCGGTTCAACGATTAGCCGGATTGTCATTGCGATACGTTCTTCAATAAGGCGGCCTTGTCCAACAGGTCTTTGTAGGCTTTTATAAAAAAATAACCTCGAAGATTAAGACGGGAGCTTCGCTTCGCTTCAATTCCGTTGAAAGAAGATTAACTTCCTATCCGCGTTAGAGTCGATTAAATAAGCACAGTAAAGCCCAGTAAGACCTGTTAGGGCCCGGTAAAATCGACTCTAACGCGGATAGGTTAGAAGATTAAGACGGGAGCTGAAGCGAAGCGAATCCCTCTTAATCTTCGAGGTTATTTTTACGGCTCCGTAGCCAAAATGGCAAAAACGGAACCCTCATAGATTCGTCATGTCTGTCCGTCCGTCCGTATGTCACAGCCGATTTACTCGGAGACTATAAGCACAACAATTATGAAATTTGGTAGGAAGGTGTATTCTATAAACCGCTACATAAAAGTGATGTGAAATTACAAATACACGTAACCGGTGGATGAAAAAAAAATCAACGCGCATGACGTGTGGGATATCGATGGATAGGCCTTTAAAAATGATATCGAGGTTTCTAAAAAACTTGTTCATTTAAGTCAACCGTCGGTGAGATATTAGCTGTCAAAGTTCCCCCCCCTCTAATTTCCAAACTATAAAGTTTAAAATTTTTAAAAAATTGAAGTGGTGTGAATTAGTAAATACTTTCAACGATTTTTGGTTTGAACAATATAGGTTTTACGGTTTTTGATTTTTCGCTTAAAAACTGTCTTGCCCAAACAAAAGGTCGTAAGTGCTGTGAGTTCCCTATGAAGATACGATTTTTTTAGATTCAATGTATTGGATAGTGATTTTAAATGTGGACTAGTAGGTGTTGATATGGAACCCTTCATTGTGCGTGGTCCGACACGCACTTGGCCGGTTTTTTATAAAAGCCCAGAAAGACTTCGCTATGTCAATCCGGCTAATCGTTGAACCGCCGCATTTCAAAACAGCCCTGTTTTTGAAAACGGCTAGCCGTAATGTAATACGGCGGATTATATGACCCGACTGCGATAGATACACTGCATTATATTAAATACATATTTAATTATTGGTTTTTCAAACTATGGAATGAGCTGTCGCCTGCGGTATTTCCGGACCGACATGACCTTCAAACTTTCAAGAAAAGAGCGTATTCCCTTCTGAAAGGCCGGTAACGCACTTGCGACTCCTCTGGTGTTGCAGGTGTTTATGGGCGACGGTAATTACTTACCATCAGGCGATCCGTCTGATCGTTTGCCCCCTATAAGATAAAAAAATAATAATAATTTTACGACGAAAACGAAGTCCCTGACTGAAGCCTTCGTTGCAGATTATGATATTTATGATACAGAGGTTTAGTGTGTTACACTGAATTGTTGTAAGATTATTTATGCGACGAATTAAAACTATTGACAAATCTACGGTAACTATACCTACAGATATATCCACTCACAGTCTAAATAATGCAAACTCTATTGCCAGGAATTGAAGCTCTATGATACTTATAATACTACTAGTAATAATCATTTTCGGATATGATTACAATCATCACAATAAAATACCTGCTAACTAGATAAAGTAGTGGTAACTACTAGGAATGTAGCAGTGCACACCGACGATTAAAAACAACTCTTGTTTGAATTTAGTATGGTATATTACGTAAGTATAATGAACTACTTTAGTAGCGCCTATATGAACATTATGCGCGACGATAATGACGGCTTGCTCGTTATGATCTAAGTTTACTTCCCAGAGCCGAACCGCCGTCGTATAAGCGAAGGAGTTGGGCGTTTGTCTCCACTTTGTTTAATGCTTTCGAGGCAGCACGGCCATCTCTGATCTCGCCACCATGCGAAACCAGTTCGTATTATTTAGTAACTTAATTTTTCGCGGTGATAAATTATTAGCCGCATTTATTACTCTGTCGATTGTGACGAATCTAGTCAGTGTCAGTGAAAGTGCCGATTCTTATCCAGTGGTAGACACTCCCCTCGGTCCGGTGAGAGGTCATTTCTTGGAGACACGGGAAAAAAGAACTATTTCAGCATTTACTTCTATACCATACGCATCCCCTCCTGTCGGAGAGTTAAGATTTAAGGTAAGCCTACGTATTATATTGTGTAATATTTCTTTATTGTATATTTTTTATGCATTTTGTGTTATCAAATATTTTGGTTATGTATAGGTAACTATATTTATTGAATCTTAATGCACAAAAGAAATCTTATCGTCTATATATATTTATGCATTTGCATTTGTCAAAATATGTACTGAGTTACTAAAGTATGGCCTAGCGAACCTTTATAAGAACTTACTCAAATAGCTAAATGAGTGACCGTTATGTGCGAGTTAATAAAATGGGGTATTCTGTCTCTATTCGTAAAGTGTTTTTTTTTTAATTTGGATTTCTAGGATGATGGAAATTCTTTAGGTAATTTTGGTCGTAGTATCCGATGTGATTATTTCTATGGTGTGTAGTGTTTTTTTAACCTGACTGTGGCTTTATAAGCCTGGCCCAATAAAGCGATAAGAGTGCGTGGTTGGAGAGTGGCTTGAGGAAAATCCAGGGGAAATCCGCAACACGACCACGCGGGCGGTTTAAACACTGGAATACTCTAAGACTTTGCGCTCCAGCGGTTGCTTGAGCGGCTTCAACCAAATCTGAGGTGTGAGTGGAATCGATACTGGGAGTTTCGTTGCTGTTCACTAAACGTGACCCGGGTCCGACTGACTCTATCCGGTATGCGGCGGTACCGGGACGAATAGGTACTATATGTGTCTGTATGGATATGGATGGGTACGAGCGGGTATTTCTTAGGGATCTGGGATTTGTAGCGTTATTATAACTGCATATAACAAAATTTAATGATACTTGTATAGTCAACGGCATAAATATATGTACGCCTTGTCATTACTCATGTTCGTTAATTTGACACTGTATTGTGTAGATATACCTAGATATTTTCGATGTTGACTCTACCTACACCTACACACTTAATAATCGAGTTTTTAAGAACGTGTAAAGTTAGAAGTAGGTAATCGATCTAAGTATTAAATAAATATGCATTCCAAAGCCTTGAATTATTTTTGCTTGACCTTCATTTACTTATGTAATGATTCGTTTTTCTTTTTTGCTTTTGTATGATTACTATATAACTCCGCCATACCTTGTATTGTATATCGAATAATATGCGCATAAATATAATACTAATACCTAGTGGAAGGACGATGATACCTGCCTATTCTAATAGGGCAAAAAAACGAAACACGTTATAAGTAGTTAGTTACAGTGGTCAGGCGAGATTAATAGACGAGACACGTGATATTTGCTTACCTCCACTTTATGCTTCACCATTTTACTTGACCACTTTAATTAACGAGACTAGTGAATATTTTTTTACTTTTTATTGGGTGTTTACTTGAATTCTACATTTGGGTGGATCAACAATTTTTTGTCTAGAATCAACTTTTTTTTGTTCAAAAACAAACATTGACTTTTATAAAAATAATAACAATAATTGATATATTCATCCTTCCTCTTTGTGTTTATAATGAGAGCATCCAAAAGCTTGTACATTTAAACGAAATAAAATCGCATGTTTGGACTTGAGTGTTGTGAAATGTCTACTGGGTAACGGATAAGAGATTTTTATGTTTTCATATTTTTGTAGAAATAGGACTAAAAATGGTTTTTGAATTGACATAACACAGTAAAAAAATAAACAATAACTGAACTCAAACCTGTAGTAAGTTCTTGAGCATTAGAAATAAATATAAGTTTTGAGTTGGCGACATACATCCACAACCCCAAGAAAATTAACAAAATACAAAATAAACGATCATTTTACAATGTTTACATGAATGACAGACGTATTTTATCGTCATAATTCAACGTCAACATTTAAGTTATTTTGAGGCCCCCTATGTCACTCCAATATTATGGAGTCCCTCCCTGCCTGAGGCGCATCGTGGAGCACTAACTACCTCACGTAGCAGATAGTGCTCTATAAAGGAAGGGACGGGCACAGGAGAACAAAGGCACATAGACTTTGGTATGCCCCAGGGGTCCGTGATTAGACCTCTATTATGGAACCGGACTGGGGTACGACTGGGTAATCAGGGGTGTTCTCCTTCCGCGGATGGCCACCATTTGCTATGCAGACGACACAATGCTGAGCTGAATGAGGCTCTGCGGCGGGCGGAGGTGGCAGCGGAGCTTATGATTACCAGCATACGAATACAGTTGCAATGCCTAAAGATGGCTCTCCCTAAAACGGAAGCAATTAAAATTTGAAGGGTTCGCGTTGTACAGAGGCAAACAAAGATTAGACTTGTGCGCATCCTGGTGTATACGATCTTTCTTTATAGCTCAGACACATGGACTATTCGAGCTAAAATAAAAGGCCGCATCGATGCATTAGAAATGTGGTGCTGGCGTCGACTTCTGCGGATACCATAGACTGCAAGCCGAAAAAACCAGTTCATCCTGGAAGAACACGCTTAAATCATTGACTATCGACAATATGTCAGAACCGCATCCTCACAGATTTCGAACACCTCTCACCAAGTTCTTCGGATAGCCTGTAGAGAAAAGTTAAGGACCGGATGTCCCGGGGCAGACCATCCGCTCGATGGAGCACCCAAATCACTGCTGCCCAGCAATTATATCTTCACGAGGCCATCCTTGGGTGATAGGAGCCTATAGAGGACTCTGGTCAGCAAGAATAGGACGTGATGTCACGGTCCTCAGCATTGAGGGAAGGGAACGACTGATGTTGATGATCATGATGTGCCGCATCCACGCGTTGCCCGGATAACTTAGCTAACAGTATTTTGGTTTTGGTCCGGTATGATGTGACAGCGAAAAGGAACTGTTTTTGTATGACACCTTTTTTACATGTTTCCTAAAAGAGGCACAAATTACACAATAGTTGTTCCTTTTGTAAATAACTACCGGATTTTTTGTGTTATAGCGGCGTTTCGACGCCGCTACTGGACTCCAGCATTATCATATTATAGCTACATATACGTTATGAAGATGCAAAAAACCTTATATAATTATAGGTTAATACGTTTATTTCGTGTCATGATGGTTATTAACCTACATTAGTAAATCACAGTCACGCTATTGTTGTATTTATGTTTACTATAATCTATCTATACATATAGAAGTCCTCACTGACTGACTAAACACGCACAGCCCAAACTGCTAACGCTAGAGAGTTGATTTTTGTGCAGTCGATATTATTATTATTGTTTTATGTTTATATTTATTATTGTATTTATACCGTAGAGGGATAACAAAGCATTTTTCGAAATTCATCCCCTCAGGGGGTAAAACAAGGGATGAAAGTTTGTATGAAAACACGTATTTATTGGAGTGAGAGATTTGAAACTTTGTACATAGACTCTATGTTTAAAAATATTAATGGCGTATTTCAGCGATTTTATAAATTGCTCCCTTAAAGGGCTGAAAAGGGGTTCAAAGTTCGTACGGGGAGCAAAACTTTTTTGAAGTGAGAGATTTGAAACTTCGTAAATAGACTCTCTGTTTTAATACAACAAAACTCATTTCAGCGTTTTTCGAAATTGCTTCCCTAAAGCGGTGAAAAGGGGGTTCCAAATTTGTGCGGGAAGCAAATCTGTACTTATCTTAAATATCGATATGGGTGTCATCTTCGAGGTTCCTCGGGGTGCCGATTACGAAAATGACATGCATTTTCAAATCCAAGTTGGCGGACATTTATTATTCGTAAAAATCGATATGGGTGTCATCTTCAAGGTTCCCCGGGGTGGCGATTACGAAAATGACATCCATTTTGAAATCCAAGATGGCGGACATTTGTTTTTCTTACAAATCAATTTGGGTGTCATCGTCGAGGTTCGTCGAGGTGCCGATTACGAATATGACATGCATTTTCAAATCTAAGATGGCGTACATTTATTATTCTTAAACATCGATATGGGTGTCATCTTTGTGGTTCCTCGGGGTGCCGATTACGAAAATGACATCGATTTTCAAATCCAATATGGCGAACATTTATTTTTTCTTTTGAGTAATCTTTCGCAAAAGATTAGCAGCATCAGACAACTGACAGAAAAAATAGACGTCATTTATATCTTTGTTACCATCTTTATATGGACGAAATCGCGGGCGGCCGCTAGTGCATAATATAGGCGTTTGAGGTAATTACTTGACAGTAAGCTAAGTAATGATAAAAAAGTATTATTATGGTAACTAACGGCTTAAAAAGGAAACATGTTTGACCAGAAATATACAGCAATTTCGTAAAATAAGTGAATTTAAACAAAAACTTTTCTCTTTGGAAAATTACAAGTGCACTTACTTGTATGAGTTAATAAACTGAACAAAATATGTTCTCGTTTTTTTAAATGGACTCCCATGAAATAACTACCAAATAAAACTTATACAACTCACTGTTTCTTTAGGGCTAGGAAAAATAGTAATTTAACGTTAATTGCCGAAGCCTCGCCTTTCTGGCCGAAAACTGACGCTAGTCCCGTAACCGCTAACGGCCCTATATCGCCACAATTCTTAAACGGAGGGATCATCGGCCACAATTTCTCACTTGACAATAAAGCATTTATTCTCGCAGCGTTGTCTAATGATGAAACAGCGCAGCGATATGTAGCACGTGACAAAGTACTCTTACGCAAAAGGCACCAATATGAATAAAAACAAATGAATGTGAGAATCTAGATTTATATTGGTTCACGAGTATTGTTTTACATTATAAAAAATGTATAAATCGATATTTAAAAAGATGTACAGATCCATATATGCATAATATTCATTGGGTAAATGTGTTGAACGATAAGTAAAGTAGTTTAAGTAGTGTAAGACGTACTTTTGTGGACTGCTGATTGATTCTTAATGACAGAATTATGTATCTGAAGGTCATTCAAATAATGTTGTAGGTATGTGAAAAATGTAATGTGTTCTCTAGAAAAATATCATTAATGGGATTGGGACGTACCGTTGGCACAGTAGAACTACTTATTATTATAATTTCCAGCAAGCAAATAACTTTTGACACAGGACTTATACTGTAGGTCAGCATATCCTCCTGACCTGAGATCCATGTTTCTAAAGAAAGCAGTTACAATGTTTTTTTAAAGGGGACTCGGGGGCTATACGCCAATAGGGTCGCCACAAATAGGCTGATTTCTGCAATCCAATTCGTTCGCCGAATCCGCTGAACGACATACATAGTAGGTATCATATATAAATGAGAATGTAGTTTGGTTTAGTATGTATTCGACTGACGTTTGACGTAAATGACATGACATTTCATATGTCAGTTTGTCTTAGTATGTTTAAGTCATTGTTTATATCGCCTCATCCTGTTAAAATGCATTTTTATTCTGTGTTCCGTTTAGGTGGGTAGTGTTAAATGTATCTATAGATTTTCTTTGTTTTTCAAATATTTGTATTTCACTAGCTAATCAGCGGGAGAAGCAGTATTGTATTTATGTTGTAGCAACTTTAACTAATTAAGCCTAATTACATTATTTGTGTGTGTACTCTGTAATTTATATATTTATAGTATATTATTTTATTTAGTTATTATGTCAGATGATGAATCTTTTTACTCTGCCAACAATGACAGTTCTGCCTTTCTATCGTTAAGATCACTAGATACTTCTCATGCTTTGGGCACTTGTGTGTCACGAGCATTTCTCAATTCTATTAACTTCAATGTCTGCGATATTAATGCTCAAAGCATTCCATCTCACTTAACCGATCTATTAGACATCTTTCAGTCCGAATTTGTCGAAACGTGGCTACGTGGCTTTGTTTTAATCAGAAACGATCGAATCGGGAAGGGTGGCGGTGGTGTTTCCATTTACCTTAGGAGCTCCAGTCCGTACAAAATTCTGAATGTACCCCAATCTCAGTACTCCGGTTATGCGGAATGGATATTTCTCGAGGTGAATGTCAAAGGAGTAAAGGCTGTGCTTGGTGTAGTGTACTGCCACCCAACTATCAACTACTTTTCTGACTTAGAGCGAGTTCTTGAGTCCCTGAACTCAGATTACGCTCATCACCTGGATATGGGCGATCTAAATACTGATCTGTGCAAAGACTCTTCACAAAGCCGTAAATTAACATCCTTAGTTCAGTCTGTTAATTTCTCTATTCTTCACTTGGATCCTACTCATCGCACCACTACGTCTGACACATGGCTGGATGTCATTCTTAGTTCTTCCCCCAGTAATGTTCTTAAACATGGTCGGTTCCCGGCTCCGGGGTTTTCCCACCATGACCTCGTGTTTGCCTCGTATAAAATTAAACCCCCCAAATATAAACCCGCTGTTATCTATATGCGTAATTTTGCAAAAATTTTCCCTGGTGTGCTGCTTCGCGACGCTGCGGTCATTGATTGGTCTCCTGTGCTCTCATCTGCGACCACGGAAACCAAAGTGACCCTCTTTAACGCAGCCATCTTAAAGGTTTTCGATAAACATGCACCCTTACACAGAGTTAGAGTAAAGCAGCCACCAGCACCCTGGATCACTGAGGGCGTTCGCATGGCCATGCGAAGAAGGGCTTGAAAACTTTGAACGCACGGTGCGTTCAAAGTTTTCAAGCGTGATCGCAGTGATGAGAATTGGAGACTTTTCAAGGTGGCCTGCAACCGTTGCAATCAGATGGTACGTACAGCGAAGCGACGATTCATCCATCAAAAAGTGTCTTCGTCTTCCATGGCTGATGTCTGGAAGTTTCTCAAATCGCTTGGCCTGGGGAAGTCCTCCAGCCCATCTGATGGCATCTTCTTTTCCCTTCAAGATTTGAACTCTCATATCTCCTCTGCCCTCTGCGTCGACAATAATGTCAGAATCAACACTCTTATAGAGATTTCCTCCATACCTATTTCTGTCACATCTAATTTAATATCTGTTTGAGAAGTGGGAGAGAATGAGAAAGAATCATCATAAGCCATAATCAAAGCCATCGGCTGCGATGATATCGGTCGCTATATGATAGTATCGGTCCTGGACTGTGTGGTGCCTGTATTGACTGATATCATTAACGCCTCGCTCTTTAGTGGCGAATTCCCCGCCCTTTGGCGTAAGGCTTTTGTTATTGCCCTACCAAAAATCAGCAACCCCACGGCGCTAAACAACTTCAGACCCATCTCGATACTCCCCTTTTTATCAAAAGTTGCTGAAGCGGTGGCTCACAAACAGTTATCTCGTTTTATTTTCTCTCATAGACTTTTGAGCCCCTATCAGTCCGGCTTTCGGCCTGGTCATAGCACCTGTACTGCACTGCTGGTGACCGAAGACATCAGACGTGGCATGGAGAATCAGCTGGTCACAGTTCTTATTCTTATTGATTTTTCTAATACTTTCAATACTGTTGACCATGATAACCCTTTTGCCCTACTTGAGCATCTGAATGTGTCGCCTGGTGCTCTCAGCTGGTTTCTTACCTTCGAGGTCGACAGCAGGCGGTTCGTGTTGATCGTGCATTGTCCAACTGGTGTGACCTAGCTGCTGGCGTGCCTCAAGGAGGTATTCTCTCCCCACTCTTATTTTCCTCTTCATTAACTTTATAACTCCTGAGCTTCGCTGTTCTTACCATCTGTACGCCGATGACTTACAACTTTATGAACAGTGCAACGCATTCACTCAGATCTTAATGCTACAATTGATAAGCTGAATCAGGACCTCTTACATATTCAGCGGTGGTCAGACAAGTTCGGTTTATTTGTTAATCCCTCGAAATGCCAAGCTATTGTTATAGGTAGCCGTCTCCAGCATGCGAAATTCAACCTAGACGATATTGCTGCGGTCAAGTTTAATGGCACTCCTATCCCGTATAGTCAGAGTATCAAAGACTTAGGCGTCTATCTAGACAATACTCTGATTTGGAGGACGCAGATTTCTGAAGTTAGTCGTAAAGTATTGGGGTCACTTCATGCTCTTAATAGGCTGAAACATTTCTTACCCATTAAAATGAAGATTGTATTGATACAGACGTTGATATTACCCATTATCGATTACGGCGACGTATGTTATCCTGACCTGAATGAAGAGCTTCTTGACAAGTTAGATCGTCTTCTCAACAACTGCATTCGTTTTATTTTCTGTCTTCGAAAGTACTATGTAATTCTTTTCGACAGCTGTTATTACATAACTTTCTACTAATGTTTAAAATGCTGCACTGCTTGTCAGACCGAAACATTTCCACAGAGTTTTCGACATAAATGTGACCAACTGCTTCGCGTCATTTGCAATTATTTACACAGTTAAAGAAAAAAAATTAACTAGTCATGAATTCATGATATTTCGCTTATTCTGGTCTGTCGCATGATTATATATCTACTACACTACACTATACACCTACTACACTATAGTTACTACCAGTAACTACCAAGTAGCAGTAGGCCAGTATGATGATAACATTACGAATACCAACATGGACCTCTCAAATATTTAGGTACGTGACAACAAAAGCTTTACGCAGTTAGAATCTTAATCGCTATTATTAAGTGATCGTTCAAAAAATCATGTCCACTACTAGTTGGTTTATTGAACATGTTATGGATTATTCGATATTTATGCCATTATTGTTTCTACCTATTCACGATTCTGCACAATATGAATTCGACACAGCTGAATTTTATCACATGCGTAGTTCTTCACAGTCATTAAAAGCCGTCGTCTCCCAGCGCAAAAAAATAAACAATAGCATTATTTTGCAATGAGCCTTGGAATCCCGGGGACTGGTAAACGACGGGTTAATTCTTCACAATCTTGTTTCTTCCTATGTGCTTGGCTCATAGTGGGTATTCCATTTTTTTGTGAATAGATATGAAATTAAGATGCAATGAGTTGTTTATAGGTATAATTTACTTAAATGTTCAGATTATTTGGACAACTTTTCAATTGTACTTAAGGGTTTATCCAGAAACGTAGACCTCACATGTAAAATAATATCTACTCATGTAGGAAATTATAAATCATCATTTCGCACGTAAGAAACACGGAGTCTGTTTACTTAATTTGAAATTTTGGAGCGCTTGCATAACACATATACGAAAATAAACACAATATCAACTAACACAATGCCATTTCAGTCCATAAATTTTTCTCCTAGAATCTCACCAAAGATCACCAAGGCGGAGGGGGGTCTAAAAGTGGGCCAAAAAACCTCGCGTGATTTCTGGATAAGCCCTAACTGTTTGTTGCATATTATGCATCACATGTCATGTATCGAATCGAATATGGAGTATTAATAGGTATAGTTTTCTCTCGTTATCTTGAATGTTATCAGTGTCTCTTTGGACAAATTAATGATTGTGAGGCATAACGCATGTGACAAAATTCAGCCGTATGAAATTCATATTGTGCAGAATCGTGAATAGGAAGAAATGATTACTGTGAAGAATAACGCCTGTGATAAAATTCGACTGCGTGGAATTCAAATAATGGCATAAGCATCGAATAATCCCATGTTGACGGAAAGATTTCATCAATTCAAATCATGAACTTATGCTAAAGTTTTTTAGTGTCGGTAAACCGGTTTAGCGATACTATGACGGGCTATTTATTGGCTTGAATAATAAAAAGAGCTCGAGTTCTACGCAATTATATCGTATACCGTATACGTGTTATTCCAGTTCGGTGTCCCTTAACATCCTCCTTTTTATAGTTTTTTATTATTAAACTATACTTAAAGCACTGACTGAATACCTACGGCGCATTTTTCTATTATTTCAAATACGAGTAAATAAAATATGATACACGAAGTAATTTGGAGTGCCCCAGCATGCTATGCAATATCAGAAGGAGTAGGGTGGACAGTAAATGTTTCAGCGAACTTCAAAACGAATGACGCATCTTAGAAATACTATAATACGAATCATATGAACTAAGTGTTATTGTGGGACCTGTCTTCTCTCTGTGAGGAGATCTGGTGACCTTACCACCACGGACAATACGAACATGCGTTGCACTAACTTTGACTGAGTTTGCGGTCTTCTGTAGGTTGCTAGTTATTGGGCTGCGTCAAAAACACAAGTGTTGTGTATGTCTCTTTAACTTCCCTGTTCAATTTTTTTAAGTAGGTATATTGCTATCGTATGTATCAAACTAATCAATCCTTGTAGATGGCTGTAAGCAAAATGTTAGGAAGTAAAGTCTTGACTTTACATAATTAACGCTGTCCTTGGACAGCGTTAATAATGTATGTATGTAATTGGTTGTATTAATATAAAATTTCGTTTAGTAATTTATTTGTTCTTGCCAGGTTTTTCCGTAACTATGATTGATAGATCTTGTGGTACTTGTACGAAAATTAGGTATGTGGTAGAAAACAAGGAACCTTTATAGTTTCACCATGTCCGTCTGTCCGAAGTTTAGCACAGCGTCCGTCACTAATACTATGAAGCTGTAATTTGTCGAGAGATGGGTAGAGCAGCAAAGTGCATGCATTTTTTTTCGCATAACCCATTATGCTTTAAAGTGCCGCTTTTGTTTGAATCAAGCGTGGGAAAATGTCGTTATTATCGCATATGAAAAATATCCTGTCAAGTGATAATCCGTCCGACTCGCGCACCGAGGGTTCCTTACACAGATTATGTAGGTACCCGTCAAGACACCATTAGGTAATTCAGGAAAATTCTTAACAGTGCGATGTAGAAATTAAACGCCAACGGTGCCGTTTATCGGCGCATTTTATTACTAATTAGATCGACTGAACAACGTAGTGGGTATGTTGGTATTTCAAGGATAATTCTTAATCACGTGGATCGATTACAATATTAAACTTCGACTCCCTGTTTCATCCCTTCGAGGGATTCCTATGTTAATCCAGGCTATAAACTAGTTGTATATTGTATGTCAAGTTTTAAACATCTAAATTTATCCACCGTAACGCCCCTCGGTCGGTCATTTTTTACAAGAAAACGAATGTTACATGCACCTGGGTTAGCTTTGTTTATAACTATTTCAAATTACAAATATCGATAACATAAGTAGTTCTTGAAATATTAAGCTATGTGACAGACAGACAAAGTAAAACCATAAGGGTTCCTTTTTACCTTTTTCGTACGGAACCCTAACCTAACAGATTCAAATTTTAAATAAAAATGATATGATGCCTTTCAAAGTTATGGAAGCCTCTCACTGTTAAATAGACATAAGGTAATTTAGGTATACACCGTAAAACAGGGGGAGAACGAATAAAACAGATATAGAAACTCTGTAAGAGTTATTTTACGTGTGGCACGCTGATTTTTACTTTACCTGTAGGTACATAAGAAAAATCCGTACGAAAATCCGCTGCCTTTGAACATTAACTTTGACAGTGATTTTTTTATGAATTTGTAATTAGTGTTGCCAGAAGAAGAAAATATAATTTTCTAAAAATACAGCGGGCCCATGAGAAATAGGAAAGATTTTGACCACGCGTTCCTGAGGTCATAAGGAGTAATAAATGTTATATCGACCTAGGTTGAATTATGCTTTTTAACTTTATTCGTTTTCCATACACAATAAATAAATAATGTTTGCTTCTCCACTGGAAACGTGCCTTAGGACGAGCTGGCAACGTTAGCCATTTCCATCTCTTTTATATTTACCAGAGAAAGAGACTTTCTCCTTTTGGACATAAGTAGATAGATCAAATCACAGGTTAGATTCTCCTTCGAAAATCGGAACTAGTTGCTTTGACCAGCTTTGACCATCATAATATTCATAATTAAAGAAAAAGGTTGGTTACAAAAAATCCGAAAAGGAAACTGTGCTATGTCTATTCGCTCCCTCTTTTGCAAGAAGAGTTATGATAAGTACCTAATCCTTAGACTAGGTACGATAAATGAGTGGCCACTAAGAAATTTCCTACTTCATATTCCTGCTTCACAATGTGGTTCTCATTTTTAGCATTGCAATTATAATCTACGAATTAGTTGTAACTACTAAGCACATTCGAATTATCACCGAAACCAAATGTACTAAGAAATTAAGGGATATAAGCTTATATCAGTACAATTTAAAAAAATCTTGGCTTATTGGTTATTTGTATAATAACCTACTTAAATATTACGGCTTAAAAAACATCTCCATTCTAGCAAAAAACCCCCGCATCATGTAATGGACGGCAACTACTGAACCCTATTCTGTGCGTGGCCTGACACGCACTTGGCCTTTGGTTAACTCGACTACGCTACGCAAAGGAGGGTAGTGTGTTTATTAGCCTATTATGTAAATACATAAGCCTATTATGTAAAAAAAACCGGCTCACGCGTTGTCTCTAGAGTGCCACAAAGGTACAAATATAAATATATTTGTACCTTTGTGGCACTCTAGAGACAACGCGTGAGCCGGTTTTTTTAATAATTATCAATTTATCACTTCCTAAGTAATCGGTCATGCCATGATTGTCATGAGTAGTTAGTTTACTAATAATACGGTTACAAAAAACAATGTCATTTAATTAACATTAAATGTGATGTTAGACATATTTAGGATCATTGGTAAATCAAAATATCTTGGTTATGTTGGAATTACGATTACCTGAGTTAAAAAAATAAAGGCATAGACCTATTTAAAGAGGGTTTTTTTTCAGAAGTAATTTTAATTATTTTCACTTAAGATACACTATACATACATAATTAGGTATGGTTGAAAATAATTTTATGAACGTGTGACATTCATTGGCCACACCTTTAAGATAAATAAAATTAAGTAAGTGGCTTTATTTTCTTATTTTGCCCCGCTAGGTAGTAAGTAATTAAGTATTGGTATTGTCATAGTATTATATATACAAACTCGTAGCATATTGTACTCCGATACCAACCAGTGTAGGTCTTTCGGCTTTCAATTAGAGACATGGCTATAATACGTACTCTAATAGATAATTAAAGTAAATTGCTTCTTAAAAATACATTACTTGTTTACGAAAAAACCTCTTCTTAAAAGCCAAAGCCGAAATCAGGGGTATGTTCATATCAAATACTTGCTATTCCCACATTTTACAATGAACGCACGCAGGCGGAGTAATGGGGTACATTATTTTGATTAAGTCTCTGTGGATATACATACTAACTCAAAAACGAATAGGTAAACTTTACCTCTTCACATTCTACAAATTCGTACCTATAGAACTATTTCCTCTCCTCCTCTTACTCATCGTATCATTTCAGGCCCCTGTACCAGTGACGAAATGGAGCAATACGTTAGATGCGACAAAGTCAAGTCCGGCGTGTGTGCAGAGAAATCCATATGTCCGGCAACCAGAAATAGTGGGCCAGGAAGACTGCCTCTACCTCAACATTTACACCCCGTACAACAATGAAGTATGTTTTAGTATTAGTTCACCATTATGGAACCTTTTTAGGGTTACGTACCCGAAGGGTCCAAACGGAACCCTATTGTTGTCACTCATGCGTCCGTCCGTCCGTCCGTCGTCTGTCACACAGGTTTTACAGTCAAACGGTTGGAGCTAGTCTTCAAATGTTTACAGTATAAGCATCTTGGTGACCCAAAGACATACAGATTATCAAAACATACAGCCAAAGGGCGGCGCGAAAAAAACTTTTTGTCTAATACCCCATCCAGTGGGGTATAGTTATTTAGAGCTCATTGAGTAAATAAATATCATAAAAATAAGAATATTGGAAAACAAAGGAACGAGAAGCC
This sequence comes from Epiblema foenella, assembly GCA_963556455.1. Taxonomy (NCBI): domain Eukaryota; kingdom Metazoa; phylum Arthropoda; class Insecta; order Lepidoptera; family Tortricidae; genus Epiblema; species Epiblema foenella. Next base: position 35,587,492 of record OY747095.1, on the reverse strand, counting down.
GTTAAAGACAGCTCTTTTTACAAAATTTTGTTCCTAATATTTTTTTAATTTCCCATTAATCTACAAACTTGTGGTTATATTGTTTATTATTACGTATATTTTGCAACAAATACTATAAATATATATTTTTTAATGGTATTCCCTTATTTTTCGACACGCACATGGCCGGTTTCTTTAATACTCTTAAAAAGTTATTTTTTTGGTGATTTGCGAGTGCGAGTTCGAGCTAGGCTGTACCTAATTCGCATAAATGTGGTGAATATGTCGCAGTGTCGGTGCATTGAAATCGATATAATTTTAACGTCCTTGACCTGATCATTATATCGATTTCATGATGTCTGTCTTGACCATGAGGTGAAAGAGACAGAAAAAACCTCGCATTAAAAGCCAAACCCGAAGTTTTGGGTAGGTATTTTATATCAAATATTAGCTTTGCCCACATTTTCTGCCTGTCTTACTTACTCCGCTGTCTGGTCAACCAAAAACTTCACAGCTAAATCTTTCCAATTATAAGTTTTGGAGATCGTGTACATCTGCATCAAACATTCGAATTGAAGAACTTAATTCCATTTTAATTATTTACATAACCTAAGTATTTTGGAATTCGCAGGAACTCGCGGGTGTCCACAAGCCCCTGCCTGTGATGGTCTTCATCCACGGAGGAGGTTGGATGTGTGGAGACTCCTCCACTAAAATGTATGGACCGGAATATCTTCTGGACAGAGACGTTCTCTTAGTGGGGATCAATTACAGATTGGGTAGTTATCAAATAGATGCTTTACAATTAACAGTCATAAACCTACCAGGTGCCTACTGGTCAGGCTGTCACTCTGAAGTGACTTTGATATTAAGTGACCTTTATAGGTTCTCTGATTTGGTTAGGTATAACATAAATTTTTCCTAATATTGCAGGACCTCTCGGATTCCTTTCTACCCAAGATGCTCACTGCCCAGGTAACAACGGGCTGAAGGACCAGCAAGAGGCTTTGAGATTTGTCCACAAAGTAATCTCTAGTTTTGGAGGTGATAAAGACTCCGTCACTATATTTGGGGAGAGTGCCGGTGGCGCGAGCAGCAACTTTCACATGTTGGCCAAAACTAGTAGGGGTAAGTTAAAATAATCTCTTTCACTTGAAAAAAACCCACTCCAATGTAATACTTCGCCAAGTTACTCCGAGAGCAGAAAACACCGATGAGCCACAGGCCCAATCTCCTATAGACGAGAGAGAACAGGCTACAATAGTTCCCCTCCAGTCCAGCACTGGCCGGGGAGTACACGTAGTCTCAAACTTTCTCACTGACGCATGCAAGTGTCTCTACGTATTAGAGGCAGGTTTTTTTTATAATCGCATCGTCAAATATTTTTTACTGAAAAATATTCGTAGTTATAAATATCACACATCAGACTGACGCAATATTTGACCAAAAATATCATGTTAACGCATGAAATAAACAGAAAATATCAGTAATACATTTAATAAATTCTAGTTGAATGACAATCAAGAAAACTAATAACATATGTCAATGTTCCTTTTGTAACGAAAAATAAAGTAGCCACTTCTATGGCCAAAGAGGCGCGAACATGCTCCATTACATTCGCCTACAATAAAAACAATATTGTCTTCTCGATAGAAACCTTGATCTATCAGGCACACTGCAGAATTATTATTTAGTTCTCTTTGTATAATGAACACAAAATCTCAAAAGGTTTAAGGCTCGCAAACAATGAGCTACCAGTTTTAATGTATTAGCTATCAAATCTTTTTTTATATATTTTCTGACGACCTCATCTCTCACCAGGAACCAATCTACAAGAACATCATTGAACTGTAGAAAACATTACGATCAATCAGGTTTTACTCTTTTGATTGAACTGCACTTTTGTGTTAACACTGCTATCGAGCGCGTACCTTAAAACAGCGCGTACCTTAAAACAGCGCGTTTTTTTAATACCCGATGATCACAACTGCATCTGCATTTCTAAAGTCAATAAGTAAACATTGGCTTACTGATATTTCATACGTTGAAACTCAACTGAAAAACATGGGTCACTTACATCCATGCCAAATAAAATGCCATAAATATTGCATTATCAGAAATAAACAGTATGCAACAGAGATTCTGAAATAATATCGTCAATATAAAATTTGTTTAATTCATGAGCACTATGTTTCCCATTCAGATTCAGAGCTTATCTGACAAATACTGTTCACATAGGCATGATCAATGCCCTACAACGTAACAAAAGGCTCGAAACTTGGTCCTCCAAAATAATTTGCTCAAAAAAAAATTGCTTTAAAATCAAATATCGTTCAGAATTAAAACAATAATTGGAACGACTGACCGGATATGTAAGCTGAGACAACACAGCTTCAGCTGTCAACTCGCTGCTGCACCGCAGTTCACTTGTCGCTCGCGCTGGGCGACTGCGACGAAGATTCTCGATGAACACCACATTGAGGAGTGATGGTATCCAATTTGCCTATATTCGAAGTAAACTACAGATCAATTCTGTTTTCATCCTTGTTGTCATCCACAATTCAATTTGACCATAATGTACAGCACAAGGCAATTAAAAACAATCACATACACGAGAGTTCTCTTCAGTCATAAATGCCAAAAGGGTCGAAACATTAAAATCGCCCATCCTGCCAATATAATATGACAGATTTATAATGGAAAACTTCACGCACATGTTCATCATCACTAGGCATACTACAATTTATTCACACCAAAAGCTGCGGAAAAAATTTCAGTGAAATCTAATATTGCCAAAATGATTTCACAAAACTATTTCCAATTCAATCCGAATTAGCTCGTCTGAGAAAATAACGATGACGCCAAACCATCAACAGGGTGTTCAGAATAATTGTAAAATCTCTCTCTGATTATCCGTTTCTCTTCAATGCCCGAAGCCACTGTGCCATATCAAGTTCTAACTTTAATTCGGCATACGATCACACTTTTATCACGCGATTTCCACCTGACTCTCGTGGCGCGTATCCCAACTTCTGATGTCGGAGCGAGAGCGAGAGCGGGGGAGAGACGAGAGCTCAACAACGGCACCAGAAGGATCAAGAGTTGAATCCATGTTAAGTGGGCGGAACAGTGGGTACAGTCACGCACACGAGTTTCACACGGTAATAATTATTGATTAGGTCACATGTCATAAAAGCACAATTCAGTGTTAATAAATCACAATCACACGAAGTGGAAATCAAATCACAAGGTATTTCACACTAAATAATTATCAAGCGAAAACACAATAATGCTGAAATGGAAACGAATCCGTGCTGGATCAAGGGGTACGTCGCAAGGCGCGGTCACGGTAGGGAATACGTCCCTTATCAATCATAGATCCCATCAGAATGCCCGCTACGCATCCCAACCAAAGCTTTAGAACAATGAACATGATATCAAATTTCATTCATTTCTTAGACCCACGGCTACGTTCGGCAATATAATCTTATTAAAACAACTCATACATTGCCCCGTCTCAAAGAACAAAGACTTCCTCTGTGTCAAATAACGATCTTAATGCTGTTAACGTAAACATTGAACTAGGAATGCGTGTCACCTGCGCGGGCCCCAGCTATCATGAACTTTTAACCAGCCCCGCGCCGACAAATATAAGCCAAAACATGCTAACCCATCGAGCCGTAATAATTTTAATGTTTAAAATAGAAGGTTAAGTAGATTGCTTTTTGATACATGCCTACCGTAGTTGTTAAGAACCGGGGTCAAGTAAAATGTATGGAGTTGTTAGAGTGCTTTGTTTAAAGTCACAACAATGACTTGTGAAGTTCTGACTTTCAACCCTATTATTACCAAAATGTTAATAATCCTTGACATGGTTTTTAGTTTAAAATAATCGGTATAGTCGTTATCAAATATTTTGACCGATCCACATAAAGAAAACAAACCCATTATTTGGGTAACCGCAAAACGCGATAATGACCACGTTGTAGAAAAATGTTACAAACACCTGAAACGTTCAATAGATTTTCTACTCTATCTCTATGAACAATAAATTACTATTGCTGTAATAGAAAAATGGCGGTCGAGAAGCTATTCTTCTTTTACAGATGTTCAGGTAAACGCCAGGGCTGTATTCAAATAAAACAAAAAAAATACGAGTGGTTCTTTTTAATAGGTGGAACATGTAAAAAGCGTGCATCAAATCAACAAATCTTTATTGAATAATTTACCTATTCTATAAATCAACATATTATAAATGTAGACCACGGCTGGATCCACTTAGAAATAAATAATAATTCTTCTGTAAAAACGTGTTCTTTATTTATTTACAGAAATTTAAAATAAAGAGCATGCACGAAATCAATAATATCTTAGTTAAATAATTTACCTATTCTATAAATCAACGAATCATAAACATTATTTAAAAAACGTGCAACAAATCTTAATGAAAAAAAGATTAGTAGTGCAAATATAACACGCGTACTAAACGAGCGGATGCCAATTAGACACTAATAAAATGTTGCACTTAAGCCTAGAAAGAATCTTATCACTACTTAAACATTTCCAAGTTAAGCAATGCAATTTTATTGATCTCTCGCTCTCTTAAACAATCGAAGTTATATAGAATTAGGGTTTTACCTGAACCGGACACATTGAAATAGGTGTATTGTGCTCCAAATATTGCTTAATTAGACTAATATTTTAGGTTAACTTTCGGGTAAAAATGTCTGTCTGTAAAATGTTAATGCTTGCAGTCGGTATCTTCGAAGTATTCTTATCTTTTATGACGGCTGTTAATGAGGTAGCAAAACCGCACAATAAGACGAAGGAAAGGACATGAGACAAATAACAACTATACCTAAGTAGTTCATTGGCTATCAGGAAAAGGCTTTTATACCATGAAATTGCAAGTATTTTTTTTCAAAATTATTGCAAATTAGCTCTAGTACTTATAAACCCCTTCACGGAATATGTCGAATTACTAAATTTTATATAAGTTTGTAATTTAATCAACTTTACATGTATTTTTGTTTTGAACTCGGTTCATGTGCTAAAGAATTAGTACATTATTCAGGCGCTCAAATTAATAATATAATAATATATATATTTTTACTGAATTATTAGGGGTCGGCTCTGTGTTCGGAACCCTCGGTGAGCGAGTCAGACTCGCACTTGACCGGTTCTTTTATTTAGTCACACGTTTTAGTGAGTCATTACCAGAGTGCATCTCATGACAATTCCAATAAGCTAAAACGCGGTTAAGCTACACCGTTTTATTACGGACTTTCGTTGCCTACCTTCCGGCTTCAATTATCAGATCAGGTTGACAGTAACATTACATCAGCACCATTTAAATTGGCTTCGTCATAGTCGCTTCAGTGTCTTAATCGAAATATCTTAGCGCTAACCATGAAACACTAGGAGTTTTGGATGACCATCCGTCGTCTTCTTCATGAATTGCTCGATCTGTTACCGAAAATACTAAAATTGCTATATGTTTCCCTTGAATTTTTGAGGAGTTTCCTCGATTCCTAATAGTTCCCATAATCAGAACTTGATAACAACGGGACCCATCCGGACGCATATGCTTTCAAAGAAAGAATTAATTTTCCAAATCTGTTCTGTTCTGTTCTGTCTGTACAAAAAGAAAGAAAAAAAATCATAAAGGCTAATTGAGAACCTCCTCCTTTTTTTGAAGTGGTTAATAAAACGCTTACAATCATCGTACTTCAGCGTTGTAAGTATTTACCGACGTTGAATGATCATAACTGTTTGACGTGTTGTCTTTGAGTTTATCATTCTGTTTGTGATTATTTTGTTTAACCCTTAATTTTTATTTCAGGCCTATTTCACAAAGCTATATCGGAATCGGGAGTGGCAACGGTGCCATGGGCGGAGGCGCCGCCTGGAGAACCGTTAAAGCAAGCCTTCCGCCTGGCTAAGTTCCTTGACTGCCCTCAGACACCCTCCGAGGCTATGCTGTCCTGTCTCCGCACCAAGGATAGCTACGATATTATAAACACAGAATTCCAGTTCTATGTTAGTACTTTGTATGATGCTTTTTTGTTTTCTTGGATTATTGACTTTTTCGCATGGCTGCATTTTATAAGAAAGCGAATCGGTGAAAGGTACGATTACATTAACGTAATGAGCCATGCTTACGACGTCTTAAGTCATAATTTGTTATAGTAAATCACTACTATAATGTAAAAATATTATATAATGATCAAATATTTACGACCGGTTTAGCCTAGTGGGTAGTACACCTGCCTGTGAAGCTGACGGTCTTGGGTTCGAATCCCGGTCAGGACAAATATTTGTGTGATGAGCATGAATATTTGTTTCTGAGTCTTGGATGTTTTCTATGTATTTAAGTATTTATATCTATTAAATATATCGTCGTCTAGTAGTACCCATAACACAAGCCTTCTTGAGCTTACTGTGGGGCTAGTTCGATTTGTGTAAGATTGTCCTCTAATATTTATTTATTTATTTATTTAAATATGCTAAATACGAGTATGATGCCGTAGCTATAGCTTACCTGTTTAACCAAAATATTGAATTAATTTTAGACGTGGGACTATGAACCTATGACACCGTTTAAGGCAGTCGTGGAGCCTGATCTTCCCGGAGCTTTCTTAACTGAGGCTCCCAGAAGCAGTCACGACGTGGCGTCTATACCGTGGATGACTGGCTTAAACAGCGCTGAAGGATGCTTGAAATCTGTTTGTGAGTATTTATAGTACATAACTGCAGACGCCGGCAAAGAAGGGCTTGCCGGGTGAGTTTATTTTTTATACCACGTCGGTGGCAAACAAGTTAATTTCTTTAATTAATAAAATAAATGCGGAGGATTTCAATATTGTCTATGGTCCCCGGTGACTTACGTAAACATAGATAATATTTTAAATTTATTCATCAACACATTGAATTATACAGATTTGTATTCTTAATATCAGTTCGTGTGTAATAGGCATTAACGCGGATACTTTTAACCCATAAACCATTCAGCCGCTAGAAAAAAAAAAAATTCAGCTGTTTAAACTGGGGCGCTACCCCGAAAGGATCATCGTATTTTCTCTCTCTATCGCTCCAATGAGAAATGTCATTTGAGCCACAGAGAGAAAAAATACGATAGTGCTTTCGCGGTCGCAGCCCTGTTCACGAACACAGACGAGAATAAAAAAAAAATACTTCCCGGTCTAGTCTAGGCCTTCAATTTTGTATGAAATTTTATAACAGTTCTCTCGAGTTGTTCCGCTCGAAACGTGATACTTTGAAGCCTGTTATAGCGAGCATAACGTCAATATTTCATTTCATGTTTGAGAAAATAATTTTTTTTACGACTATTCTATTATTGTAAAGGAGCGGCGACACTTGTATAATTATGAGGAATTTGTTTATTACCTACATTGCAGCGGTAGGGAACGTGAGCCGCATGAAGGGCAACGCGTCAAAAATTGCACCACAGTAGGTACAAGCCTCTGACTAGTTTGAGGTTTATTGATGCGTAATCATATTCAAGGGAAAGGGAGAAGGGCAACCATCAAACGCCTTTTATTATCATAGTTCAATCAGTGCATACGCAATAGTGAATATTATGTACCTAAATGGGTAAATTTTGTATAAAAGAACTACAAAGCATTGCTGACGCCTTGACATGATTGTTATTTCCAGTACCTATTCACGAATCTGTAAGCAAGTAGGTATATTGGACTTCTGCCCAGGAAGTGTAAACTCTTGCACTGACTTATTGCGGGTCTATTTCAGAATCTTGACAATCATTTCTTGTACTAACAGTGTACAGTCCTTACTCGTACTATTGTGATACTTTATTTCGAACCGTGAGATCTTCCAGACGACAATAGGTACGGTTGCCATTTTTTATTGCACTTTAAGCACCCAGACCCACCTTGTCAAGTGCGTGGGCAAGTTGACAGTTAGAAGTTCTCAAGCCGCCCAAAGGCGTTCAACTTGGCTTAACGACTACTATCTTAGATAGCAGTCGGGATCAATGGCTTAACGTGCTGTCCAAAGCACGGGAGCGCTCATTTAAGTATGTATGTATGTGAGATTCTTTGCTCCCCCAGAATTTCTCAACGCCTTAACCGATTTAGATGTGTGAGGTATCGCTGGAATCCTTACGTCATCCCGAGTAACTATGTAGTAAGTAGGATATTGTGACGTTGCAAGAAAAACAATATGGCGGACTAAGTTCTCCATTTTGTGTGTTCTACACAAGATTAACGTTTCGAATTAAACAATATTAACATAAAAATATTGTTATGGTGATGACAAATTTCACTAATGCGTTATACTATTCGTCATTAGCAAAGCTAGCAAAAAGTTGATTTAAGTAGTTTAGTATTGCATCCTTTGTGTCATTCTGTATTATAAAATAATATCACAGAAGATTTATAAGTTATTATTATTATTCCAGGGATTACTGCAAATCACACGAGACTAAATGAATTCAAAGCTGGTTTTGAGACCATAGCGCCTGTCACTTTTTATTACGATAATTCACCATTTGTAGACTTGATTAATAAAAAAGTCAAAGAGCACTATCTTTATGGAGGAGACGAAGAAAAATATAAGCAAGGTTTGCTTGATGTGAGTAACTTCTATATTATATTTTTATGAGTAATAAAACAGTGTTCACAGAGTTGCGGTTCTCGCCTGCCGCGGCTCGGGCTATATGAGAAGATCTGAAGCTAAGCCGTGGGTTCAAAAACTAAAGTTTTCTTTAATAAAAACCTAAATATGCTGATGGTGATGTTGAAAAATTAATAGAGAGTAATGTTGAGTCAATATAATTTGTTTACGCACCCAGTATCTTATGTCTCATAATGTCGAACCAAGTTAGGGATTTAATGAACTGACGAACATCTTTGCTTTCAGATTTACAGTGACTCATATTTCGCATATCCGGCTGTAGAGGCAGTCGACCAATTCACCCGAATCACCGATAGCCCTGTCTATCTTTACGAGCTGGCCTATAGAGCCAACAACAGCTTTTCTCAGATATTTGGGGATCCTATTGGAGATTATGGTCAGTTATAATAATATAGTATATTATTATTAGTAAGGAGGGAATTACAGACTGAGTATTAGTTTAAACGGACGACCTGGGAGACAATTAATACGAAGCATGCAATTGCCATTCAGGCCTAGGCTAATAGTGCTTTTCTCAAACATGGGGAAAAAGACGCATGTTTTTTTCTATATTGCTTTGACACATAAAACATTAGACACCGCGGTTCGCGCCCGACATTCACGCGCGAAGAAATGCTACTGACCTTCCCCATTGAGCGCTTCAAAGCATTGCTCAAACGATTTAATTACTGTGAAATAAGGACTACTAGAAACTTAATCTTTAGAGAAATGAATTCTTTCCTGATTGGTCGATTTTAGTAAAGCTGTACTAGTATTCTGGTTGGTTGATACCCAATATTATTCTTTTCACTTCTCATGCTCGAAAAGTGTGTCATATTAGACTTGTCAAGCGGGGCTAAAGTAGTACATTTAGCCCCTAGGGAAAATATGAATACATATTTATGATTTACAAAATATTTGAATTTGACCAATCAAAATACTTCACCTATTAAATCCACCAATCACAGAACACTAATTTAACTCTTAAAAAAATATTTGGTATTGGGTATTAACCAACCAGAATACAGCTTTACTAAAATCGACCAATCAGGAAACATAATTAATTTTTCTAAAGAGTCTAAAGATTAAGTTTGTAGTAGACCCTATTTCACAATAATTAAAAAAGTGGTTAAATCGTTCGAGCAACACTTTGAAGCGCTCAATAGAAGGTCAGTTAGCTTTTTTCGCGCGTGAATGTTGCGCGCGAACCGCAGTCTCTATGTTTTGTGTGCCAAAGGAGTATAGAAAAAAAATCATGCTGCAAAAGTATATATCTTCGCCGTGGAATCTATTGTTAATTTTGGGTGGGTTAACCTTTGTTTATTTATTTTCTCGCAATCGAAGTGAAAAGTAGAGTGTATAACTCTGGTCTAAAAGCCATATTACCCCTCGAACTATTTTCCCTCACTTCGTTCGGGAAAATAACTATCTCGTGGTAATATGGCTCGTTTTAGACCCTTGTCATACAATCTACTATTAAATAGTTAAATTAGTGTTCTGTGATTGGTGGATTTAATAGGTGAATTATTTTGATTGTCCAAATTAAAATGTTTTGTGAATCATATATATGTATTCGTATTTTCCCTACGGGCTAAATGTACTACTTAAGCCCCTCTTGACAAGTCTAATATGATGCACTTTTCGAGCATGAGAAGTGAAAAATATATTAATATATCATGTTATATATGATATAATACTATCAATGTGAATGTTAGGATATTTAGATGTTTGTTACTCAATCACGCATAAACGGCTGAACGGACTATGATGAAACTTGGTATACATAAAATTTTATACTGTATTAACATATAGAATACTTATTATCCCTTAAACCATTCTTCAGATTTATGAATTGGGGGTAGGAGTTGAATCTATGAACCAGACCAGAGTCATGTATGTTACAATGCCTGCAACGTACGGAAAATTCGTCTCAGAAGAACCGGTATAAGCCTGACCTCCAACGAATATCAGGGAATTTATATGTTTTTTTTATCTGACCATAAACTGTAATCTTCACCTTTCAATATATAGCTGGTAAAGTCCACTTTTTCTGCCATTTTTGAGAAAAATTGTGAGTTATTGTTACCTTACCAGTAACATCGTTTCACTTTTTTACAGGAGTGTGCCATGCAGATGAACTGATGCACTTGTTTCCTATGTACTTCCTAAGTAATAAGTTTTCCGATGAAGATATAGAGATGAGTAAACTTATTGTGACATTATGGACAAATTTTGCTACCACAGGGTAAGTACCCGTATACTATTTTCGAATCGTAATACCGGCTCCAGATCAAGAACACATTTAAGCCATACGTGTCCTTAATGCCCTTCTCTTAAGCGTGCCACAACCTACTCAACTACCTACTCGTATCAATTTGTCCACTAGTAACATAGAGACGCAGCTATAAGATGGAAAGAGACAGCATGCCTTCAGTATCGAGGCGATTGACTTGACATATTGATGGGTATGTAAAACGCTTAAAACCCGTCACAGACAGACAGAGTGATAATATATCGTATCTTATGGACCGAATTCGTCGTATCTTATTATCGTATGATATATTTTGCCTACTAAATGACAGAGTCCACACGCATTACGATAAAATATATTTTGATATATGAATATATCTTATAGCAAGGCATCTTAAGGTATAGCCCGGTATATTACGATATTTTTTGGTATATTTCGGCATAGCTGGGCACCGTCAACCAAATAGTTAACTTCGTTAATCGCTAATCCGTTAAAGTTACCTTCGTTAAACGTTAAAGCGTTACATTTCGAGCCATTTAACGGAAGTTAACGTTAATCGTTAACTTCTGGTAAAAACAGCATCTGGGTATGCGTGTATGCGCTATGAACGCCATGGGTACAGCGCCATCTATCGGCGAATTTTGTTACAAATTTGAGCGACTGCATAATTTAGTATGTATGATGGTTTTCCAGCATAATCGCGTAGGAATTTATAAAACAAAAATACATACAAAGGTGATTAAACCATAGCCTGGTGAGCCTTTGTACATATATGTCAACTGTTCTTGTTATTTATGTTATGTTTTACTCATGTACAATAAAGAATTTTACATACATACATTAAATTACAAACATTTCATATTTTTTCCATGGTAAACCTCGGAGATAAGGGGTTACGGTTTTTTTTTACATTATCCCTAACAAATCGAAAATGACTCGACGTAAAAAAAATTGTTTCAGAATGTGCAACTCAGGCCTTTTCATACGAGTATGACACTCCACTTGGCATATTCACCCACTAGACAGAAAATAAAAAATAAATTAAAAAAATATGTTCTAGCACCTAGGTTCCCCTTCTTTATAACTGTTTCGAATTTCAAATCGATAGCATAAGTAGTTCTTGAGAGATTTAGCGATGTGACAGACAGACAAAGTGAAACCATAAGGGTTCCTTTTTACCATTTTGGTACGGAACCCTAATAAGAAAAGCAAGATGGCTTTAAGAATTTCTTATAATGAACAATTAATTAAATTATTTCAATTAAAATAAACAGCACTTCACCATACGCCTTGTATTTTCATTCACTGACGTACCGAGCCAGCACCACAATATAGTCATTTCACTCGCGCACGCGCCTGACGTGCCCCACTTGCATCGCCTGTCTCACTCAGCGCCTATAGCTCGTGCCTACGCCGCCCCGATCGAACGGGCTTGTCAGAACCTGTTTTTGGAGGCGCGGTGTTCCTTTGATAAAATAAGTACTTCGTTAACGGATTAACGGAGCTTTGGACAGTTAGCGGAAGTTAATGAGTCCGTTAACAATTTTGCAAGTCAACTTAAAAGTTAATCCGGTACACGGATGGTTAAGTTCGTTAATTAACGATTAACAGATTAACGAGTTAATGCCCAGCTCTGTATTTCGGCCATATAGAGGATGTTCCATTTCTGACGTGACTCCAATATTTCTCCGTTTCTCTCATAATACAGGAAAGTGTTAAGGCACGATTAACCTTTTGGACGCCAACGACGGACATATCCGTCACAGCAGTGTAATGTAATATGATATCAACTTACACGCATTTTATAAGGTTTAACTAGGCGTTTTCCCATGCCAAGGCGCGTGAGTGTCACCTTTTTGTATTTTACAGAGCGTTAAAAAGGTTAATCGGGGCGTGAGTGATATCGTGAATCCACTGGAGGCTCCCGCGCCGTTCGCACGCAAACCTAGACCAGCCTATATGTCGTCGACAACAACGCGAAACGTCTTTTAGATTCCATATAGCAAAGCTGGGCCGACGATTGCGCGCGCAACCAACCTTCCGCGACATCAAAAAGTTGGAAAGAGACAGCCAGCTATCCTTCAATTGGGGTCGGTGGTGATTATTATCACAATACTGAGGTGATGCCTCAATATTATCGTGGTATGCAAAATTGGTTTTGATGCTCACGCAATACGAAGATCGAATTCGGCATTAGAGTCTTTGTCTGAAGAATTTTCAATCAAATCTAATTCTATTATAGTTTTTAAATCCATCTTTCATTTTTACAGCATCCTGTATTTGCCCTTTAAGTATAGAAAGCGGCCGCTCGCTAGGACAGCAACGAGTTTAATGACGGCAAAAATATATATTTTGGTATATATCTCCTGTGTGGTGCTGAGCTATACGATAATATATATTACGATATCTTACGCTTTATTAGGGTGGGTTGCACCAAACCGTCTGTAATCGTAAGCGGTGTTCGTTAAAATCTCATTGTATGTAAAGTTTGACAAGTTTCTATGGGATGACAGCTGCCGGCGCCATATTTGACGATGTCCGGCCTGTGATCGTATGTTGGTCCTTAATATATATTATCGCTCTGTCTGTGACGGGCTTTACTCATGAATGTTTTGAGAGGGGTAGCACGCATATCTATGGCGTTTTCGCTTTAAGTCTGTAGCCGGTATTAGATCAAGTGCAACTACAACGCTTTCTAAAAATGCATGCGTGAAGAACACCAGAATGATATGTATCTGAAACACATATAAATTAAACATTTTTTTTTAGAAATCCAAATAAGCCAGTGAAAATACCATTCAAATGGTCGAAGGTGTCCAGTTCAAAGAGCATGGAGTATTTGGAGATTAATAAGGAGCCAAGTATGAAGAAGAATTTGGCTTGGAGGTCGCGATTTTGGGGCACTTTGCCGCTGTGGCACCAACTTCAGAAGAGCCGTTTCATGGACGAACTGTAGGCGTTGAAATATGTCTGCATATATAAGAAGAGGTCGAGACGTCGATGTCGATTCCGTAGTGTGTCGGATTTGGGCTTTTTTTCAGTTGTTAAAATCTTATTATGTGCTCATTTTCTTTTATTGAAATAGAGTATGGGTACCTACTCATGTATATTACAGTAGATTAGCAGGCGGCTTCCGTACCTACAACGGTTTAGAAGATATGACACCATCAGAAAATAAAGTGCCTTAATAAAAATAATTATAAATAGAAACAAATATGGCCTACATTTTGTATGAAAAACTGTATGTCAAATCATATTTAGTTCATAATTTGATACCTAATCGTCACACACCTTGAATAAATAAATAAAATAAAATAATAGTTATTAACCCTAACGAAAATGAGCCCCAAAAAAACTAAAACTTCCCATGAGGATAGCTATCAGACACAGAATAATTAATAGTACAAGTACAGAAGCTTCACTTCCTAACAAAAACGGCGTTTAGGCATAAAAAACGTGCCTACTCTGTGCATCTCTGTCTATCGTATAACTTGTATTCATTCACACACAGGACGTGTAGCGCTAGGGCTGTCACGCCAAAAATACATCGATGAGAGCAAAAAATGTTCTAGCTCCCCAGATGTCGCTTGAAAACAGTGTGTATGTCAGTGTCATTGTGAATAACGCCATAAATCAAATTTACCTCGTGAACGGAAATTCTCTTTATCTCTTGAAACTTCAATTCGTAAATAAGAAAAGGTAAGTTCATAAATCATGCGTTTTTATTAGGATACTCTTTTTAGGGTTCCGTAGCTACTTTTAATATAGAAAATTGTTTTAAACTGCATGTATACCTTTAAAGTCTTTGGTATCATGTCTGCCATTTGTACACTGTATTTTTGTGCAATAAATTTTAAATTAATAAAATAAATGGCTCAATGGATTCCTTTATCATCGGAAAACTCCCCCTTCCAAAAGAAAACGGCGGCGGAACTCGAGACGACGTGCATGTGCTCGCTCGCGCGGCGATGGCCCTCGACTGACGAGCGACCCCGGGGCGCGCGAGCGTTAGGCATTTAAAGCTTCGCGCGCCGCCCATTGCAAGCCCCCTGTGCCAGATTAAAGCAGACAAAACCATATTTACAACTAACTTATATTTCTTAATCGTTTATTACTTACAAAACTACTAACATTTATATATCAGTTAGGGAATATTTATGGTGCAAACTAAGACTTAGTGATAATATAAATCGATGGAACGGCTCAATTCGATTAGTTTTATTGACAGATCAGGATTAAAATATAAAAATTGACGATGGGATTATTGCCAATTTCATTCGAACTTTCTGAATGCTAGAATGCTGTCTTAGAGGTGTCAAGAAACAATCTCGAATTGCGCTCCTGGATAATTCAATAATGAGAACTAGAGTAAAGGTTCTTCAGCCCCAGACCCTGACGCTCTGGTCCCACGAGCAGCTGGCCATGGCGACGCCATTCGGCGCTATCGAGATCGATGTCACTCGGTTCTCGTGACCATTCAATGTTCCTGCAAAATCAAATTGATTTAACAAATTACTTTATTCGAAATACATATTATTTTATAATTAACACAACGATTAATAAGAATGGTTGTAATTAACACTACGATCAATAAGCTGCTGAGAACGTATTAGGCGAGACAGGCCATACAGCCAGAGTTAGACCAGTAAGATATGCGCCGAATACTGGTTTCACCGAATACATTTGGTCGAAATACAATGGACTGAATAGTCCAGCTGTTGCCGAAACGGTTATTCAGCCGAATTATTTTGTTAGACGCAATGCCTTCATCAGCTATTATATATAGCTAAAACAAACTAAGTCAGTAATTTTTGTTCATACGCACCTCTGTCATCATGACAAGATTGCGAGTGCCATTGCCATGTATTGGGTAAGTGTCGAGCACAGGGACAGAGTAGTTTCTATGTAGGATTTGAATCAATTATACATTAAGTAATCAATTATACTATAATTTGTGTGTCGCGCTCACGGTGAACGTTTCGATTATCGAGCTCATCACATCAATACATAAGGTAACGGCGCCTATTACCGTGGTACTTAACTTAAGGAAGTTTTCAAATAAGTCCAAAAAATTAAGGGTACCAAAGCACCTTAACGACGGAGAATATTTTTTTTATTCAAGAGTTTTTATTAAACTTTCAGTTTTAACTTTTTACTCATTTTTGTTTATTATATTTTATAAAATAATTATTGAAATGAACATACCCTAGTCTTCTATTACCTTGGTAATAGACAGGCTGTGATTCTATTACCGCGCATTTGGCTTTTATTACCGAGGATATAAAACACAACAATTTTTTTACCACCGGTAATAGAGGGTTAAAAAAATAAAATAATGGCTTTGATTCTGTATATTATTTTATACATCAAGTTTTTTAAGGATTTCTCAATTTCATCAAAGGAATCGGTACTTGCGGTACCCCAAATGTTATTTATTTTAATAGAAGACTAAAATATCACTCGGTAATAGCTACTCCTTTAATAACCTATCACCGACCCCAACAAATATTGAATGGGTCGGTAATAGAATCCCATACATTCTATTACCGAGGGTTGTCTGATCATACCATCGGTAATAGGCTTAATTTTGAGTGTTTTAAAAGCAATTACCGAGGCATAAAAACAAATGGACACAGCTGTATTTTCATTACAAACCAAAAATATATATTACGACCTTGGTATAAAACCAAAATTACGTAAATATACGATTATAACTCAATTTTTAAACAACTTGAAAACATTAGGGTTCTATAGAAACTACAAATTCGGTACTGTCTTTTTTTGTAAAAAATTAAGAGAGTTGTTGAATACTTTCCATACCACGGAAATAGTTCTTTAATGGCGTGAATAAACAAAGATTGGAATAACCGTGGTATACCATCGCTGTATTTTATTTTCCACTTTAAACGTATTTCCAGGCCAAAAAATACATAAATAGTACTCAGAGGTTACGCAGAAAACAATAAACAATCATTTAAAAAACATGACATTAGTTCAATTGCCATATCTATCACGTAACATACTAAATAAGATTCGAATTCGCTTACACATGGCCTCACGCGTTAGTATGGCACGACCGTTTCGTGTGCTCACGTCGCGGAAACTGCCGAATTTCGAGCACTTTGTTAAATTCACACACACTAGGTTCATTAGTGAACTAAATAAGCTTTGATCGTGTAAAATCTATTTTTTAGAAAATGGATCGGTTTGCTTATAAAATGCGTATTTGAAAATGCCGCGGTGATGAGCGCCGATTTTGATACCCCCGGTAATAGGCGCCGTTACTTTAGCTTTACATTCGATAATATATATATTTAAATTATATACTTAAATGAGCACAGCTGTGTTTTCATGCAAATCTCCCAGACCAAGCTGTCCATCACGTGACTGAGTTTTCTTGACAGCCATAAACGGCATAACCTACCATTGATCGACCTATTATAACATTATAAAGCTGTAACTTCATAGATAAGTGCCAAAGTACGTTAATTTTATAGATAGGTGTTATCTACTACTTAGTGTAAGATAAGTGCCAAAGTACGTTAATTTTATAGATAGGTGTTATCTACTACTTAGTGTACTTATCTAAGTGTAAAAAAATGTTTTTAATTACTAATGTACCGGTTTAGTATATTTATGCAACTGATCAAATATATCTAATACATGCACCTATGCATAATACACACCTTTAGCGAGTAGGTGGGTTTATAACTGGCATTTAACTGCCCAAAGTTACTGTAACGATATTTTCATGATACAGGTATCATATCATGGACGAGCTTTTTAGTTTTAATCTTTGCTAAAAAAAATTCAATCACCTAGAATACCTAGATAACGCGACTACCTAACAGAATTTCGTATACGTAGGAGTTACGCTTTTATGAAATGAGAATTTATTTTCAAAAATAAAAATGCCATAGGTACCGGTGTGTGAAACTTTTAAGGTGTCCCAGGAATGCACGGTGTTGTCGTCAGATCCAGCCAGCAGATATCTTCCGCTGGGAGACAATCCTGCAATAAAACCAGTCCGTCATGACATGACATTCCATCAAAATAAACAGATATAGTTTGGTACACCAAATATATGGTGTACCGAACTATTTGGTCACTTTAGCTGCTACATAATATACGACGCTGACTGTACAGTTTACATTGCTACAGATTGTGGTATGCAAGTGGTGACGATAACTGCAACAAAACAGAAATTAATTGGTACTAAATAATGGGGAATGGGGAAAACCCGGGGATGTTATGTATGAATAAGTATTCATACCATACCGTAAGTTGGGAATTTACTACGCGTAAAACATAATCAGCCAACCAGACTAGGTTATTACCTATGAATGTATCTGTATTTTCCTTCCCTAAGACCTATCACACTCGGGTCGTGCTTATGCTTAATCTACAAGAAGGCCATTGCCAGGCCAACTATAGGTACCTACGACACTAAAGTCCACCGCTTCTTCCTTATCCCGACTAGTGTTGATCAGTTTTTAATTCATAGATTTGTGGGTCTCAAAAGTAAAAATTGCTAGGTTTTGAGGAGCAACTATTAAAGCATCCAGCAACGCCGGAGTCCGCACTTCTTTACGCCGTTCGTATGTAATAAACGCTTTGTTTCGGTTGGTATATTTAATATGAATAACAATTTCAATATCAGGTTGCAAAAATGTTAGCCTCAGAACTTTAGTGGCCAAATCTAAAGATGTATGTGGAACTAGGTTTAGTGTAGCGTAGTGTACCTATACCTATTATTATTATTATGTCTCAGTGGGAACTGTCAAGGGGGTAAATACATGTTTAGCAACTAAATACTGGTACTTTCATGTTTTCTTTTTGTACGTTTACTTCTGTTTGTTTCTCATAAAAATAAATAATATACATTTATTCACAACCATGTCTGGAAGTCTCAACTGCCTATTTCTATGTTGGATGTTGAGCGTACGGCCAAATATTCGGTGATGGTTTTACATCAGAGCACTATCGAATGTGGTCTAGACACAGTCTCATCACGTTATTCTTATTACGTGCGATTAAGAATAAAATATGTAGTCGAATGAGCATGACTATCGCAACACTTGAGACATAATACAGGGTTCGTCGTATTTTCCTGCCTAAAATCGTAAGGTATTGCACCAAACCATCTGTAATCGTAAGTGGTGTTTGTTAAAATTTGATTGATGTGTATTTTTGGGTAAAGACAAGTTTCTATAGAATTATTTATTTATATTCAAAATAAACTTAGGTGGTAGATACTTACAAAAAGTTTCGCCAAAATGAGGGCAGTTTACTGGCGAATAGTGCGCTCACAAATTTAACAACATACATAACAATATAGGTATACCTACTTACTATTTAACTAAATACAAAGTTACTTAATCTACTCAATCTGAACTTGGTTACAAGAGTACTATGTATTTATGTAAAGTACAGCAAAACGTATGCATTAGCTACCCTCTTCATCCCACGAAGGCAATGACGCTGACCAATGTTAATGTTATGATATTACGTTTGATGGTTACTCCGAGTAAATCACCTTCATGAGTTGGAGTAGGCATCTACATACACAAATATACCTATATGTAAAAAATAGTACAACTATATATATTTTTTATGATATTTTAAATCCTTTATAAAACAACTCTATACTAGTACATTTTTCCATTGTTGGGCTTTATTGGTTAAAAATCTTAGGTACCTATCAAGTGTTTCCGAGTTCTTTATTAGTAATTATTAGTGTTATCTCAAACACAAACTCAATCACCAATAAATTGGTGCAACTTAATGGCCTTAGAGCTTTAGTGGTGGTTTGGTGCAGGGAGACTTGGATGGACTGCTGAGCCACGTAGCTCCGCGCTCGAAGATTGGAGATGCTGTACTTAATGAAGAAACCAGGGACCGTTTTCGGTACGGTATAAGCGGTATAGTAGTGGTATTGGACATCGATACCGCTACGTTAAGAAGGTAGAACTTTACCGGTTGAATTATATAAAGGTACGCTACCGGTATAAAATAATGATATAGCTATTTTTCAAAGGTGTAGCCTTTATTATAACGGTAGCCAACCGGTATTATTTCGGTACCGACAAATTTCGAACGTAACTTTTACGATGGGTACGTAAGCGCGACCAACAGCGAACAGCGACTACGTCAATAATCTATCGCGCCGAACGAAATTGAACAAAAATAGGCATACACTCAATAACACTCAGCACCCTCGTAAAGCCCAAACGATACCTTAATGAAAACTGTTTAGATGTCGAAAAAATAACGGTACCGTTATATTCCGCTACCGAAAAATTTCTTTTGCGGTATCGAAACCTAACCCAAACAAAACGGTATGACAATATACCGTTTTAAAACGCTACCTTTATTTTTCGGTTATGCAGTTCCTGGAAGAGACACGTTGTCAATCTCGAAGATGCTGCATTACTTTTTGTAAAAGACGTATTTTTGAAATCCATTTCGAGGTTGAAAGTTATTTAGGTTGTTAAAGTTAAAGGAACTATTTTAACCTATTATCTCGACAAAATAATTAACGATTGAAGATACTTTAAAAAAATATGTATGAGATTAGTTAAACCTTCCTCCATGCGTGTAATTTAGGAAATATTTGATTTTTAAAACTAATTATAATAGTTAAATTACGCTATCAGAATCGTAAAATAATGAAATTAATTTCTTGAAATGAATATTAAAAAAATATATATAAGTTATGGGTTAAACAAAACAAAAATAAGGTATACAGAAGGTATGCAGAGTATCATCTGCCTACTATCATTACTCGTACTAACCGCAACTGGTGAAGCCTCCAGCGCCGGGCGGGGTATAGTGCCCCAGCTGCTGGTCGCTGCGAATGTCAAAGAGCCGCGCCGTTTTGTCTTCGGAAGCGGTCGCGAACGCTTGTCCGCTGTTATGGAACTGGAATTAGTAGAAAATCTTGTTGTTTACCTATTTATTTGTATGAATGAGGGTGTTCACACAAGTATACAAATATTCACGTTCATATAATAAAAGCGCGAACAGAATTCTGTATTATCAACGGGAGCACTGTTCAGTTATTCTTATGTAGCAACTGTGCTGAAAATCCGCTATCTTCACATAATTCTGGTCCGGATTTAAAACTTCTTTCCAAAGCCAGAAATATCTGAATTACTTTTTGTTTATAATAGCCAATAATTTCGATGACTAGATGTGTACTTGTGAATACTTACACAAACGCTGTTTACATCAGCCTCATGACCAAAAAAAGTTTGTTTGGCTTTATCCTCTCTGACATCCCACAATTTGCAGGTCTTGTCCACAGAACCAGTCACATATGTTTTCATATCTGAAATAAATAAAATTAAGTAATACCTATTTGGCCTTGATACTATGATCTCTGTCCTTTATATTAAATCTTGATAAATAATTCCGGAAAGAGTCTTTTTCTCCAGGTCTATATCACGCACTACGCTAGAGCAAACCTAGCTTTCCCAGGTATTAAGTCAGTAGATCGGCAACGATATTCAATTAAGGCCGTCATTCTTCCATTGGGGTCTTGATAATTGGAAGGGAAACTCTTTACAGGTATTATGAAAGATATTTTAAAGAAATGAAACAAAAGTGGGCCGGAACACAGGGATTGAACAATTGGAGATTTAAGAAAAGCAAAAAGATCAAAAAAGCGGCATTTATTATCCAATTCTGACCTGGGATATGTTTTATAAAACCTTCCAGGCCTTCAAATATCAATTTTGAACGAAATACCTATATGCAAAAGTATAAAGAAGTTCAAAATAATGTCCACGTATTTTCATTCTACTCGAAGTAGTATCATACGCATACCTACATCTGAACTCTTCGACCCTTAGATATCGATTTTGAATAAAACCATTGCAAGATACACCTATATTAAAAAAAGAACTTAATTATGTCTTGTGATAACCTTGACTCTTGGGTCCCTTGGGCTTGGGCGTCACGCGGTGGAGGAGCGAGGCGGTATGCTTGTAGCACTCAGTTGTACTATAAACTTACCTTACCGTTACCACAGTGACTCCGCAAGTCGGCACCGCCAAGTCACTACGAGGCCTAATCAGTAAATTTAAGCACGTTAGGCTTTTACTAAGATATCCGTCATTTACACGTACCTGGCGCTAACGAGATACTGACCACGTCGCCTGCATGGGCGTCAAATTCCGTCTCTCTCTTACCAGATTCCAAATCCCAAATACATCTGCAAGCAAACGCGTAACAACTGACAAGGGCTGCTGCACATTAGGTTTTATATGGTCATGTTTCAAATGACGTTTTATTACATTTTGGTCGTAGAACGTGACCTATGACATCCTTTTTAAGAGCGCTTTAATAAAATGTAACAGGTCCACTAGCGCCACTCGTAAATAATTGTGATTGTTTGTATTTAACGATAGATATCTAAAAAAGGAGGCCGCTACGTACTGTTTTTTGTATTTAAGTGCGTTTTGAATCCATCAAACTAGTTATTACGTTGCTGGATTCGTCAATCTATGCGTCCAAAGTTAAAACGGCCGTTTTATTTTTGAGCTCATAGGGGACCAATCTAGCAACGTAAAAATTAGTTTGATGGATCAAAAAGTACTTAAATACAAACTACAGTACGTAGCAGCCCCCTTTTTTAGTTATATATCATTAAATTTAAATAATTACAATTACTCGCGTTGTTAGGATACTGTGCCTACTTATGATACCGTAGGATACTTAAAATAGGTTTTTCAATTCCCAATTTTGGCGATGTCTAGCCTTAAATGCTGATTTGTTCAATAGCTTGTGTGACTGTTTGCTTGGAAAATAAACGCAGGCGCTTGACATTTTAGCTATGTTAATATATGTCTATTGTTTATTCTAATTATTCTAAAATCCATAAACCAATGTTTTGGAATCCATTGACTTTCTATTTTAATTTATCAGTGACCAAAATCAGTGACTTGGAGTCTAGGTGCCAACAATAAGGTTTAACAAAAAAAAATTCACTTCTCATGCTCGAAAAGTGTGTCATATTAGACTTATCAAGCGGGGCTAAAGTAGTACATTTAGTCCCTAGGGAAAATATGAATACATATTATGATTTACAAAACATTTTAATTTGACCAATCAAAATACTTCACCTATTAAATCCGCCAGCCAAAGAACACTAATTTAACTCTTAAAAATATTCGGTATTGGATATTAACCAACCAGAATACAGCTTTACTAAAATCGACCAATCAGGAAACAGAATTCATTTCTCTAAAGAATAGAAAAATTAAGTTTGTAGTAGTCCCTATTTCACAATAATTAAAAAAGTGATTAAATCGTTTGAGAAACGCTTTGAAGCGCTCAATAAGGTCAATTAGCTTTTTTTTGCTCGTGAATGTTGCGCGCGAACCACGGTATCTATGTTTTGTGTCAAAGCAGTTTAGAAAAAAAATAATGTCGCCAAATTACATATAAGTTCGCCGTGGAATCTATTTTTAATTTTCGGTTTGTTTATTTATTTTCTCGCACTCGAAGTGAAAAGTAGAGTGCATAACTCTGGTCTAAAAGTCATATTACTCACTTCGTTCAGTATATAACTATCTCGTTGCAATATGACTCATTTTAAACCCTTCTCATACAATCTACTATTAATTAACAAGGTAAGTCTTGTGTCGGTCTCGTAACCAGACCTCCCTGTTGACCCGCCGCACAATCTCCAAAATGCTGGAGGTTAGCCACCGATTCCCCAGGGATTGGCCGAGTAGCAGCGTAGCTAGGCTGTACCTAACTGCCGACAGTTCACTCGTTTCGTCATCCGCGGGAAACTCCTATACGGCGCGAGGGCCAGCACGATGGACCGACCAAGCTATCGCTGGATAGACGAGGTTCTAAACGATATTTGCAAGCTGCCAACAGCCTAGCTTCCTGTCGCGGGCCAAGATCCACTTCGGGTCGCTGAGACCGCGTAGTAAATAACATGGTCAGACAGCGAAACCAGCTCACATCTTCATGTCACCGGAGCCGGTAAGGATGTGTGTGTCGTCGAGGAAGCGGCAGCTGCTGAGGAACCCTTCGTAGCCCGCCAGCTCGCGCACCATCTTGGCGGCGCCGGTGGAGTCGCGGTTGTTCACGTCGTACACCGTGCACATGTTGTCCATTCCGCCACATGCTATACACACAGTAGGAAACTTGCATTATTTCATTGATCTATTAGTCTATCCTAAAGATTTAAGGATTACGTAAAGATACCATACACGAAAAAGCTAAAATATGCACAAATAATTTAATTAAGTCAAATCTAACACCGACATTTAAAATTTCCCCCGTGAACGCTCACTGCATCTGCAATAAGAATATAATCACTACATGCTCGCTGACTTGACATTGCCTAAGACGTCAAACTTTTCATGGCGCATCACCACATCACAGAAATAACATTCCCCATAGTCAGTTATGAATATTATACGACCCAGTACTCGACAATGACCCAGTACTAGGGCATTAATTCAGGGTCATATGTCAAAGATTGGGGCGTTTACCTTATTTTGATATAGAAGATAACAGTAGCTACAGGACATGTCTAATCCACCAATACGGGTAAGCAGCCCGTATTAAAATTCAAATTAAAGGAAACAAATAGATTTAGTCTTATTATTTAATCTTATGTGACATATACTATTGTTTTAACCTGTTGCTTATCGTGTACAATAAAGTGCTTACATACATACATACCATATTCTAGAGCTAGAAGACCGGCAGTAGCTCTGGACAGTAAATGAGTGGATATACTTCCAGTGGGAAGCCACTCCGCACGACAACATCACAGAACACACTTGCTCATAGTCTTAGGACTGATCGCAAATACAACCAGATAAAACAAAAAAAAAACATATATACAAATCTCCGAGCAAGATTCGAACCTGCGACGTAGCGATAGCGTACGCATATCCAGATCATGTTTTACGGCAGTGGTTCAGCGAGATGTTGATAAGTTTACGGTAGGCATAGTCAGTCGACTCTCAATGTGCTTATAGATACATGTATCAATAATATTGACAATTCACTTGCTAAGGCCGCGTGTTGGGACCGCGAGCGAGCGAAAAACACTGGCGGTGTAAAACGGCTACATATTATTTATTTGTTAATGAGAAAATAATACCATATTTAGGAACTCGTCTGGTGTTAGTGCGCGAACTGTCAGACGAGTGACAGGCTATACCGACGGTGGAGGCGGAGGCGAGAACGTCATAGTTCGCTAGACAGACCAGTATACTTTTTTTATAGAGTGCAAGGATGTAATGACGACCACTTGGGCCTAGTAATTGGTATTAACCCTCCCTACGAAGCTTGTGGTCCTGGGTTCGAATCTCGGTCAGGGCATGCGCTGAGCACGAATTTTTATGACGGAGTCTTGGATGTTTTCTATGTATTTTATTTATCTATAATATATCGTCATTTAGTACCTAAGTACCCATAGTTACAAGCTGAGTTTGGGACTAGATCGATTTGTGTAAAATTGTCCCCAAAATGTGTATTTAAGTATTTATTTTTCTATTGATGCCGGAAAATTTAAAAATATCTAGTGAGAAGTTGCATACCAACGAAATTCCCGGAGGGTGCAAAGGCCACACTCATGACCCAAGCGGAGCGGAGCGGGATCACCTGTACTTTGTTGCCGCTCCAGGTGTCCCATATTATCAGCTTGCCATCCAGCGAACCTGTCACGCAGTGCCTGCGAGATATAAGATCATTAACTAAGGTAAACGTCCCAATGTGTTACACCTTAATACCTAATAGTTGACACTAATTCACCTTTATTCTCATTATAACAACTTAAGATTGAAAGTATCAAGGATTGAGTTAAGGTTGAGTACTGGGATGTTTACCTTATAAATAAATTATTACATTGACTTTAAATTCAGAATCTTGAAATGTGAACTCGAGTGTTAAGTTTCTTACAAAAACTCTGTTAAACTTCTCAAGTTTGATACAGTGGTACGGACGTACACAACGTACCCGCAGTCGTTGAAACCACAGCCTTACAACAGTCGTGCCTGTGGACTGGTGCAATGCAAATAGCAGGCGATGACGTAGATGTCTCGAACAGGGACAATAAGGACCGTATTGAATAAGAAATAAATCTAAGTATAACTGTATAAACTACAAGTTTGCGTTTACGTACACGATAAGTTTTTTTATATAACGACGGTGGCAAACAAGCTTACAGCCTGCCTGATGTTAAGCAGACAGAACAATCACAAGTGCGTTTCCGGCCCTTTATTGACTTGAGGAGTCGAAGTGTTGACAGCTAGAGACTTACACCCTTATTCATAAAACTTAACAAACCTCTGCTAACTTATAGAGTTCTTTGTCCCTTTCTCACAAACGTAAATGTCAAAGTGACATACGAACTTTAGCGGTTAGTTAACTAATAGACGTTTATGAATAAGGGGGTTATACAGGGAGTCTCAAAAAAGCGCATGCTTGTTAGCTCTGGCAATCTTTATTCTCATCACCAGAGCTCCCCTCCTTAATAAGGGGCTAAGATGATCGCTTATATGTCGGATATATAGCATTTGTCCCTCTAGCACTTACAAAATTGACAGTAAGTATAGCCCCTCAAGAACACAACGCCGAACGCCTATATTCTTTAGATTACTAGACTACTTAGCTACTGTAGGTTGTACATACCTCCCCATGTAGGCACATACTTCCGCTTCTCTTGAATAAAAAAGGCCTCTTAAGAGAAGCTTGGTTTTGACACGCTACCAAGTGTCTTCTCCCTCACCAAATGAGATTGTTTAGTTCTTAGTTTCTTTTAAATAGTTTTTAAAAACGTTATTTTCGTTAAACGTTAAAGCGTTACATTTCGGGCCATTTAACGGAAGTTAACGTTAAAGGTTAATCGTTAACTCCAGGTAAAAACAGCACCTGGGTATGCGGGTATGCGCTATGGAAAGTAGGCAGGGAGTGAAAAAAAACCGGTCAAGTGCAAGCCCGAATCGCGCACCGAGGGTTCCGTATACAGATATGTACCAGTTCCAACCCTATTAATTCAGGAAAATCTGAACAACACGGTGTAGAAATTGAACGTCATGATGGTTTTTCAAGGATAATTCTTTGTCACGTGAACCGAGATCATTACTTTTTTCTTTATTTGAAAGAAGGTACTTTCAACATAATCGCCTAGGAATTTATAAAAGAAAAATACATGCAAAGGTGATTAAATTACAAACAGAATAGAAATGTTTTTTGATGATAAAAAAAATAAAAACTAGATAGAGCTATAGTAATATTTTTCCTGTAAAATATACATTGATATCAATGTTATGTAATATTTTCTTATTCTTTCCTTGGTAAACTTCGGAAATAACGCGTTCCCCATTTTTTTACATTTTCCCTCACAAATCGACAACGTAAACAAAAATGTTTCAGAATGTGCAACTCAGGTCCTTTCGTACTAGTATGACACTCCACTTGGCATATTCACCCACTAGACAGAAAAAAAATGAAAACACATGTTCTAGCATCTAGGTTACCCTTATTTATAACTGTTGGAAATTTCCAATCCATAGCATAAGTAGTTCTTGAGCGGTTTAGCGATGTGACAAATAAACAGACAAAGTGAAACCATTAGGAAACGAAAGTGAAACCAAACCAAATTCCGATAGTTATTCAGAAAAGGAACAACTATAGGTATAGATAGATTTCTGTAATTTGTGCCTCTTTTAGGAACAACAAAAATATTTGAAAAAGGGGTCTTAAAAATCGACTGTTCCTTTTCAGTGTCACATTATGCCGAATCAAAGCCAAGCCTAAAGTAGACTGTTCGCTAAGTTATCCGGACAGCGTGGATGCCGCACATCAACATCATCAGTCGTTCCCTCGACGCTGAGGACATAATGTCCAATTATTACTGACCAGACTCCTCCATAGGCTCCTATCACCTATCACCTATCACCTTATGGGTGGCCCCGTGCCGATATAGTTACAGGGCACCAGTGATATGGGTGCTCTATCTAGCGGGTTGTCTGCCCCGGAACCTGTGGCCCTCAACTTTTCCCGTCATAATGTTTTTCTACTGGCTATCCGAAGAACATCGTTGGAACTCCCCTTTCTTCACAGCAGCCGCTCCACGATGCGCATCAGGTAAGGAGGGACTCCATGATATTGGAGTGACATTGGGGCCCGCATTTTCTTATTGCTTCCCGCTTCCTTGCTTTTCTATTTGCTTTTTCATAAAAAAATATGAAATATAAGAGTTTTATGCAACTCTCCAGCATGAGACGAATCTTATGACATATCATTTATTAAAATCGGACCATAACTGTTGATCTGATGGGGCGTACAAAAATCGGCCTCGCGTGTTATATATATATAGATAGATTCTTAAAGCCATCTTGCTTTTCTTATTAGGGTTCCGTACCAAAATGGTAAATTATGGTTTCACTTTGTCTGTTTGTCTGTCACATAATCTCTCAAGAACTACTTATGCTATCGATTTGAAATTTGGAACAGTTATAAAGAAGGGTAACCTAGATGCTAGAACATTTTTTTTAATTTTTTTTTTATTTTCTGTCTAGTGGGTGAATATGCCAAGTGGAGTATCATACTCGTATGAAAGGGCTTAAGTTGCACATTCTGAAACATTTTTTTTTACGTTTAGTCATTTTCGATGTGAATGAAAATGTAAAAAAAGACCGTTCCCCCTTATCTCCGAAGTTTACGAAGGAAAAAATATGAATTATTACATAACATTGAATCAATGTATATTTTACAGGAAAAATCCATCTACCAATCATCATACAGCACGACTAATTATGAGATATCAGAATTGTGCTACATCCATATCAGTCTTCTGATACATCTCAGTTTAGTAGGCCTATCATATGTCTCCCCCCAGGTGATTCGCTAATCCTCCGTCTATCTAATCCTCTCTACGGTTTATACCTAATTGAGAACGTGGCGAAATAAATCGCTGTAGCTGTGTAGCAATATTCGCAAAATATTATAGAACCTTTAAAATAATCTTAATTCTAGCTATTACACCGCTGGACATATAAATTAAGTTTAGCTCTGTCATAAAAATGTCTTGCAATTATAATTAAATCAAAACTGCATCGCTTAGCAAAACCGACGTTACCTGGAATCGCCGCTGTAGTGCACGGAGTTAACTTTATTGATATGTCCCTTTAGGGTTTTCTTAGTCGTAAGACGTATCTTGGGCACGTCGGCCATGTCCGCGCATTTCTCCGTAAGTTTCGTGTCCGCTACTTTTTGTTGTGCTTCCTGAAAGCAATATTCACAATTCGTTCCTATATGAAGATTGACTTTGGAGTGCAAAAGTGGGTCATACAAAAAACGACCAGAAATTAATAATGCTCTAGACTCTAGAGTGTTTCGGAGAAAGGAGAGGCAATTTTTTTTTTCTTTTTGTGTACCTATGTATGTCGATCCAAAGGCCGGTTAGTAACTTACCTTTAGTGAAGCAATGAGATCATTCAGCTCTTTCTTGAGGGCGGTGGTTTCAGGATCTTCCTTCGGCATTTTTATTCGAAGATATTCACTGCTGAGTTTACGACTGTGACGAGTGAGGCGGGCACTCTTTATGAGCCTAACACTTCGTCTCCAGCGACTGCTCTTAATCTTGTTACTCTAATAGGATTTTATAGTAACTCCATTGAAGCTTTACATGTGCCGACCCACTTCATTTACTTGTCTGTATTAATATAGCTTAATACATTTTTTTTTACTATGGCGGTGGCAAACAATTAACATTTGTGTGTAACTACGTCTATTTATTTAATATGTAGTAAACGTCGTATTGTATCGGGCTGTGAAAGGAAAAGACTCAAGAAAGAGATAGATGGAGTTGATTGCTGTATACCGACAAGAACGTAGCTCTTCAGTTGATGATAATATCTATAAATATATAGTGTGTACTAGAGTACACAAGTAAGCTTACTATAGATGGGACTTGTTAGATTTGTTTGTGTAAAAGTTGTCCCCCTAACATCTAAATATTATAATGGGCACTAACCAACAATTTGTGATTTAGGTTGAAATTTCGTGATGAGCGTTACAGTACATAACAAAACCTATGCCTAATAGGATATATTATTTTTCACATCACCTGCTCGACAATGGCTAGTTATAGTAATTAGGTAAGTACATATCATGCAAACCTTACCGAAACCAAATCATTGGCCGCCGCCAACCGCCAGCCGCTTAAACCGGGTTGTAATATTGTACTGAATTTAAATATATAACCCCCCGGGTAATAATATGATTTAACTTTTCATAGTTCTTATATCCATATAAAGTCAAATTTCGTGAAGTCCGTACGGCGGCGGGAACCATTCTATGGCGGGAACACACCGCGTTCGAAACAAAAGAACATGCCGGCTGCCGGCTGCTACAGCGCGTTTTTCTAATTATTACCTACTGAAATCCTTGGGTTTTCATTTGGAGCTTCCTTATAGTTTTCAAATTTCATCTTTTGTTAATTGGGCCGGCCGGAACAGGGATGACCTTCGCGGCCTTTGTAGTAATTTACCTGCTAATAAATACCTAAAATAAAAGCCGCGAGTGCTTCAAGACGCTGCATTATACGGAGTAAAACTGCAGGTTCTACAGAAAAAGAAGATCCATTTTTCCTCCTCCTATGCTCGGGTGTAAAATCTGGAGTCCTTCGTTAAGTTCGCACCCGTGACATAAAGTAATGCTTTATCCCCTCGGTGCACAATCTAATATTTTTAAGACTAGGCCGTTTTAAGGAACATTATCGGCACATTAACAATCTACCTAGGTACTAATGGTAATCAACAACAATCTCTTACACCTATTGTGTTTGCGTTGAGGTGACTTCAATTTAGTTACGTGCACGTACATACTCAGAAAACACGAAAACTAGGTAACAAAAATTAAAACACTTAACTAAAACTTAACATTATAAAGGACTGTCTAAGTTTTGTCCCCTCGGTAGCGTACAGTCAAGGGCATAAAAAAGTCAAAGAAATAGCGTATTCCATTTGTAAAACTAAATATACCTACTCTCTATTCTCTCTTTCAGCATATGTGCGTCCAGTGCTGGACATATGCGTCTTCCATGGATTTCCATTCCCTTCTGGACGTAGCGGTTCTGGTCCAGATTGGCCCTGCCGTGTTTTTGATGTCATCCGACCATCTCGCTTGCGGCCTTCCCACGCTATGACTTGTCGATCTGTAACTCTCCGTTATATCGTGTTTTTTATGGTTTATCGTATTATGAAAAATGAGGTTTACCGAAATAGTATACCATATTTAATTCAAAATTCACGGTCTTCGAGATATATGGCATCGAAATTTGGCAATTTTAGGCCAGAAAACCAGTTTTAAGGACGTAACTTATGTGAAGATATGTTAAAAATAAAAATCTCTCTTGTGTTGTTAGACACGTCAATAAGGAACAGTTACATATACATTTCATATATATAGAAAGTGCACAAACTTGGAAAATAACACTTTTTGGGACCATGTATGTGAAAGAATTCTAAAGAACTAGTCAGTTTTTTCAAAATTTGGCTCATGCAAATGTAGATAGATGATCGAAGAACAGATAACCCTTTGTGCCATAAATATATCTATAGTTTTGCCGGAGCAACATCAACTTAAAACTCGTCAAAAATCGATGAATAGCGCGTAGAAAACTCGCTACAAATTCTATAGTAATTTGAGATTAACCATCCAAGTATTCTCAATCTAATATTCCAAGATTAAGAGAACCTAGGGTAGAGGTGGTAGCTAAACATTTTTAGCAGAGGCGCTAATGAGATTAGCATCTGCACATTGTTTTTGAAAAACAAAACTTACATGGGTACATACATATATCATCATCATGATTCCTCATCGCAGGTGTAATATATAAGTATCTGAGGCTTGATATTGATACACCACTGTCCTGCGCTGCGACAAGCTTTATAAAATGTTTGACGTCTGGAGCGAATAAACCATAATACTGTACATTTTGCTGAACAGTGAGTAAAAACGAT
Organism: Epiblema foenella; assembly: GCA_963556455.1. Taxonomy (NCBI): domain Eukaryota; kingdom Metazoa; phylum Arthropoda; class Insecta; order Lepidoptera; family Tortricidae; genus Epiblema; species Epiblema foenella. The sequence goes on along the minus strand of OY747095.1, from coordinate 35,555,602 downwards.
TAGATGCTTATAGGATTCTCGGTAGCTTGTAACTTAAAACCCAAAAATACATGCCTTCCTGGATGGGAAGTTACCTAGTTGTTACAACGACTGGGTAAAACAATGGCGACGGCTCTCACTTGAGGCAAGTAAGAAAAGCTTTGTCCCGGCCGTGACTACGGACTAGCAATTTTCGATTAGAAGTCTACTTACAGAATCGTCACTGTAGCATGACCGGTGTCCCAGATACTTTCACTTTCCCAGCTCACGATCGGTGATACCGTTCTTCAAGCATTTTGGGTTTGGTAGTAACGACTCTAATGAACAGAAATTATCCACGCAATTATACCTATACTATTATAATCTATTTACTAATAGGTTATAAATACAGTACCAAGACAGTGACATTGTACCAGAAATACCCCAAAAATCAGTTTACTTGTTCGTAACGAATTAGTTATTGTTAATTATATCTACCTTTTTCCCGGATTTTTGCCGGCGTTACGCACGTTGAGCAACATCTAAGTTTCTCAGGGTAGGACCTAGGTACCTACTTAATTTATAATAATGTATAGGCACAGGTACAAATTTTATAATACTTTAATATTAAAATATGATATTTTAATAATCGACTTTTGAGGTAGGTAGCTACCTAGATAATCGTTGTAAATTTACATGCATACCTACTTGTGTCATTTTGAATATATTATAATATCTACCTACGTAATTATTGCGCTTACGCGTAAAATTTTTAAGCCATTGTCTCCCTATGCCGGAGATCTCGGGGCACATAACAAAATAATTATTTTGTTTATTATTTTGAGAGGACGGGTTTAAGGTATTTTTTTAAATATATCTAAAAGGTAAATATAAAAATATAACATTCCTATTACGTACCCTTTGCATCTGGGATGTAAATGACTCGACTTTTTAGGTACATTTGATAAAAACAGCGTAAACTAGTATCTAACGGATATTATAACCGTTTACGTTTTCTATCACTGCCAACAGCAAACCAATAATAAGAGTGCCAATGGAAAAGAAAACAAAACGAATATTAGGTTACGTTTTACGTTCTGCGAAATGCGACCGAACCATTGTCACCCGAAGTGGCCTTTCAACGGTAGCCAACGCTTTCATTTCACGGCGAATTAACTTTTTTCTAATTGAAGCAATGCAGTCAATTTCTTGAGTTCGATCGAAGGAAAGGTACCAGTCTATCATAGGAAGCTCTGCAGGCAAGATGGCTCTGAGAGCACACCGGTGCTTCCCTCTGAAATGCTGTTGCTGGGTCCTGGCGATATTGATCGCTCTGCGACCGGGAACTTCCACACAGGAGTTTTGCACCAAGAACTCTGATGACGCGTCCTGCAAGCCCCACAACCTGCTTAATAAAGGTATGTCATGCATTGCGAACCGAAAATTACAATGCGTAGATTTGTAAATGCCCAATATTTTTGCTTAGCGAGCTCAATGGGGTTGGTAGGTACGATGTATGTAGGCTTATGGCAAAGGAGAGATTCGTTGAGATGATTTTATATGAAATTGTTTTATCACTATAGGTACTTACATCATACAATTTTATTTTCAACTAAAACCGCAACACATAAATTTTCACTTAATTTACCTATAAAATTTATGGGGTTTAACCTAACTAAACAAGGTTTGAATTTCAAATTAAGGGAAAAAATTAGGCTGTTATTTTTGCTCAGTTCATTGCGCTTGGCGCAGGTTCGACTCCCGCTCGGAGTCTAAATTTTTCCCTTTGATTTGAAATTGCCCCTAATATAATATTTTTTCCAAATTTTATGTTGCGGTTCATAGAATACACCTTCCTACCAAATTTCATAAATTTAGTGCTATTATTAAATCTCCGAGTAGTCTCTCTCTCGGCTGTGACGTACGGACGGACAGCCGTGACGAAATTATAAGGGTTCTGTTTTCGCCATTTTGGCTGCGGAACCCTAAACAGTACAGTTGGTGATAAAAAGTTGTACCAAAAATGTAAAACGACTATGACGAAGTCAATAGGCTAGCTGACTAATTATTTTTTTTAGTCATGCCATTCGAACCAGTTTTTAGAGACGATCAAATGTTTGTATGGGATACTAACTACAATTAGAGCAACACTAAAGACGGAAATGTGAGGCGAAGTAAAGCATAGCTGAAGAGCACTAAAAACGCTCCATACTGATTGACAGGTGACGTTTCTGTCAAAAAAAAAAAATCTGGTAGGTTTCTGGTAAGGTAGGGTCTGGTAAGTACAAGCTTTTATTTCCGGCTGTACTTTTTTTCTACAGTCATCATAATGAGATACCCAAACACGAAGAGTGTATGTTGTTTTGTTTAGGAGTTGCTGTGGCCACCTTCTGTCCCCAGCATCAGATTAGCTTGGTGGTACCTACCATAATATTGTATTGTCACCGAACTTATATAAGTACGTGCTATACCAAATTTCAGCTCAATCGGATACCGACAAGTGGCAGAAAAACGGATTGCAAATTTTGAAGACAACTTGTTGCATAGTTACAGTCAAAATCAAAAGTAGCTGGACACTTTGATACTTTGTCGCTTTCACCTGTGGGAAATTTTAGCATGGCAATTTAAATAATTGTTAAAAAGTCAAGGCACAAAGGTGTTAAGCCATTTATGAGTCTGACCATACTTAGGTATATATATTTACGAACAGTGCAAGTTAAATAAAAGCCTGTAAAAAGGGAATTCTGAATTTATAAATAAAACAACATTTTTGCGAATCTTTATAGTCCCATATCTTATTATGAATTTGATTAATTTGTCCAATTAACTATTTTTTGTGATAATTTGATGGTTTTCTATATAGATTGTTACATGAGTCATTCTACCCTATTGAAGTGGTTCTTCCTTATCTAATGTTACCATAATTTATGCCGGTTTTTTTGGTAAAAGTTATTTACAAAGTTTTTTTTATAACGGCGGGTCGGGCTCCCTCTATTTTAGTTGGCAACCCTGTACTGAATTGGTTCCTTCCAACTGCCAAATTGTTACTTACTAATCGACAAGACAATCGATGTTATTGTTAAATAAGACCAATGTTTATGTTTTTGCTACTGAGTGAATGTTGTATTGTAAGATGATGTAATGCAGTGAACATAGTTTATTACAACATATGTAGATATCTACACAACGATTGGTTGCGCGCGTTTCGTACATTGACGGGCGGCAGTATCAGTAGTTAACATTAATGACAATAAAAGTCTGAAACTGAGCTTATCGCGGGCGGGAAGCGGGACCTCGTATCTGGAACAGTGGTATCCGCGCGGCGAGTCTTTCTTTAGCCGCGTTGTTTTACGAGCTTCAGTTTATGCTCGTGACTCGCCCGTTGCGGAAGTCTGTTGAACTCGACGCGAATGGGCGCTTCTGGAAACATGACTGCATTTGCAGGGATATTTATGTTCATTATTCTAAGCTATAGCGTGGTCCAAGCAAAGGGTATGTGACGTTACCAGCATGTTTTTGTTAGTCGTTAATTGTGCTTCAAGTGTTCTCAAAGATCAATTACAGAACTTTACATGATACGTATATATATATGTTATTTGTAGAATTTTCTGGATTTTACGCAAAGAAGACACTTCTACATATGTCTAGTTTACTCTATATACAGCCTTGGCAGTAGGTGCTCCTTAAATTTATTGTAGCTACGTAATAAAATGCAAATGTCTGGGTTGCTGTAATGATGTTATATGATTATTTCATCAAAGCTCAATTTATTGACTGTATCCTATTCAAGAATATTGATGTATGAATTTGTAATAAATTCCCTTGTTGCAGACATAATTAAAGTAGTTACAGTAGCCACAGAGGATAACCATGGCTTGCAACGGTTCCTGCATTCAGCCGAAGTGTATGGTATTGCGGTGGAGGTGCTCGGCAAGGGGCAGAAATGGGCAGGGGGAGACATGAACTATGCTGGAGGAGGACAGAAGATAAATTTACTCAAAAAATATGTCAGTGAGCTAATGAAAGAGGAGAATAAGGAACAAATAATTATATTTACAGACAGGTGAGATAAACACAAAGTTATTAAATGAAAATAATGTAACTTAGCAACAAAAACTGTAATTTAGCATTACAGGAATAAAGCTACTTGACCTGCCACAGTAATGTGGTTTTATTGCCTTGGCTGTGAATTTTATGCAAGGCACTAAAAAATTGATGATTGATAACTCAAGAATAGAATTGGTATCATATCTTTTGAGTATTTAAAAAAACTGTAATTTAGCATTACAGGAATAAAGCTACTTGACCTGCAACAGTAATGTGGTTTTATTGCCTTGGCTGTGAATTTTATGCAAGGCACTAAAAAATTGATGATTGATAACTCAAGAATAGAATTGGTGTCATATCTTTTGAGTATTTTAAAAAACTGTAATTTAGCATTACAGGAATAAAACTACTTGACCTGCAACAGTAATGTGGTTTTATTGCCTTGGCTGTGAATTTTATGCAAGGCACAAAAAAATTGATGATTGATAACTCAAGAATAGAATTGGTGTCATATCTTTTGAGTATTTTAGTGACATTTTTATTGTACCTGACTGTATGTGTCTTGCATTTTACAATATGCAGTCATTGTATAAGATGCTTGTGATGTCCCTAAAAATGGTTGACATTTGGTGTTCCATTATTTTACAATGTATCCTTATCTGTATTTTTTATTATTCACACAGCTACGATGTCATGTTCCTAAGGCCTTTGGAAGAAATAGTTAACAAATTTAAATCATTTGAAAACACCCGAGTCCTGTTTTCCGCAGAACAGTATTGTTGGCCAGACATAAAGCTGGCCAGCATGTATCCTAAAACCGAGGTCCCTAGCCCATACCTCAACTCTGGAGGATTCATAGGTAACACAACTTAATAATTCACTTTAATTCAATAATTGACTGTGCTCATCAACACATCTTTCTTTTTTTCTTTTCTTCATAGCAATAAATGAGAGAAAAAAGTAGTAAATAAATAATAATAAGGTGTCACACATTGGGATTTCACTCAACTTTATGATAACTGTGAAGCTGAAGTAAGGTTGTTAATCCAATGATAATAATTTCAGGGTACCTGCCAGAAATTAATGAAATATTAAACTACAAACCCATCAAAGATAAAGATGATGATCAGTTATATTATACTAAAGTGTATTTGGACAAGATGACAAGGGTCTCACTTAAAATCTCACTTGACCATGACTCAGCTATATTCCAAAATTTAAATGGAGCATTATGTAAGTATCAATCAATCAAATTAATATAATTATCTATGTGTTAGAGCAATCCATACTAACATTATAAATGTGAAAGTGAGTCTGTCTGGCATCTTTTCATGCTTAAACCGCTAAACCAATTTAGATGAAATTTGGTATGGAGATAGTTTGAGTCCCGGGGAAGGACATAGGTATACTTTTTATTTATATAAGTTTGTATGGAAAAGTGATAACTAGGTAAGTGCCGCAAATACATGAATAGCAATAAAATTCAAAGGCGATGAACGAGTTCTACAAGGCCTAAGTCGCGGGCAAAAGCTAGTTACTTATAAATAAAATATCAACATCAACAGCGTAATTACTAAATATTCAAACTTGAGTCTGTTCAATCTATTTATGAGTGACGTGGGTAGGAACATCTCCAACACTGACTTACATATTGTTAACTGGGTTGAAATTTTTTACGTTGACTTGTTTTCGTCTCCAAAAATGTGACGGAGAGGGGCTTTTTGTATGAAATGAGTTCCGTTTTTTTTGCGTATAAAATATAATTACAACAAGACAGACACTGACACCGGACTTTTTATTTGTTTGGAACAAAGCACAATTATTATTTTTTTCACCCACTTATTTATTACGGTTGCCATCAGGTAGGTATATGGGTGCGAACGAGGTGCTCACAAATATTTAAACACAGCACTATTGTGAATGTGTTTATATTTGTATAGATATATGAATAGGTTTCGCAATTATTTAGGTGTATGGATTGTCTGAATCAGGCTTTTTGTCGTACATAATAATGTTCTCTTACAGCGGACGTTCAACTGACTGCCAACTCTACCATAGAGGAGTGGCCTTACATTACTAACGTGGTGACTAAGCAGCGGCCGCTGATTGTCCACGGCAACGGCCCCTCCAAGTTGACCCTCAACAGTTTAGGCAACTACTTGGCGAAGTCCTGGTCGGTGACTGAGGGTTGTGCATTGTGCAAAACCAAGAGGATCCAGCTTACGGTACAAGCTATTATTTATTAATTTTTACTGTGTTATATGAATATGCAGTACCAGGATAATTTGCTGATGGCAGCCCTAAAGTCTTACCTCCTTATTCATAGACGTTCATCAAACCTATTTTAGTTAAATAGCTGCTAAAGTTCGTTTGTCCTTATCTGTCATATTGACATTTACGTTTGTGTGAAAGGCACAAAAAACGTTTTAGTTGGCAGAGGAATGTTAAGTTTTATGAATAAGGGTGTAAGAATAAGAATGTAACAATTCCTACCTAAATAAATGTGAAGTTAGGTAACTGTAATTCACCTTAACTTCTCAACATCTGAACTCAACAGTGTTACTTACGTATTTAGAAAATACTTGTGTAAAATTGAACGTTTATCACATTATGACCGCAGATTAATAACAACATTATTATTTTAGGAACATTCACTACCGTCAGTAATGCTAGCCGTATTCATAGAGCAACCTACACCTTTCTTGGAAGAGTTTCTGCAACAATTAATACACATAAATTACCCTAAAGAAAAACTGCACTTGCTTCTGCGGAATAACGTAGAGTACCACGAGTCGGAAGTTGATCAGTTCTTCCAAACCTACAGCAAGCAGTATGCCACAGCCAAGCGTATAAAGCCAGGTGATTTCATCACTGAAGCAGAAGCCAGGAATACTGCTAAGTAAGATATTTACCAGTTTCAATACAAACAGATGATAGAATACTGCATCCAAGAATCAATTAATAACATGTTGAAGACATGCTGCTCTCAATTGATCTATTGAGTGGGTACTCGGTGCTTAGCTTGTTTTATGGTTACAAAACTAACATGAGGCATGGACTCAAATAGCATCTCTCATCGATAGAATTTAGGTGTCGTAAAAAAGTTTATTATCATTTATTTTCTAATTTCATAAATTATTATAAATACATGTTTGATCTAGGTATCTAAAAATAAAGTAAGACCATTTTTTTGACGATAGCTTCTGTACCTCGCACATTAGTCACTAGTGGCGGCCTCTAAACGCGACCACGAGTGGTTAGAGCCCTCGCACATTAGTCACTAGTGGCGGCCTCTAAACACGACCACGAGTGGTTAGAGCCCTCGCACATTAGTCACTAGTGGCGGCCTCTAAACACGACCACGAGTGGTTAGAGCCCTCGCACATTAGTCACTAGTGGCGGCCTCTAAACACGACCACGAGTGGTTAGAGCCCTCGCACATTAGTCACTAGTGGCGGCCTCTAAACATGACCACGAGTGGTTATAGCCCTCGCACATTAGTCACTAGTGGCGGCCTCTAAACACGACCACGAGTGGTTACAGCCCTCGCACATTAGTCTCTAGTGGCGGCCTCTAAACACGACCACGAGTGGTTACAGCCCTCGCACATTAGTCACTAGTGGCGGCCTCTAAACACGACCACGAGTGGTTACAGCCCTCGCACATTAGTCTCTAGTGGCGGCCTCTAAACACGACCACGAGTGGTTACAGCCCTCGCACATTAGTCACTAGTGGCGGCCTCTAAACACGACCACGAGTGGTTACAGCCCTCGCACATTAGTCTCTAGTGGCGGCCTCTAAACACGACCACGAGTGGTTACAGCCCTCGCACATTAGTCTCTAGTGGCGGCCTCTAAACACGACCACGAGTGGTTACAGCCCTCGCACATTAGTCACTAGTGGCGGCCTCTAAACACGACCACGAGTGGTTACAGCCCTCGCACATTAGTCTCTAGTGGCGGCCTCTAAACACGACCACGAGTGGTTACAGCCCTCGCACATTAGTCACTAGTGGCGGCCTCTAAACACGACCACGAGTGGTTACAGCCCTCGCACATTAGTCTCTAGTGGCGGCCTCTAAACACGACCACGAGTGGTTACAGCCCTCGCACATTAGTCACTAGTGGCGGCCTCTAAACACGACCACGAGTGGTTACAGCCCTCGCACATTAGTCTCTAGTGGCGGCCTCTAAACACGACCACGAGTGGTTACAGCCCTCGCACATTAGTCTCTAGTGGCGGCCTCTAAACACGACCACGAGTGGTTACAGCCCTCGCACATTAGTCACTAGTGGCGGCCTCTAAACACGACCACCAGTAATTAGAGCCATCGCACATTAAAGCCACTGGTGGCCGCCCTTAATGACCGCCAGGCTCTAATAAATAAAAACTTGTATAACAGCCCTCGCACATTAGTCACTAGTGGCGGCCTCTAAACACGACCACGAGTGGTTACAGCCCTCGCACATTAGTCTCTAGTGGCGGCCTCTAAACACGACCACGAGTGGTTACAGCCCTCGCACATTAGTCACTAGTGGCGGCCTCTAAACACGACCACGAGTGGTTACAGCCCTCGCACATTAGTCTCTAGTGGCGGCCTCTAAACACGACCACGAGTGGTTACAGCCCTCGCACATTAGTCACTAGTGGCGGCCTCTAAACACGACCACGAGTGGTTACAGCCCTCGCACATTAGTCTCTAGTGGCGGCCTCTAAACACGACCACGAGTGGTTACAGCCCTCGCACATTAGTCACTAGTGGCGGCCTCTAATCACGACCACGAGTGGTTACAGCCCTCGCACATTAGTCTCTAGTGGCGGCCTCTAAACACGACCACGAGTGGTTACAGCCCTCGCACATTAGTCACTAGTGGCGGCCTCTAAACACGACCACGAGTGGTTACAGCCCTCGCACATTAGTCTCTAGTGGCGGCCTCTAAACACGACCACGAGTGGTTACAGCCCTCGCACATTAGTCTCTAGTGGCGGCCTCTAAACACGACCACGAGTGGTTACAGCCCTCGCACATTAGTCACTAGTGGCGGCCTCTAAACACGACCACGAGTGGTTACAGCCCTCGCACATTAGTCTCTAGTGGCGGCCTCTAAACACGACCACGAGTGGTTACAGCCCTCGCACATTAGTCACTAGTGGCGGCCTCTAAACACGACCACCAGTAATTAGAGCCATCGCACATTAAAGCCACTGGTGGCCGCCCTTAATGACCGCCAGGCTCTAATAAATAAAAACTTGTATAAAGGGCTACGGATTGAAATGCCAGTGTGACCTTATCATCTAAAATGACCCTCAAATCGGTTTTTAACATTTTGTTTTGGGCTTTTAATAAAGACACGATTTATTTCAGGGAGCGTTGTATGGGCAGTTCGTGCGACTACTTGTTCTCGATCGATAGCCTGGCCCGCGTGGACCCCGATACGCTACGATATCTGCTGTCCTCAGGCTACGACGTCATCGCCCCTATGCTGAAACGCTCCGGGGCAGCTTGGTCCAACTTCTGGGGAGCGATCAACACGCAAGGGTTCTACGCGAGGTCTACGGATTATATGGATATCGTGTTTCACACCATAAAGTAAGTGTCTCTGCTGAGCGATTGTTGTATGTATATGTAAATCTGATGTAAATATAGAAATTTGTACGACAACGAAAGGTAAGATCAATAAATGGACGGCAACGCTCTTGTGACTTATTTATAGGCTACGCTGTCTGCTCGTCATTAATAGTTTTGCTTAGCGAGCACAGTCACGATATTAAAACAAAAAATCGATTGAAGTATGACTGACAAATAAACGTGTCTTGTTAGCACTCACCAGGCATTCAACAAAGTGCGTTTTCTATGCAGCCAAACTGTGCGGAAAATAGTACTTTTCGGCACTAGTGTTTTTTCCTTTAATTTTATTTTTAACTCTGTCGTCAGCCCGACCCGACGCAAAAAAGAATTGTTATCTGAGAAATCTTTTACATGTTGGTCAATTATAGATTTACATTCTTATAAAAGGTACATAATTATTAATACTTCATTTCACGTATCATTGATCATTTTAGATTTAAATTTGTGCCTATAAATAAATTGTAATTATTCCCTTTAGCATTTTGTACATGCGCAGTTAGTAGACATTGACGTATCGAGAAATGTAAATTATAACCAACCTATAAATTTTTAGTTTACTTTTTGATTCAATTTTTCAGTTCCTGGCACAGGGCATTATAAAACATTATACGATACATGTTGTTTACTTTCCGAACTTGTGTCACATCAAATTACAATTATAACATCAACTGATTGTTATATTAAGTGTTTAGGAACATGCATACCTAATTTTATTAAATGATAGATAAAACTACGACATTCCCACCATTCGCGCCTTAGCAATACCGACGATAGACTACGTTACAGACAACATTGAGTTCACATATAATTGGCAACCCTAAGTAATAATATTTAAATTCTTATCAATTATCACTATCGGCCAGTAAAAGAGAGCAAGCGAAATATGTTGAAACATACATATTCAATTCCGTCGTTTAAATTATTATTTACTTCATTTGTACGAATCAGGTTATTAGCTACCTAATGGTACATTATGTACCTACCAGGAAGTGTAAGTTTATCTGGAAGAGTTTACGCTTGCGATATTTATTGCTTAAAATTCAGAGCTAATCCTAATCAAATCAAGAACGCATATGTGCATTCGCGTCCATACAATTTTGGCATCAGCCAGGCAGCGAATGTGTTAATCTTGTATTACTGAATGGGAGTTCAGAAACAGTTGTTTCTCATTTTCTGTCCGTCATATGGTTTACTTAGGGTGGGTTGCACCAAACCGTCTGTATTCCTAAGCGGTGTTCGTTCAAATCCGATTGTATGGAAGGTTTGACAAGTTTCTATGGGATGACAGCTGCCGGCGCCATATTTAACGATGATCAGTCTGTAATCGTATGTTGGTGCAACCCGCCCTTATTGACGATGACGATGCATTGATTGTAGCAGAGTGAGAGGACAGTGTTGTAGCGCGCATGCTCGTTTTGCCTGCGGTCATGTACATCACGGTGCGTCAAACGGCGCAATAAAGCTATATTTAGGTAGGATTACTGTATACTAACAGATCTATGGCAATATAAAACATCCATATTCCATAAACAGCTTTACAGATCTCATTCTAAAACAGACTGGTAGCTTGTTATAAAACCGTTTCTGTACAAACCGTAGCTCAGTGCCCTTGTAGAAGATAAATAATTAAGTCACGAAAACGAAAAAAAGGCGAAGTTGCCGTCTTGATTTTTTCGCTCGCTTGCTATATTACTACAACCATTTAGCTTTTGTCGTGTATGTACCCATCTTTCATGTACTAAATAGTCCAGCCCCGCTTATAAGAAATTGGTTATATACGTAAATTACAAATAATATACATGAGTAAGTATTGATACTTTTTATTGATTCTATATAACTTCCTTATAAATAAAATTAATTATGTGTCATCTGATATTGAAACACTCTTTCCACTCTTTGATCTTAAATTATATAGGTTTTATTCGCTAAGTATACCTAACTATAGGCTAGGTAACTCAACTAATTTGTACTGCTTTAGAGTGACTGGCGGCGGCCATACCATAAAACGTGCCCGGCATTCTCATTACTCAGCTCCGCGTGTCAGCTCTCAATTCGTGTAATGATGATACAATACACGCTGAAAGATACAGAGCATGTTCTAAATGGGTTGGAAACAAATTGATAAGCCACACTCAGCAGAATGATATCATTAGGAATATAGAGATGTGTTACAATGCCCGAACTATTTACTCTATTTTTAGCATATAAGTATATCAGAGTCTTCAATGTTATTATATATGAACTTAATTAACTTAATAACAAATCAGTACAGGTATAGAGTAAAACTTTGCTGGATATTTTTAGCTTTTTATATTCAATTAATGTATTCTTTGGTTTTTCAGTATAGAGAAATGCTAAAAGAATCACGGCTCAGGCTGTACCGGATCAGAGCCGCTTTCGTAAAATAATATAACCTAAATAATTACAATGATTTTAATTTTTAACATAGCGTCATTTGGTCGGGTGTGACTGTTTCATGGCCGCGTTGGCCTCAACAATTTGGCACGGGCTAATGTGGAATTAATATAAAGAATCTATTTCCAATAATAATAATATTACAACTTGCGTCGAGTAAAGCACGCGGTTGTTTAACCTTTTGAGCGCTAAGCATCAGACACAAATTAAACCTTACGTAATAGCTCATAGATCGCTACTGCTTGGGCCATGCTGGCCATGCTGCTAGACGTCGTTGGCGTCTATGGCACGATTTTCGGATGACTTGATTTGGCGTCTGGGGCGGTCAAAGGGTTAAAGCACCCACAAGACTGGAAGCTTAACGCCGCGTATTATACACAATGAGATTTTGTCATTATTCAATTTTCCGCGTAAACACGGTCTCAGTCTATATTAAACTTCGGTGTGGTCGATCCTTTAAATGATAAACACAGCGCCAAACGGAATGTAGGTATATCGCATGGAACAACCGCGCCGTTTACTCGTGCGTACGTCATGTTATTTTCTAGAGGTCCGGAACCAACTTAAAAAGCTATGTTAGAAAAAGAAAGTCCTTTATTCGAGTACTACTCCAGGCGTGTTTAATCGAAGGCTATCGAGAAGTCCGTCTTGAAGGAGCGGCGGTCGATGGAATACATGTTGTCGGCGGTGCACTCGTACACGCCGGCGTCCATCTGCGTGGCCGGGTCGATCTCGATCTTCGATTTCACGCGGTCCTCTCCTATCGGCCACTCGTGGATCTAAACATAATCATTGCGCTATAAGGTATGGCCGGAGTTTTGTCATACAAGGACGAAGGCAGCATTAACTTAGGTATGGCTGTTGTTAATGCTCAAAAAGACCCCGGGATAGGTGTATTAGGTAGTTATAAATTTGTAGATGTAACTTCAGGATTTCAGAACATATACCCGTCCCCAAAAAAATCAGATCATTCCTGTCATTAAAATTTTAGTTAGTTATGGTATGTATGTATGACTTATCGCAGCGCAAAAATAACAAATGGCACAGAGAATAGAGCGTGTTATCATTATTAACGAGAGGTTGATCAAGCCTGAGGACACACAAACTGTATCCATTGTAAACAAAATGGACCGTTCCCCTAACTGTAATTTAAAATTAGTTCACGCGCTTTGATTGAGCCCTATTCTAGGTATACATATTACGTCAGTGTATATTTTGGTTGACATTTTTAACGTGCTTACAGGGTAAATACGCGTTTTAATCTTTATTTATATATTCATTGTAATGTCATGCATACATCATAAGCTGTTACATTTATAATTACAAGTCATTTCATGACACCCTGTAAGGGCACACAATAGTCACAATATTAAATCTAGATTTAAAAACTCCCGACTACATTTACAATTATGGTATGCATATTATGTCAAATAAGTAAGGTGAATCAGTTAATTACTCCCATGTTTTATAGCATTACAATTTAGTTTTTATGTATATAGAATCTAATACATTTTTTCAGTTTACGTATACAATTATGCTAAACTTTTTTCACCAAGGAATGCTTCCACCGAGGAGTAGATTTTTTTATTTACAGGTTTTTTAATTTAATCTTGTTACTGAGTCACAGAGAGAAAGATGATAAGTATTATTGTCCTCAGAAGGACACTAGTTTTATTATTACCTATGATCGTAAGTTTGAACATTTGACGTCAGTCTTAAGTTGCGTTTTGATGCTATCATTTAAGTTAAGTAATTTATTATACGAAACTGGACAGACATGTTTAAGTGTTAGTACCCAGTTATTTATTATATAGAACATGGTAACAGTTGATACTGTACCTAATGGTTACTGTGTCTATTACTAAGAACCATTCCCAATAGGGGTTAATAGTCATTGACTGATTTTGATGCGGCGTCGACGAGCTTTAAATGTGTGTATACCTTAGTATATTGAACCAAAGCGACTGTTCATCATCATGTAGTACAAATAATTAATAATGTAATATCACATTGTATAAAGTTACTGAAAAATCTTTGCAATAGGAACGACGATTAAAAAAATATTTCGCTTACATGAAGGTAGTGATGAGCAAAGATTTCAACGCCGTCTTTGAACCAGGTGATATGTGGCCTAGGAGAACCCTTCGCGATGCAGAGGAAAGCGATCTTGTGGCCCAACACGTACTCAAGATCGAAGTGAGAGGCCAGCAGTATCTTGGCTCCCTGTAACAGTAGGCTCATTAGGGTTACAACTAGGGTGACCAGATCTGATTTCCGGTTTTACGGGACAACTGCATTGAAAATTCGGGACTCAAGGTTAAAATACGGGACAGGCTTTTTTTTATTATTAAAAATCAACATTCTACTAAAATTTAGAATAATCAATTAAATAACCTATATAATTCCTAAATTTCTTAATTAAAAAGTAAAAAAATATTAAAGCACAATAATTTGTATATTATCTTAACGGAAATTCGCCAACTGCGCCCGCGGCATGCGCTCCCGTCATCTCCCCCTCTTTCTTCCCTTTTACGCTATCATTATGACACTAACTCGCTCTCTTCTCTCACCCACGTCATTCGATCGAATATGCGTTCGCACGGATCGCACGGTGTTCACCGCTGTGTAAGAGAAAATTAATATTGTTCGAATACTTAGGTATTTTTATCATTAGATGGCATTGAATCATAAAAATACGGGACAATGGTTTTGCCAATTTACGGGACAGTGAAAAATTCGTGCCTGAAATACGGGATAACCCGTAAAATACGGGACATCTGGTCACCCTAGCTACAACACTAAATGATAAACATTATTTAATATCGATGAAATTAATCAGTAGCATGGTCTACTAGTTTTTATCTAGTTGCAGAAATAGTTATAAGTAAACTTACATCGTTGTTGTTGTAATACTGATCGGATTCTGGGTCCCTATATTTTCCGGTAATAGGCAAGCCGATTTGCACCTGCAAAATAAAATACGTCAGCAACCAACTGAAGAACTGAAGACAATAATATACAAGTTAGTTAAAGCGAAGGCGTTACCTTGGATTTTGTTCTACCTCTAGAGCGTCCACGGCGCGCGTCTGTCGGGTCAATTAGGAACCAATATAGTAGGAACACTCCTAAGAGAATCTTGGCCCTGAGGAGAAACATTTTGTTCGGTGTGCTTGGCAGGAACAGCGAAGATTTGATGTCGGTCCCAGGTGGACTGGCTAGCTGGCGCGGGTCGTGAGGATTCTGCGCGACTGCAGCTCGGCGCTCGTCGCGCCAATCTCTCAATTGACTAATGACGGAGGTGCTCGCAGGAGGGCCCTTGTCTCCCCTGCTTGATATATAGCAATCGTCATATCCTTTCGCATTTCGTACATTGATACTCTAACTAAATTGAATATTTATGGGACGCGTGATGCCTACCGTGATCAAGACGTAGGTACTTTATCGCTTGAATCCGATACATATAAAGAAAACCACCGTTGCTCGTTGCAATTACGACAATGCCATACGTACAGGTGACTTTAGAATCAGGAAATCCATACATAAGTAGGTAAAATATTGTCTGCTAGTAAGACTTTTACATTGTCCAAAAGCATCCATATGTATGTTCATGGCCACTAACTAGGACAAAGGTTATCGGTTTGAACTCTCATTCTTTATTATCAGCAGTTTATATTTGATAGGTACTAAACGTATGAAAATTTAAAGTAGGAGACAAACAAAAGCAATCCAGAAATAATATTAGTTGTAATGAAATCGCGCTGATACACTGACACAGCCAGTTATTTTCACTGGCATAATTGGCTAAAGCCTGTATAGTATTATTATATAATTTACTGTATAATTATAGTAGTATCACCTAAAGAGCATCCTAAATGGGTCATTTTTAGGGTTCCGTAGCCAAAATGGCAAAAACGGAACCCTTATAGTTTCGTCATGTCCGTCTGTCCGTCTGTCCGTCTGTCCGTCTGTCCGTCTGTCACAGCCGATTTACTCGGAAACTATAAGTACTACAGTGATGAAATTTGATGGGAATATGTGTTGTATGAACCGCTACAAAATTATGACACTAAATAGTAAAAAAAAGAATTGGGGGTGGGGCCCCCCATACATGTAACTGAGGGATGAAAATTTTTTTTTCGATGTACATACCCGTGTGGGGTATCAATGGAAAGGTCTTTTAAAATGATATAAAGTTTTCTAAAAAACATTTTTCTTAAAGTGAACGGTTTTTGAGATATCAGCTCTCAAAGTCGTAAAAAGTATGTCCCCCCCCCTCTATTTTTATAACTACGGGGTATAAAATTCTAAAAAAAATAGAGGTGATGCATGCTAATTAACTCTTTCAACGATTTTTGGTTTGATCAAAGTATCTCTTATAGTTTTTGAGATAGGTTGATTTAACTGTAATTTTGGTTAAGTTATTTTTGCTGTTTTATAGATACTAGTACGGAACCCTTCGTGCGCGAGTCCAACTCGCCCTTGGCCGGTTTTTTGTAGTATGATAACTCATTTCTTCAGTCTTTCCTGTTGACAAATCCAAAGTTTTAAGGCGTAATTTTGGCGACGGACCAGATCAGGTCCGTACGTAAGCCGCCTTTACGACTTATGGCTTGTATGATCGGTACATAATGTAATTGTACCTAAACCGTTAACTATTGTATTGTCTGCAGGAAAGACTTCTAGTTGTTTCTGATTTTAACCCAAATGATTAAGTCCTCATAATTAGATTCGCCTCGAATCTCGATGCCACTCTGTGACTTATGCGAGTTAACATACGCGTTTGTTCTGCAGGGGGATATGGAACGTACCCTTCATCACTAACTGCTATCTGATGAACATCGCCACTTTCCGAGCCGGCGCTACTCAGGCGGTGGATTACCACAAGGAGGGCGTCGACCCGGACATGGCGTTCTGCGCTCACCTCAGGGACCTGGTACGGGCAGATCTACTCCATTTGAATTGGGCACTACCATAATTCGTGTACGCCCAGGGCAGCGATTGTCGTTCGAGGCGGCCACTGGCTGCTGGCTCAGTATTTCTCAAAATGTTACATCTATCTCCAGCCTTGCAGTGAGAAGTACCTATTTATCTCGCAACAATAAGTAATTTTTCGTGTTCTTACACATCTGTAGGAAGACGCAAAAGGCAGTTGACCGATTCATTAAGGTCAAGTATTATGGTCCAGTTTTCATCGTTTAAAGTGTTTAGAACACTCATATCACTCTCTAACTTTTTGTCGAGTATGCATTAATATTAACCATGCATTATGTTTGTAATATATTGACCATTTCGGAGCGTAAAGTGTTGTTGACATGATCCTATGTTTGGTGAATAGGGTGTGTTCATGCACGTGAGCAACGAGCAGGAGTTCGGCCACCTCGTGAATCCCGAGAGCTTCGACACGACGCGCACGCACCCCGACGTGTACCAGGTGTTCGACAACAAGCCCGACTGGGAGGCGCGCTACCTGCACCCAGACTACGCCGCCAACTTTGAGGTGGACCGGAAGCCCGCAATGGTTAGTCCCCATCATCATAGACAGCTTTGCGCGCCCCACTGCTGGGCGCAGATACTTCTCATTAATTCGAGGGTACTGTAGTCGCTATGCCCCCACTTCGAGGTGGGTCGGAAGCCCGCAATGGTTAGTCCCCATCATCATCGTCATCAACAGCCCTTACTGCTGTAAATGCTAATGCTTGACACCTTAAACCAATAATTATTCCTTTAATGATAAGAAATTACCATGAAATTACAGTACAAGCATGCATACTCGTACATACATGTCAAAATTAAAAGAATTGTTATCATGGTCGTCAAAACCTTCTACTAATCTGACATAAAAACATTGTTGTCGTGTGTAAAAATGTGTTGTAAATATAATCCCCCCTGAGCGCGTCGTATAATCATTCAATTGCGATCCCGCATCTTATTACCTGATCACAATATATGCACCTCCCCTCGTGACGTCATTACGGATTAACGGAGCGGTGTTATATTCCGGGTAGGTGCACATATATTGTGACCAGGTAGTACACCTCGCTGAACCAGCGCCCTATTTGCTTAAGCGTTTTGTTTACGATTACTTAGAATTTATAGGTATTGCTGTTTAGGTTGGTAAATATTATTCTAATTCATCAATTTGTGCGGTTACCGACTAATCAACAATGTAGGTAACTAAGGTAGTTGTTTCTTATTTTTTATTTTACAACGAATAACTTATATCGTTTGTAGCTGCGCCCGACTGAATTAGCCGCATTCACAATAGTAGATTGTATGACAAGGATCTAAAATGAGCCATTTTACCACGAGATAGTTAGAGGTAGTTGGAGGGGTAATATATATGGCTTTTAGACCAGAGTTATAAACTCTATTTCACTTCGGACGAGCCATCCAAAATTAACAATAAATTCCACGGCGATCATATGTATAATTTTACGGCATGTTTATTTCTAAACTGCTTTGACACGTGATAAAACATAGACACCGCGGTTCGCGCGTAACATTCACCAAATTATAGCTACTGACCTTCCCCATTCAGCGCTTCAAGGCGTTGCTTAAACGATTTAATTACTTTTTTAATTATTGTGCAATAAGGACTACTACAAACTTAATCTTTTTAGAGAAATGAATTCTTTCCTGATTGGTAGGTTTTAGTAAAGCTGTATTCTGGTTGGTACCCAATGCGAAATATTTTTTATAGAATTAAATTAGTGTTCTGTGATTGGTGGGTTTAATAGGTGAAGTATTTTGATTGGTCAAATTAAAATGTCTTGTATAATATATGACACACTTT